>BGPR01001072.1:169361-236514 GCA_013235015.1 Araneus ventricosus | reverse complement strand
ACGTGCGGGAACGAATTTTTGAAAAAGCGCTTTAATGTGCAATTTCAGTTCATTTTCTGACTCAATATGATTCAAAACAACCATTAATACCAGTCAGGAAATTTTATGTCACTTGAGATTCAGTAAAATGGGATAATTTAGGTAAAAAAGGGGTAAAATTACAGCAAAAAGCAAAACACTCTAGCAGAAATACTAATCCATATATTAAAATTATTTCTCTACACAGCACGTTTACAGCTATGGTGAAGGCAATGAACTAGGATCTAAGAAATACTTGCATTTACAGGAAAGTTATGGCCAGTCGAGTATTCTCTTATTCAAAATTTCACAAAATGCATATGTATAATCAACATTAGGCAGCTCTAAATTAAAAACTATTGATCTCAAAACTATATGTCTAGTTCATTGCTTTTACTACACTTAAGACAACACCTATACAAAATTTTAAGGAAATATATAGATAATGTTTTGAGATATCGTGTTTTGCGTAAGTGACTTTTGACGAAATATAAGTTTTCCAAAAAACGCGTTTAAAGTTTTAATTTGCTTTTCATTAAAAATATATTTATTTAACTTTTTTTGAAATGTGTCACATTGGTAGGATATACCTTCTTTATTCAGAATCTTATCACATTTTTTCACTCTGAGAGCCCGTAATTTTTTTCTAGCGTTTTTTGTTCCTGCCAAAGACTGTTTAATAGAACTGACGATTCGATGGTTATTGAGGTTAAGATATTATTTCAATGTATATGTTGGCCAGGAACTGTTCCCAGTTCATGAAATACTCTTTTAAGACCATAAAATCAATCATTAAACAACAATTAAGCTATCGATGTCCCAAAAAGAGAATTTTGTAACTCCACAAATGTGCATTTTGGCAAAAATGTTCATAGTAGCTTGTCGAAACTCAAAATCTTATTCAAATTGACATGACTTGCGGATAGAGTGTATAATTAATCGAAATAAATAAAAAGCAAATTAATTTATACTTCAGAGTGCGGTGTATTGGGTATGACGGGGGAAAACAGCCAACTTCCGGTTTCGTTTTTAGCTACCGTGCTTTATAAAAAATTCTATATCTCCGTTTCTATTCATCGTAAAAATAAAATAAACCCAGATTTAGAAAGCTAAATAAATGGGATTTAAAATAAAACCATAAAACAATTTTGTGAATTTCGACCCAAAACCGTCTTTTAGACGTAGACCTTAAATGGGTTTCTCTTTTATTATTTTACTTTCTCGTATAAGAAGTATATAAAGGGGAAGTATTGTATTCTCCAGATTTTGATGAATCTTCATATTTCAGACCTCCCTGAGTTCAGAAAGACCATTTTTAAAATTGTCTGTCGAGAAGATAACTCGCACGCAACTTAGATGGACGAAAAATAGCCCGAAATTTTTGAACTATAAAATAGTAGATTTCTGTATTATTTTTGAACAAAATCCATCGGTGGTAATTCTGTCTGTCCATCCTTCCCTGTGAATGTGATTACGGTAACTGAAAATTACGACGAGTTTGGTGATTTAAATTTATCATTTGTTTCATCACCAAATTTCGAGATGCGTCTAAAATTTTACACAACATCCATCAAAGGCTTGATCGTTTGTCTATTCGTGTGTACGTGAACGATGCAACAAATTAGATGAATGAAATTTGGTTAGTGGAAGTGCGACCAAATATCCAGATCAGTATCAAATTTTGAACCCGATTGGTCAAAAGCGAAAATACATTCTCGCTTTTCTTTACTGCACTATGATTCACAAAGCGCGCCATACTGTAAATGTGAGCTAGAAACTTGATAGGAGAACAATCAAGCTGGTTAATATATAGTTTAGTGGTATGATACTCCCGTTTTGAAGCCACATGCGGGTTAATTTCAGGTAGGCATTGTAATTTTGAGCCGCGATGAGATGTCGAAGAAGGCACCTATGCCGACGAGATCATTTTTTTCATATTTATTCATATGCAAACATATGACGAGCTTTGACATTTTAACCTTTTCTTTACGGGTACAACTGTTGTACCAGAAATTTTTTTACCTTTGCGGGTCGGTACAACTGCTGTACAAGACATAAGTGATGATTTCACTTCCCGCATTCAATTCAGTTCTTCTGGTTTAAGTTCCCGAAGCCTAAAGGTTAGTATGATATTGTTTATAGGCTAGATACTATTTGTCAATTAAGTGATGCGTGATGCAAAAGTTGTTTAAACTTTTATTTACCGACCGTACTTGCCGATTTAGTTACGTTTATATCTTCGCAATATGACCATTTATCCTGACAGTATTCACAAGAACAAGGAGAATGGAATTTTTTTAAATATTGGTGTTTCCATGCTTTAAGACTTCAATCGGTAAAGATGACCATTTATCCTGACAGTATTCACAAGAACAAGGAGAATGGACTTTTTAAAAATATTAGTGGTATTTCCATGCTTCAAGACTTCAATCGGTAAAGATGACCATTAGGATGACCTTTTTTTCTTTTTTTAACTTATAATAGTGCGTAAACGTTGCCTCTTGATTCAAAAAAGGGAGAAACAAAATTTGATGACAATCAGAACATGTTTTCAGGTGTCGCAAGTACAATTAAGTTTCATAAATTTGAAAAACTTTGCTCTATTTCAACCTTTCTCTTTCAGTTCTCATTTGCAGTAAAAAAATCTCAAATTAAATATTTTGCACTATTTATTCCTTTCAATTAATAGAACAAACATTTTAGGGTGTTTTAAACCTATTAAAACAGTAATTATTAGCCAAAAACATATCTGTTTTATCCATTGGTCTCCCAGAGGCGCCATTGGTCTAAAGACGCCTATAAATTCAATTTTGAACGATTTTTTTTTTAAATTATAATTTTAAATATATCAAAAATAAAATATGATTAGGGGCTATAAACAGTGAGCCATCGATTTTGTAATGTTGCATAAACATGTATATGTTATGGTATAAATTAAACTGCATATTTTTGCGTCGATTAAATAATTAATTATCAAAATCCTATTTTGAAATGGTTGCGATCTACAAAATTGTAAGGCTTTAATCACATAACAGGTAACATTTTTACTCAATTATATTACTAGTTAGGTATTTTCATAGGGCCATTGCCGCTGAAATTCCTAGTTACTACTCTGATAGGGCGCCAAATTATTCTAGCACAGGGCTCTCAAATTTACTTATACGGCCCTGGCCCAAAACCTGCAAGAAATCGTCTATGAATAAAAAGAGAATATGCTGTTTCTAATTTGGAATTATTTCTCTGTTATATAAATAACTGACGAAACACGATTGCAAGTACTTTATGCATCCTTGTTATTGCTGCTGTGTAGCAAAATGTATTTCGTGTTTTGCCGATCCACCGATAATCAATAAAGTTAAAGAAGGAGATTTTTCAGCATGATGTGATATTTGTTCGTGGAGTGAGTTCTTGCCAGCTCAATAAATTTAATATTTATATTTCCTTACCGCCCATATTTTTTTCTTGTATTATCTACATAAAATGAGAGAAACAAATGTATATATTTTCCTTAGATGCGAGTGATAA
Organism: Araneus ventricosus; assembly: GCA_013235015.1. Lineage (NCBI taxonomy): Eukaryota > Metazoa > Arthropoda > Arachnida > Araneae > Araneidae > Araneus > Araneus ventricosus. The sequence goes on along the minus strand of BGPR01001072.1, from coordinate 232,971 downwards.
AGGGCATTTTAAAACATCTATATAAATTCGGGTCGTTTTTGCTTAGTTTTATCGTTAAGAATTAGAATATCGAGCATTTGTTTATAAAAGAACCTATTCCCCTTGACGAATTTGATCCAAAATCTGATCCATAATAAATACCATATATCATTACTTTTGTTCGTTGTATTTTTTAAAATTATCTTGTTCGCATACAAACAGACAGCTCCAATTCCAAAAATGTTTCTTTTGAACTCAAGACAAGTCTACAAAGTGAAAAATCCTAAAATCTACAGGTTGAATTTTTTTATAATTGCGATGCTTTCTCTACGTATCTGCTAGATTGAGAAAAGAAAGACAGAAGAAATAGCAGTGAAGTATTTAGGGTAAGTGGCCACCGAGTCTTAATGTGACTTTTTCGCCCCTTGCGGCCATTAGCGCCTTAGAAAGTGTAAATGGCGCCCAGTGAAAACGCATTTTTTTATCCAACATATTTGGCATTCAAAAGTGACAAAACCTTACTGAAATTTAGTCTCCATGACGCGTCATGGTTATAGTTGTAGACAACTATATAGACAACTCTACCCCTGCCCTTCGTTGCTATGCCACTGAGAAACAGATGTCTATCAAAATACCATTCTTACAACAAAAATAATGAAAAGACTTGCTGAAAGTAGCATCTATGACCTAAATCCACAATCCACACCAGGTAGGGAATGGAATGAATGGATTGGAAGCCACCTACTGTGGTGTTGATTTTGTTCCCCAAAATATTTAGGGCGACAGGATATTCTACTGAGTCTGTAGGTATCTTATCCATCAACTGCTCCATGCCACGGGGATGAATATTGCAACTATGCATAACAACAAGACGGAACATTTTGACTCATTTCTAAGAAAAATAAAAACAATTATAACTGTCCTTATTAAGTCGATAGAATAAGAAAAAAATAAGCTATAAAGAATAATAAAGATTACATTTTTTGATCTAGCAATACCTTGCATCTCTAGCAAATGTAATCTCACAGTGCTAATCCTTCTCCGGTTGAAATATAATATTTCAAGATAAAAACGAAATATTAATATCAATACGCAATTTCACGTGCCATTATAAATCAAAATGCAAACAATACATAAACAAATAGTAGATTAACGCACAATTAAGTTAACTTTATACATTATATTTCATTGGCAAAACGCAAAATACATTTTATTACATAATAGTAAACAATAGCGGCGAGTCGGGGTGCTTTCTCCCTACACCCCGAAAGAAATTGAATTTTATTTCATTTTAATTCCCTGAAACGAATATTTTTATAGAAGCAAAGGAATTTGGCGAAACCAGCTAATTTGGTAGCTAAATTTTTAAATTTGTTGTCTACCTTCTATACTTCCAGATACTTTTATCTGTCTAGAATTATTTTACCACCCCTCACACACACTTATAACTTCCAATCGCAGTTACTGATGCTAAAAACAAGAATACATAAAGTACTTATAAGCGTTTTTCGTCAATTAATCTAGGAATTATAGCTCAGGTAACAGAGCTATAATTTCTAGATTAGAAAACAGCATGTTTTATTCCTCCATAGCCGATTTCTTGCATATTTTTGGTTAATATTCAATATTTTATGTACTCACATAACATAACACCACTCCATGCCCCTGCAACTATAACCATAAGGTTATTTAAGCAGTGTCGCGGTCATGAAGTGGAAGAAAAATCACAACACCCGAGGGGGTGACCTCTCTTAAAACTTGACAATTCTGTACACCGCTGCCTAATTAAAAAAGCAACAAGTCTACAAACATTTACAGGAGCAAAGGAAGGATTGCTATTGTGCTATACATAATAAAAATATTTTGGTAACACAGAGAAAAACAAAACTTTGAAAAAACACAAAATTACACAGTTAAACATGAAATAACTGGATAGTAATAAAAACTAAATGCAATGGAAAAACTATAGGAAGATTAAAAAATATATTCAAAAACAAAAAATGAAAGGAAAAAGATGAAAAAAATTAAGACAATAATAAAAATGACATAAAAATGCACACAAAAACAGAGAGATGGGCTGCACATTGTTTTAAAAAGTTCGATTTTGAAGAAGAGTTAGCTGATGGAACTCTATTTGAAGAAGGAGAAACACGGTGGATCTTGGAAGAAAGTCCTGAAAGAATGACTAACGCAGTTCCGAGTTTATTAGGGGATGATGGGCTGAAGAAGAGGCGAAGTTGAATGTTGGACTGGTGAAGCGAGACCTTCCATCTCCAAAGGAAAGGATGGAGTGATGAAGACGCAGGAAGGATAGTTGAAGTTTGGTTGGATTTAATTTCGCTCATCGAAGGAGGAAGAGGATGTTCGGTCACAGAAGTTTCTAATTATGATAATGTTGGCCAAGATTGTGGGAATGGGACGATAGCATTGGACTCAACTGAGAAGACCATTGAAGGAACGAAAAAAAAAACAATTAATTGGGATGTGGACGGAAAAGACTGTTTTCTCTTTGGAGAAAGTGGAGCAAATTATGTATCTTCCTTCTTGACGATGAATTGTTGGCTACGTAGGTTTTAAAGACCTAAAACATATTTTCTATTAATGAAAAGGAATAAAAAGTACCAAATATTTAATTTGAGCTTTATTACTGCAAATAAGAAATTAGAGAAAAAGGTTGAAATAGAGCAAAATTTTTCAAATTTATGAAATTTTATCGTACTTGCGGCACCTCAAGACATGTTCTGATTGACATTAAATTTTATTTTTGTCTTTTTTACATCCAAAAGGCAATTTTTGCGCACTATTATAAGTTGAAAAACGAAAAAAAGTATTTTTCGTTCCAACCTAATGACTGTTCTCACCTAGTTAGAAACAAACGTTCCGTGTTTCTTATGTATATAGCAAATTGCAATGAATGTTATTGCAAAATGAAAGTTTGTCACCTGCAATAATTATTGTCTGCAGATTAGTACGATAACAAAAGAGGGCTTTTTAAATCTTTTTTTAATTTTAATGTTATTATTTTTTGCCGACATTCATTTTTCTTTATTCCGAAACGCAAAATCCGTCGAGTGCTCTGAATAAGAATACAATAATTCTCACCACTCTGCAAAATCTTCATAATATGATTTCAAATCTTTTCTTTCTGCAGGGGACAGCATGAAACATCACAACAACACGGAGTTCTCTACGAAAGATAGAGGCAACACTCAGTTCGCACGATTTTACAAAGGCGGCTGGTGGTACAACGACTGGGCTCACAGCAATCTGAATGGGCTATTCAAACCCGGGCAAGAGAGCATCGAAAGCATCCACTGGTGGTACTGGCTTCAAAATAAAGGTTTAGCTGGCGTGGAAATCAAATTGAGACCCAGATGAGTCATATATACAATGGATGAAATAAAGCACGGGATTACTGTTACTTGGGAAAAATGACGTTAAACTAAATCTTGTACAACAGAATTTCGAATAAAATTAAATCCCTTAAGACCAGATGATTGATTTTAATTATGTATTTGGAAGACTTCTTATAAAGATTTTAATTTTTTATAAAATAAATTATTTATTTCATATTTCTTCTAAAGCATTCGCCATGAAAACAATCAGAACGTAAGAAGAATGTTCTAACCTATACTTTCTAGTGTATTTCCACAATATAAACCCTGTTTTGTGTTCTTCAGTAAGTGGAATCAACTAAGCATTCTATACAACTTCAATTTGATTGATTAATAGGGTGGGTCGAAAAAATCCAATTTTCAAAGTATCGAATTCCAACAGGGCGCCAAAGTTGCGTATTACCAGGCTAATCAATGAAATAATATGGGAAAAATTATACATTTAATCTTCAGTTCCCGCAAGACGCCTCAACTTCGGAAAAAATGACAAAAAACATCAAAATTTACCTTTACTCTAATATTTTACAGGCAACAGTTTTTAATTCCTAATAACATCCAAGGACTTTATTTTTGATGCGTAACAATGAAAAAAAAATTTTAGAAATTCACACTCTTTATTTTAAGTACGCGTTTTAGAGTTAAAAATTTTTAACTTTCGTGGAAAATCAGATTTTACCATGTTATAAATATACGCAGCTATATCTGAAAAGTTAGTTAACCATTGCGTTCAATTTATGCTCGAAATTTTAAATCACACAAGCTTGCTTATTGTAGTTATTCTGACTGTGATGTGGCCAGCAACACTTGTCTGGGAAAATAGGCAAGCAGACTGACTAATTATGAGAAATTGCCCATTATAAATTTCGAGGCAATTAAGTTAGATTAAATCAATATAAATTAAATTGGTCTTAGTAAATATTAACAGTACTTTCTGGATATTGTCAGAGCAATCCAGACAGGACAGTGCTCTCCAGATCTGGCCGTAAGATATCCTGGACCTCTCGGTCACTCCCGATGGCTGACATGTGCAAACCAGGTCTTAGCCTTGTTAATTTCCCAAAGAAAGCCCAACACGCGAACTCAAAATACTTGCTAACTACATTATGAAGACATATGCTCCTGTATGGTTTGCATTAACATTCTTAGCGTCCAATTATTTTGATCTTTTAGCTGTCAGGTTAGAAAACTTAGCTTTTAAGGTAAATCTTTTTTGTATTTACTTACATCTCTGAAATCTTAAGAATACTTTATCCATGGTTGTTTAAGAAAATATTCATATAAATACGGGGCATCTGCTTTTGAACTGAACATGAAAAACGGAAAAATACGTTTCGCCGCTCTGAGGATTAAAAGATAGCCATCCGTCAAATACTATCCTAAACATATCTTTAAAGTTGCTGAGTCAACGAGACATTTGCCAGACGACATAAAAAGAATAATCGTTCCTGTGATTGAGAGAAACGCGTTTTTCTGTCACCCAGAGAACATGTTGTTGGTTATGGTAGTGGATTAGAGACAAAATATACGAGAATCGGGCTACGGGAGGATATTAAGGGCAAGAACCCAAAATCAGAAGGTGAAGACTGTTAGAACTTTTAAGACACCGTCAATAAATCTTAATGATACATATAGTGAACTAATAGATTGGACAAAATGTAGGCTGTAGTCCCCTCTAATGATGGAAGGCTTAACAACACAGTATATTTTTTCAGTTCTTCAAAATACCCTGCCTGAGTTTTATTTTTTAAATTTTCCAAATCATATCCAAAGTGTTGAAAGATGCGTAAAATTTTTCACGGAGACTGCAGAAAAAGTGTGTGGACAAGGAAGCATAGATTGCTACATAGAGCATCCACAGTGCCGAAATTAGATAATAAATTTGAATTCCAGACAACGTTATTGGCTAAATCGTCATAATTCAACAAACCCTAATTGGTTGGATCGTTGGGTAGGGTGAAGGTAGATCTCGAACTGCAGCTATCTCCACGTGGTAAGTTCTGGGTCAATTCATAAAAAAATATTAAGAAATGGGCGAAGAGCTGCAAAACGATGTACTCTTATTAAAAAATGTAATAATAACTTACATTAACAAAGTACTGAGAAAGATTGTATTTTATAATTTAAAATACCAGGGTGAACTTATTTGTTAAACTGTAGAAACCTCCATTTTTCACCTAAACTCTAAAACACTGGGCCTTTTGTGCTCAAAAGTTAGTGCATGTTATTTAAATATAATTTTTCTGTCATCAGGCAACTAAAATGAAGTACTCAGAGGTATAAACCAAAAACTTAAAATTTTAGCGTAGAGTTAAATATTGTTGTTTTTTATTTGTCATTTTTTTCAAAATTTAGGCTCTTTGCGCGCACTGAATATTAAAAGAATAATTTTTCCATATTTCTCCAATTATTAGCATGGTAATGCACAACGATTGCGCCCTATTAGAACTCGATACTCTAAAAATCGATTTTCCCGACGATTTTTTAAATATTGTAGTTTTTTTTTTTCATTTTTTTCAAAATTTATGTTTCTTGTGCGAACTTAAGATTAAAACTATAATTTTTTCCATATTTTTCCGTTAATTAGCATGGTAATATACAACTTTTGCGCCCTAGTAGAATTCGATACTCGGAAAATCGATTTTTCGACCCACCCTTCAAATCTAATATATCAAGTAGTTTTCTATAAACTTAATCTCAAAACCACGCGCAAACTTTCGTGTACCTAACTTTTTACATTTTTAAGTTATCGCGGTAGCAAACCCTAGAAAAGAGAGACCAAAAGACAATCAAACTAATGATGTATTTGGTCCAAAATTTGATGATATAGTTATATGCCAAATTTTATCTCGCGTGTTACGTTTTTAATTTATTTTGTTACTTGTGTGCTTTTGGAAGGGCAAATAGAAAGGGTTCCCGTAAGCGGATTTCGCCAGAAATTAGGCAGAAATCTAGAATATTGTTGTAAAGAACGGGTACCAAATTCTTCCTTCTAGTTCGTTGAGTTTTATTTTATCATTTCATGGACAGACACGTTTATTTCCATCATTATACAAACAGCGTTAACTCAAATAGAGACGATGGTGCATTGGCTTTCTTATTATACTCAAAAAATTCCCTTTTAGTTTTTGGAAAGTAAAAATAAGGTAGATGTTCTACTAAAAGATGTAGATGTCACCGCATTATTTTCCTCATAAATATTTCCAATGCCATTTGATTTATGCTCATAATAAGCACTTAAATTTATACAAAGCCTGCGCATTTATTCTATGTCCTTCGAATTACTTAAAAAATTGCTGTTGCTATGTTTTGAAAAAAAATATTGCTTACCACTAATCATTTAAATCGTGCTATCTCGAAAACAGATTGAAATAAAATATACTACAATTCATCTATGACCTGAATCCACAATTGTTTACAATTCATCATTTAAGTTCCGATTTCTGAAACTACTTTATTGAAGCCATTGAAAAAGAATTTTTACGCTTTATAAGAATCGTATCTCTATTATTATTTCCATTACGAAAGTATCTTGTAATGTAATTTTTGCGTCATCCATTAGCAAGAAAATGATTTGAATACATGGACGTATTATTATCAAACACTTATTTAAAAAAAAGCAATACGCGTGTTATTGTTATTTGCTATAATAAATTAATCTTCTTTATAGATCGACGTACGCGTTAACACAGCATTGGAAATCGATATCTTTAGATTCGTTTCTTCTTTTCACTACGAACACCACTAAATAAACATAATTAAACATTGTCCGTTAGAATGCATCATTACAAGAAAAAATTACCATCTGATATTTTCGGCTCAAAAAGGCATAATTTTGATTGTTATTGCGTGGGAAAAAATCCCATTTTGTGATGTATAGTTGAAATACAAAGAGGGCTACAAGAAATGTGCGTATGACACTTTTTTCGAAGAATGTTATATATTCTGAAATTTGATGGATAGTAATTAATACAGTCGCGTATGCTATCTATTAATATTCAAATAATCTTATCTACATAATTTTTAAAGTTTTAAATACTTTCGAATGTACAATTTTATTTTCCTTATCTGAATTTAGTTTAAAATATTAGATTCCAGAAATTCGATGAACACTTATTTTGTATAGTTTAGTATTTTCAAGCGTTTATTTAAAAATATAGAAAATAATAATGTATTTGTCGAGCTCAGATTTCAGAACGAGTTTCCGAAAGAGTAAGAAACTCGCTCAACATAAGCATATTTGTGGAAACAAAGAAAAACCACCATGTAGCATACCAAGATTACTCTTCTTGTTTTTGTGCTATACTGGACTGAACAAAGAATCCGATACATGTGCCTTGTACCGAATCACAACCCTAACCTTCAACCTGGTACTCATTTGTACTAACATCAGTTCATGGTACTTAATTTGGCAGATGAGTAAAATACCTAATCTAGAAGTAGAATTGGCGCGACTTACTTGCTATTTGTTTGCTGTTGCTATCTACTACTCCGTGCGTCGTAAAAGAAAACTTCTTACCAAAACTATCAAAATAATGAGCAGAATATCTTCACCATCATCCTTACATGAGAGAAAGCTTAATATTCTAGTTCTGATGATCTTGTGCATGCCAATTTTCTTTTCTTTGTCTCTGTTGCTTCTTGCAGCCAATCCAACCGATTCAAAGAAAACTTCTACGATAAAAGAGTTTCTAACTGGCTTTAGATTTTACTGTTACGCTCTCGTGCATCCAACTTTCACGAACCTTGTTGCTTTCCTTTACTGCGTGCTTTGTCAACGCTGCTACTCATTTATTGATAATCTCACTGAGGAAATTTCGGAATCGCCTGCAAAATTATTCAATCCAGCCAAGCAAATCGCTGTCCTCAAACGCAAAGCAACGATTGACGATGTTTTGAAAAATGTTCAGAATATTTTCTCTTTCGCATCTTTCTTCATAGTCACAGCAAATTTCTTATCATGTGGAGCAGTGATTGCTTGGGCCCTCACCAACCAATTAAAGGATTACCAGACATTCATGGCCATCCGGTCAGTTTATTCAGTAGTTAATTCTTTCGCTAGCTTGACATCAGTATTGTGGATAGCGGGTGAGCTTCCAATCCGGGTGCAAAGATTGAAAGAAGCCTTCTATGAAAAGGCACACCGCAGATTGCTTTCTGCTCACCACCATCTGAAAGAACCAGAACTGAAGCGAGAGCTGTTAGAAAAGTCAGATCATGCGTTCACAGCGTGTAATATCATACATTTCAGAAGGAGCACCTTACTTGTTGTTTTTGGTACTCTGCTCACATACACTGTTTTAGTTGTTTCTGAAGTGAATTAAAAGAGTGGCAAAAATTAAAAAAACTAAATATTTTTTAAAAACTCGCGTACTATTATAATGTAGATTTTTTTACCGTGGCTCAAGATGTACTAAGAAGAAGAATACTAGTTTTTATGTAGTTTTTTGCTTTAGTTAAGATAAATTAATTGTAAAGCATTTGGTAATAGTGGCATTTTTCTTATTATCGAATAGCAAGGAAATGATGCTCGATAAATCTGCTATTTCCAATATATCTAGAGAAACATGGTTTCAGTTTTCGCATATTAATTTAAGAACAGAAAATCATAAAATTATTGCAATGGGGAAATTCAAGTGACAGTCAAATTTTATCATCATTTTTATTGTCTAAAGGGTTTTTTTGCAATATTTACGAAACGTTCTGACAGTATATTTCTACAATAAGGAAATTTTTTTCTGATGGATTGTTCATTAGGAACATTTAACCTGCACCAAAATCCTCAGAAACAGTGCTTCAAAGTAGTTACACATTCGATATCTTTTCAGCTCTTCAAAAATGGCTAGATGATTCAAAACCATTACATTTTTGGGGTTACCTTTCCACATGACCACCGGCGATCTTATTTGAACAGTTCTAACATTTTCGCTCATATACACAGCACGCTCACTGTATCTGGAAGAAAAGCGAAAGCGTTCAACTAATTTTATAGAACAATGTAAAAGTTTATGCTTATTGAATCACTACTTTTTTGTCAATACCATATACTCATTCATTCGAAAAAAAATAATATCGAATGCATCTACAAGCGCTGACGCATCCAAGATGACAAAATATGTGAATGTGACTACACAGGCCACTCAATTTTGTATTCTTTTCTTTTCAAATTTTGATTTTCAATCCCGAATATTAGTATTTTCCCAAAAGATTAAACATAAATGAATTTGAAACATGCTCTTTGGATGCTTTTCCTTATTGCGATCACATTCACAATAAAGACATCGAATGCATTTTACTTGCGTATATGTAAAAACAAATAGCATGACAACTAAACTGCTTTTCCTTAATGGCGAGCCATTTCACAAATGGAAATTTTATGTTTCTCTCTAATTAACTGTAATAGTTTAACACTGACAATGGAGATCTTGTGAAGAAGTGTGTATTAAAAGACATTATATTACATCACTACACTTAAAAGCACTAAAATATATGTCATTCATGTGAGAATATATACGTTGTATGTTATGAAAATATATTTATATATGTTTTTTTCTGAATTTGAATGCACCAAATTTGATTTCGAAACAGTCTCTACAGTAACATTACCATAATTAACGATTGAAATTGGTTGAAGACAGTTGCGAAAAAACATGTTAGTCACTAAGCTAAATAAAATAGTACAGGGTGTCCCAAAAAGATCCATACAACTTCACACATTTATATATAAAAAAAGAATGTTCCATTCAGAACGCTGCAAAACATATAAACACTGATTTATTGAAAATGGATTCTCCCGAGAAGAAAGCGCAATGTGTCGCGTGGTTTATCGAAACAATATCCGATATTCAAACGCAACTAAAGTATCGAATGAAGTATGGAGAACAAAAGTTCACAATGTTGTGGAATTGAAGCAAAAGGATCGCAACCGCTATAGAAATTGTTGATCAAGGCATGTTGCAACGTTTCTGAACGAAGATGAACGAAGGGATCTCATGTGCAATTTCACTGAAACGGTTAAAAAAAAGAAAAAAAAACCTTTCGAGTTTTTCTGTACATAGGTGCAAAAAATTTTTGTTGTAGACAAATTCTTTTTGAAAAATAAAAGTTTGAAGTTGTACGGATCTTCTTGGGACACCCTGTGCAGTGTAAGTACATTTCTAAATTTTTGTTGCAAGGTTTTTGGTTGATATATTTTTTCCTTTTGTTATCGACGAGAGTGTGTTTAACACCTTTAGCAGAATTGTCAGTGAAAAGTTCGTAGAGGTGGCACAGTTACGAGATCAGGTTTTCTTAAAAATGATTTATTATTAATCCAAATCATGATACTCTTCACTGGAGTAATTAAAACAATAAAATAAGTATAAAATATACTTCTCTAATGCGAAAAATATTGCCAGAAAATATAACCAGATCTCGTGCACGTATATCATTCTCCCAACAACAAAATATATATCATCTCCAACTGACAAAAGCATGTCAACAAACCCGTATACACCCGAACAGAATGGTGTTGCGGAAAGGTATAATTTAACGGCTTTAGATGGAGATAAAACATTACTGAAATCTAGTGGTGTAGCGCAAAAGTTTTGGGGCGAAGCTTTACTTTGCTTCACATATACTTGGAATGGGGTTTGTCACAAAGACGGTAATGAAACTCCTTTCGAAAAATATTCAGGTAAAAAGCCATCGGTATCGCATCTTAAACCTTTTGGCTGTTTAGCATATGTTGGTGTGCCCAAACAAATTCGAAAGAAACTAGATATGCGAGCCAAACTAGGTATTACGATGGGTTATGCGTTGCATACAAATGGTTATCGGATATGGTTGAGAAATGAAAACAAATTAATTGAATCCATTAATGTACTGTTCTATGAGAATACTAAAGGAATTGACGCAAGTCAAAATTCTAATCAATAAACCAAGTTTAATTTTACGATCTCAAATTACTCTGATGATGAAGACGATTTTGAAACAGCAATAGATTCATTATCTGGACGTTTAATTCCTGAAACGAGCTTAGAATATACCTCAACATCACGTGAAGAACCTAGTGCATCCACCGACAGTACCTTAATCCCATGTTCAGAAATTAAGTGGAATCGAAAAATAAAACGAGAAGTAAATGATGCAGGTATCTATTACGGTATCGAAGGTAAAGCAACCCGTTTAACGAAATAGAACGGTATTGTAGAGAACACAAAATTAATTTTGATAAGAACTTGTTTAATTTTAGTGGGGAAAATCCGAAATCCGAAAAGATAACAGATTAAGCTGAAGGTCAGCAAGAAGCTAATGTAGTTGAAGTAAGATTAGGTTAGGTTATATTAACGTCCCGTTTTGAAGCAACACGAGGGCTATTTAGGGACGGACCTCGTAATTTTGAACCGCGGTCAGATGACGAGGACGACACCTGAGCTGGCACCCCCCTCTCCAAACTTCCTCGCCACACCAACGGGAGGACGTTTGGCCACTACGTATGATTTAGCGTGCAACAGGCCCCATACACGGCGGATCTTCAGTGGAATCGGGTTTCGAACCTGCGACCCTCCGGTCCCGAGGTCGAGACCTTACCACTAGGCCACCGCGGCCCACAGTTGAAGTAAGAATCCCTACCTGTTATCAACAGTCAATTAGATCCAGTGAAGCCTCCGAATGGTGTGATGCAATGGATTGGGAAATCAACGTAATGGTCGAGCGTAAAGTTTGGGATTTGGTTGATCCTCCTGAAAACTCGAAAGTATTGAGAAACCATTAATTAAAAGGAGAATCTTTTGACTAGGTGTTTAGTCAAGTCGTTACCTTTTCTATTGTAAGATTATTTTTCAGTATCTGTGTATGTTCATGGAAATGGACTCATGTTCAAATAGATATAAATAATGCTTATTTGTATGCTAATTTAGATGCAACTGTATATATGAAACAGCCAACAGGATATGAAAGATAACCACATAAAGTTTGTCCATTACGAAAGACAATATACGGTCTACATCAAAGTGGCCGTCAATGGTTTTTAGAGTTGGAAAATATCTTAATTAAATTAAAATTTAAGAAGTTAGATTCGTGTAACTGTGTATATACTTTTAAAGATAATGTAATTCTATTGTTTTATGTGGACGACATAATAGGTAAAGAAATTCAAAATGTTGATTTCGTATTAAATTTACTGCAAGACAATTTTGATCTAAAATTATTGGTTAGAACGAAGAGACTTTTAAGGATAGAGCTCGAGGAACAAGGAAATGGTTTGTTTATACACCAAAAGTCTTATATTGAGAGAGTTTGTAAGGTTAAGTTCTTTCTAAACTTGATTCACCTAAGACTAGAGAGGACTTTCCATATAGAAATTTGATGGGTTCTTTAGCATTTATTGCTCTTCGAACAAGACCAGATATCATGCACGCAGTAAATGTCTTGTCTCAGTTTCAGTCCAACCCTGGTATAAAACATCGGAATTGTTTATTGAGGTTATTAAGTTACTTGAAATATAGACAGAATTACATGTTGGAGCTTTTAAAATTGAGATGTTTTTCAGATTCGAATTTTGCAACAAACCGAGATGATAGAGTATCAATGGGTGGTTTTAAAACTTTTATTGACGAAACTACCATTTCATGGCGAACTTTTAAACAAAAAGCAGTTAGTCTATCCATTATGGAAGCCAAGTATATTGCTCTTACAGAAGCGGCAAAGGGATTTATATGGTTAAAGAACGTATTGAATAATGAGAGCTTAAATTTGAAAGTAAACGAAAATATAATTTGTATATATTTATATTAATATTATATAAATATAATTTAAATATATTTGTGATAATCAAGCCGCCATAAATTTCTCGAATTCACCTGTCGAGAACTATAGGACGAAACATACTGACGTCCGTTACCATTTTTTGAGAAATTTAATTCATGATAATGGATTTAAAAATCAATACGTTAACACTGAATTGAATTTGGCAGATATACTTACTAAAGCTATGGTTAAGGTTGGTTGGTTGGTTGAAATTTAATTGCGCAAGAGCCAATCCTGGCTAAACTGCGCCAATCAAATGGTAAAATTCTCAAATCAAATGGTACTATGGTTAAGGATAAATTACTAGAACTTTGTAGAAACATCTTTTCTACTTAAAATAAAGGGATTTGTTTTGTTAGTAAAAATTGATTTATCTTGTCCCTTACTATGCAAAGATGTAAATTTTTGTAGAATATTTTCTGTTCTCAACTGAATAATTGCATAATTGATGATTTGTAAGGAATCATGGTGGGGAAATTGTAAAAAGGAGGCCGCTTGTTAGACATTTAGTAAAAATTTAGCGATAAATTTATTTTCGGATCCGGGGATAGTAGAGTCCCTGGGTATTTTTCAAATTCCATACCATGATCTCGGGTTGATTCGAACTCTCAAATGATTCGAACCCGATCGCAAAAACCCGTTTTATCTGCATTCAAAGCATTGGCAAACGCAGATGAGTAAACGCGCACCGATCGGATTCGAATCATTTGAGAGTTCGAATAAACCCGATATCATGGTACGGAATTGGAAAAATACCCAGGGACTCTACTATCCCCGGATCCGAAAATAAATTTATTGCTAAATTTTTACTAAATGTCTAACACCTTTAAATTTTAAGTACTTGTGCATGTTGCTGATCATCCATAATTGAATTCTCTCAATCCTGTTAGTCTCATACCCCTTTCTCTTTTCATTTCTTGTTTCTAGTTACTCTATTTTGAGATTTCGACGGGCTTAGCTGTATTTAAAATACAACTCAGCTTTTTCGGTTCAGCGGTTGCTTTTTTTGCATATATTTTAACATATCTTAATACCCCGTAAACCCGCCTTGTTTTGGTCATAAGCCGACTTGCACCGTAATAACTTTTTATCAAATTATTGCATGAATTTAATCCTTATTTCGCAATGTCCAGCGTGCGCTTTGCGATCGAACGGTGTAATACTCGACGCCATTCGCTCTTTTATGTTCTTGTTTTTTCGAAATGATGCATTAACAGCATCCTTTCCAAAAGGAAATGAAATAAAGGTAAATTTTTCCTATCTTGGTCATTCTTAGTTGTAGGGATGTTGAAAAGCGTGAGGTAGGTGGCGCTACTATTCAGTGCAAGAAGGGAAATGAAACTAATTTTTACGCAAATGAGGTATAATGTCGCTGGTGAGCTCGAAAAAGTACACTTGCGGTAAAAAAGCACAATTTTCTGCTCTATAAAGCTATTATTCGACCCAGTAGCGAATCCAGGATTCGGGTCTGGGGGGGGGGGGGGGGGGGCAAAAAAATTTTGTATCGTAGCGACGAATGGCAAACCTCATGGCTTATGTAAACCAAAACACTTTAACTTTACAGGCTTTCCTCTCCTGACAATAAGAATAATAAAGAACACTACAATACTTTCGATAATTTAATAAAAAATACAATGAAATAGCTGGCCAAAAAATGTTTTCGACCGCGCCAACGCTACAAGTGCAAGTGGAATGACTAGAAAAGTAGGAAAATTTTCGAGCCTGTCAAGTCAGAAAGCAATGTTGTCACTATTTTATTACTATTCTTTTAAAATGAAAAATAACATCAAACAGTTTAAGTGATTTTAAATTAAATCAAGAATTTTGGTTCAGCTCTGGTGGGGGGGGGGCTGGAGCCCGATAGCCCCTCCCCTGGATTCGACCCGTCATGCTCTATGGCTCCCTCATCTGGGGCACTACTCCTATTAAAAACCTGGGAAAACTGCAAGTTTACGCTCCTTGGTATGTCAGACGCAAACTAATTCATCAAGATCTCAAAATTGACCCTGTTTTGGATTTCATGAAAATTATTTCTAAAAAACTCTTTGAGAAATTACCCCAGATTCCCAAGGTATTGTTGCAACTCCCACCAGTCGTTCCCAGCTCTCGAAAGAGACCCAGAGCGATGTTGGATTATACAAACGAAAATATCCCAACAATTAAAAGGCGTCGGGATGTTTGCACAGTCGGTGAGAATCTAGACCCGTAAAATATTCAAAATTTCTACGTTTCGACCTCATTAAACCGCTACGTTGTGCAAACCCGCGCTTATTTCCGAGAGCTCAAAAAATTTATTACATCAGCTTTCCATGCTGAATTTCGATTTCCTTCATACTATCTGAACTCGTTAGCCTTCTACTTCAATATCTCATTGTTTGCAGCACTGTTAAAATAATGAAAATACGGATCAGGACACGGAAATCCCCCTCCTTCCAAAATTCCACACCGCACTAGCGCTTTCGCAGTGTTTCCCGCTAAAAATCACTACTAAAAATCATCCGCTAGCTATTACATGAAATTAAAATTTTATAAGTAAAGAATTATT
The DNA here is from genome assembly GCA_013235015.1 of Araneus ventricosus. Classification (NCBI taxonomy): domain Eukaryota; kingdom Metazoa; phylum Arthropoda; class Arachnida; order Araneae; family Araneidae; genus Araneus; species Araneus ventricosus. The sequence continues at coordinate 217,266 of BGPR01001072.1, read as the reverse complement.
TTGAATATTTCTCCTCCATATTAAGCACGCGCTTTTTAATTTCTTTTATTTTAATCACTTTTATGTTTTTAAGAATTCATCGTTAAAATTATATTGAAATCACGTAATCAGATTTTCTCGAATTCACTCTCAGCGGACCAGTACGTCCAGTACGAAAAAACTGTTTTCGGAATTACATCTGCTTGTGAGCACGATGATCCGAAGTTTAACGAACTCGCAGGATGAAATTTGGTATACAGTGCTTACATCAGCAGTGGAGTTCGCGGTGGCCAAGTGGTAAGATCTCGGGTTCCGAGCTGGAGGGTTCCAGGATCGAAACGAGGCTCCATTGAAGATCCTCCGTGCATGTGGGCCACGCGAAATCATAAGTAGTGGCCAAATGTGCTGCTGTGGTCGTTTATGTTTTGGAGAGGGAGTGCCAGCTCAGGTGTCGTCCTCTTCATCTGACCGAGGTTCAAATTACGAAAGTTACGAGGAGCCCTCGTGTTACTTCAAAACGAGAATAACTAAATTAAACTATAGATATCCATCCATTTTTCCAAAAAAGTCCATCTAAAGGATATCCGTCTATTGTTCGCCCGTGTGCAAATGAACAATTCAGAACTTAAATAGTAGGAAGGATTCAATTTTATTATCATTTTATGACCAAAATTAGAGATCTTATGCACGTCTTTCTTTCATATGTCTTTCTGAATTCCATGGAATAGTCTTAACAACATAGCTATCATACAAGCATGACTAATAAGGTAAATGTTGATTATTTATCTCTCTAATTATCAATAGCAGTGGTTAACAACTTTTTGGTTGTGCGGACCATCTGTTGTGTGAAAACATTTTCAGGTCCATTAATTAAATATACAAGTAAAAAATTACAAAGTAAAATTATTAAAAACGTATTTTTTGCAAAGCAAAAAATTTTATTCTTATAACTTAGTTGTCAAAATGTAAAAAAAAACCCTCATAAGTACGGGTCAAAATTCGGAATAAAAAAAACTCATGGGAATTTTGACATTTTTTGCCCCCTCCCCCACGTGAGAGTCAATATCTGAATTAAAACTTGATAATTTCATCCTCAAATCACTTTCTTCATTCAGTTTTTTTCTGTATTTATGTTTCATAAAACTTAAGTTGTGAAAGCACGTTCACGCAGATAACTGGTCGAGAACACCATCAAAGGTCTGAGTGCAAGTTTGGCATTTGCCGAACATTTATGTACAAAGGGACAAATGATATTTTTCAAAAAAGCGATTTTCGAGTCTCTTCGCATGATAGTGCAATCAACGAGTCTTCTTTTTATGGTATTTTCACTTGCTGACTTCTGTTCGTGAATAGCGTGCCGCCAATAATCAATAATAATTTATAATAATAATCCCCGGCCCATCGGTTGGGAATGCATGTTTACGGATCCTACATAGCGGGGAATGAGGTCCCTTCTCATTGGCTCTCAGCGTCACGTGACTTGGCTTGCTTCTTAATGATGTCACAGCACCACCACGCTTAGACTGGATTTTAACTATTATTTTGTCTTCTGTTATCGCATCATGGAGAAATCAAAACTATCTTCCCATTATGATTATTTGGATGTTTCTCAAGAAAATGATGAACACATCTTTAGAAAATAACAAATAAATGACGAACCTTCAGCATTGGTAAGTACTGCTTAGTTTCAGACGTCATTTAGAAGCATGCCAAGTCACGTGACGCTAAGAACCAATGAGAAGGTACTTCTTTCCCCGCTATGTAGGATCCGTAAATATGCGTTGGGAAGCACTGATTATAGAATAGTAAGATTCGCAGCACTCAACCAGGGCGGTGCAAACGGTGCGACCGCACTAGGCCCCGCGTTTTCTAAAGGCTCCGCGCAGCTGACTGATTTTGCGAATTAAAATTGCCTTCTAATTTTTTATTTTAATCCGCATACACATACATTTGAATATAATTACGCGATATGTGCACATTTCACGTCGACCAATCAATGGCAAAGTTGGGGCTTTGAATCTTATTACATAGCCAAAACAGAGTAAGAAAAATAAAAACAATGTGTTTCATTAAGCTTGCGTTGTAACGGATGATAGTACATCGTATGTTTGGTGGGGAAATAAATTAAATATTCGTATTTATATAAAGGGAAGACAAATGTTTAATATAATATATTAAGTACTGAAAATTAAAAAATGATATATTTCTTTGTTGTTTGTTGTAATCATACTACTAAAAAATTTATCTTAATTCTTTTAAATATTATTTTCGTTCAATTTCGAAATATGACTAAAGACAGAAATGCCGGAAGAAAATAAATGTGTGGATCTAATAAATTTAACAAAAAAAAGACAATTGCTGAAAACAGGAGGAACTGCCTTCCAAAATTTTTAAAAACCAAAAATGTCCAACAAACTGACGAAACATATAATTAACAATTATAGAAAAATCGAAATCGCGCAAATCAAATTACGCCGTATGACATCCGCGAGAACAATCCTAATCATCATAAAGACAGCTTTCGTTTTAATGAAGAGGAAAGCCATTATAATAAAACTGAAAAAAGGAAACATAATTGTGTTTCCTTACGAAAGAAAGCCATAGACGATGGATTTTTTTTGTCAGCGTCGAATAAGGAACAAAATGAATTAGTCAAAGGATCGCAGCTTCAACAGGATCAACAAAGAATTGCAAACGGAATGTCGATAACAATGATCCTAGTAATTTGCCTGAAATTATAACTGACAAATTTAGAACGGCTATCATTCAAAATCGTGTGACATAATATACTGTTTTCCGATTGATAAAAATAGCAGAAGTTTTTCTGAAATTATTTACGACAGTTAAAGAATGAGGAACATCAAGAACGAAAGTGGGATGATTACTCTCCTGTTCCACTCTCACGTATAACTTCTTTGTGTTTAACTTGACTTAATGATTGAGTTTCATTCATGTTCTCGATTACAAATTCATGAAGGATAATTTACAATTTAAAAAGAATTTCAAACGGGGAAACACTATGACGCAGAAAATGGAAAATAACTAAAACCGAAACACACTGTGTAAAGTGTGTTTATGAACGAATACAGGCTTTAATTTTATATTTATCAGAGCATAATTTGGCACTCAAGAGGGAAATAGCGATGCTTTATATAAACCACAAAATTGTAATTTCTTAGATTTCATAGAATCACCCAATCATGAAACAATATTTGGATCGTTGTGTGTAATCAGCACCACGTTCCTATTTATCTCGAAGAATACAAGGCCAACTGATTTCTGCTTTGGATTTTAAAAAAAGTTAGAAAGTAAATAATATATTTAAATAGAGAAGCTAAATATTTCACAATTTTATTAGATTGCACTCCAGAGCCATCAATAACAATTATCTGTTATTTTAAGATATGTTAATGCAGTTGACTCTGAAAGTGATACGAGTATAGAAGAACGATTTATTTGTTTTTAAACGGTAAAATACTAGACAGGAAAAGGGTTATCGGTAAAAATTGAAAGCCTATCAGAAAAAGAGGAATTATATTTGGGGAACTGTATAGACAGTGGTACTATAACTAGGATTACCATACACTCCGGATTTCAAGCTCACGTCCGGATCTTCAAAATGTCTGGATTTATGGCAGTGAATGCATCGAGAGAAAAATTTGATTGTAATAGAGAGCGTTTTCACAAAAGCCAACGTCATTCCGCCAATGAAAGAAAATTCATTGTTTACATCCATTGTTAATGAAAAAGTGGACCTGCACCAGTTCAAACGAAATATTAAAAGTTTTGGCAATTTTGTTTTAATTCTGTCTTTCATTACTATAATTTTGAATTACCAAACATTAATAAAAAATTGTATATTCTTTGTATTCTGGCGTCTTAAATTTCTTTTCACTTCCACAAACTCTGTGCTAGTGTTATGAAAGGGGGTCGTTGGCAGGCAGCTTTTGGAATTTTATTCTATACTTTGCCCCCCACCGACGTGTCTGGATTTCAACCAAACAAATTATGGTATTTCTAACTATAACGGATCTACTATGAGAGGTTTTGCATAAAGGTTTGAAAAAGCACTTATCTTGCAAAGAATTCCAAACCACACTATATACTCTTCAGAAGTCCTAATTTGAATTTTGTATAGACAGAGACTTCATAGAGACATTTCAAAACCTTCTTCTCTGTACATTCATTTTTTATGACTTATATGAAAGCATATATAATATTTTTGCAAGTTCTGTAATGTGCTGGGATACATTTAAAAATCACTTTTTGCACTTCATATAACTTACTCCAAAACCACTGTCAGAAACGACGTGGGAATGTCGCTTCAAAAGTGTGAAATCTGTGGGATCACATTCAAGTATCGCAATATTTTATAGCTTCGAATTTTCTTTATGAATATATTATTGACATGAAAAAGAAATCATAAATACAATAAATCGAAAATAAACTTCATTTGAATTTTTATTAACTTTAGCCATTTGGTTTGGCATACTAAATGAAGCCGATTGCGAGCCAGATATTTCAAAATTCTAATATAGATATCCGTACACAAATTCATATTTAAAAGTCCTTTTAAAATTTTTTGAAAAGTATCGTTCATCGGGATTCATATCTTCTTTTAATAAATTAAAGGAAATAGTGGAAGAGTTAGTTAAAAGTAACACCTGAATTAAATTTAAAAGAACTTGGTGAGAGAAAAAATCAACAGTTTTTTTTAAGGAATTGAGCAGCTATTTTATCTGACAAAAAATATTTTCAGATTCAATATTTTCTAGTCATAATCTATAGCGACATTTTTTTCTTTTAAGAAGATATTGGAAATTTGCCACGAACATGGGACATCATAGGAATTTTTATGTCATTAGGATGATATTCACTAACTGTCTGAAAACATAAATTCGACTTTGCAAAACAAAATAAGTTCGATTCATTTATTTAGTGAAATTAAAATTTGTTGTTAAGTTTTGCATAACAGGGTCACAATATTATAATATTTATTTTTAAATTAATTTATCTGAGCTGCATTCAAATTGTGTGACTGTTCTGAAGCATATATTGACCTTATCAATGACCGTCGTATCTGCAGAAAAATCTTCTCATGATTCAAAATAATGATTTTTTCTATTATTTTGAATTATTTTTATAAATTAACATTTTAATCACTTTCAAAATCTTTCATAAATCACATAATTTAATTATTTATCATTCTCACATATTCTTTAAGTCCTCAATATGGCAATTTGTGAGGTGTAATAAATAGAAAAATGCAATAAATTATTTTGGTTTACGAAATCAGTTTCAAGGCCCCGCAAATCAACTTTGCACCGGGCCCCGCTTTTGTTCGGGTCGTCCCTGCACTCAACCCACGTGTTTTAAGTAGTTATCAAATTTCTATTCAGCTGGTACTTTCTTAAGTGTTTAGAAAGGAATCTGTTACCGACGTGAATCGCACGGGTCTAACGTAAAATGACATGTCGTCCAGAAGTTAGCTGAGACATTCAGAATTTCTTAAATTTAAACCCCGATGAAAAACGTTTCCCCGGATTTAAATTAAATATACCGGATTGTCCCTTTTTATGATTTTATTAAATGCAGAATACAATAATATTTATTAGCAATAAAATGACATTTATAAAAAATAATCTCTATGTGGTTTTTAAAAAAGATGAGAGGTGCTGAAGAATTCCCCTATTCTTACTTTTATCATACAAGGTATTTGTTCACCGTATCGTAGTGAATACAGATGAATCAACTGGATTATAAAAAGTCATACAAAAAATATGCTATGTGTTCATTTGTTTCCTACTAATTTAATTTTTAAAAAATTTTGATAGTAGATTATTTCATTGTTTCTAAAATGTTTTATTTACGTTCCAATTATTTATTTTGGATTTTTTCCAGTCGCGTCCTCTGACAACCACCGGATTCTAGAGCATCTTGGATTGAAGCTCAGAAAACTTCACCGCTGCATCTATTTGCTGATGTAAATATGTGCAATCATTTTGTTATTTATCTTCCTGAAAGCTGATTAGATGAAGATCACATTTCGACCTTCCTAAATAGTATTTAAAAAACATTTTCCAAGCCTTATCAGTATATTTTGAATAAGATTAATTTCTTTTTCTGTGTCGATACAAACTTATAATATATTAATACTGTATCACTTTATAAAAAACTAAATATTTCGAGTGTCTCCTTATGTCTCTCTCGAGTTATTTTTATCTCGTTCTTGCTTTCCATGAAATGGTTTGTGCATTTCTAATTGAATCCGCTCTCAATTATTAATCATAGATAACATGAAAATACATTTAACACGTGAAATCGAAGAGTTATCTTTTAAAACATGTGGCGTTTATTTCAGAGTTAACTTATTGTTTTTTTAGAGTTCCCTTCTTATCAGAAACAAAGATGAATTAATGTTTTCATAATTTTAGTTTAAGTTTAAAATTAAATAAACAATTTTATAAAGAGTACGACGATTAATCCCATTTTAACAACCATGATATAGTGTTTAAAATGTTTTTCAATATCATACTGAATTGATGGAATTTTGTTCTCATTTTAAAAAGGTAAGAAAGATACTTTGTGATGATTAGTCGTTGATTTTCAATCACTATAAAAATTTGAAATAGATTTTTTAAATTGCATTTATTTCGGCAATTTTGTGAAATATTTTCATTTTAATAATATTGTTTTTGTATTTCCTCTCGAATATATTTCCTGTTTTCCTGCTACATTTTCTCTGCATTTAAAGTTATTCGCACAACAAAAAATTCTGTCATTCAACTGATGTTGTTCATGGTTAAATCGAAGTAACTTAAATTGATTTAAACTGAAAAGGAAGAATTTTGTAAAATTTCATCGCATCAATCTTAACATTTTTATAAAATAATTTATGAATAAATCCCTGCTATTATCTCGGAATGAAATTGCTACTACTGGAGAAATTTAATAGCTATTAAATAAAACATTTAATCTCGAGTTACTTTTACTGATGTTAGTTATCATTTTTGGATAGTAAAATGACTTATGCTTTTGGACGATCCAATTTTCTTAGTACTAAAAAGAAAATTTTTTTAAACATAGACGGATCGCTTTTATAAATAAAATTTTTAAGTTGTCCTATTTTAATAAATTCTGACTAATTATGTTATAAAGTATGATCTCTATTCTAAAAGTTTGTTCAATGCTGTATGTATTTCTCATTTCATTTGAAACAAGTGTTTTCATAATAAAAAGTCTCTGGTTCGGCACTTCACATTCTGATGTAGAATATAACACGTGTCCAAGATAATTTTTCAAAGTATTTTGGAAACAAACGTTCTCGTATCTTTTCTAAAAGTGTATAATATAAACTTTTTAGTTGACTGCTTTTCTCTCTTTTTTTTATTTCGTAATTTTGACGCTTTCTGAATATAACTGGAAAAATCACACGAGTCTAGCTCAGTTATATTAATGTCACGTTTTGAAACAACACGAGGGTTGCTTAGGGACGGACATCGTTACTTTGAGCGGCGATCAGTTGACGGGGACGGCACCCGAGCTGGCGCCCCCTCCTCGAATATTCCGCACGAAACCAGGGAGAGGACAATTTGCTACAACACATAATCTGGCGTGCAAGCGGCCCCACGCACGGCGGATCTTCGGCGGAATCGGAAGTTTAATGTTTGATTAGATTAAAATTTTAAAACATTGAATTAAATAATGGGAATTTCTTTGTCGTGTTATTTTCATCTTATTTCCGAAATTTTCAAAAATTTGTTTTTAAATATAAATACACAACTGAATGCAAATAAATGTATCCTGAAACGTGTCTTTTCGCTTTCCTGCTACTATGGTTGTTACGTAGTCCTCAGATCTTGAATATAGACTGGTGTCCAAAAGTTAAGCAACATACTTAAGATGCAAAAAAAATTGAAGTTAATTGGATGAAATGATTCGCAATCAGTTGCGGAAAACCGTGGGACAAATTCGCCGGAACTCACATTTTACAGTGAAGATTTGGACACGAGGGCATTTAGAGGGAAACCAGAAAGTAATGGAGACGAAAAAGGGATTTTAACTCATCCCGTTTCACAGAATGCTGATAATGAGTTGAAACTTCTATCAATGGTTTCGTTTGATGAACACAATATTTATATGCAATTTCCTAAAACGGGCACGAATATTCGGGAAGATATAAAGGTTTCTTTAAAAAAAACCCAAATTTTCCCGAATGTTTTTTGCTTATAACGTGTAGAGTTTTTAATCAAATTATACAAAACTTTCAGAACACTCGACAAACAGTTAGTGAAACATTGTATTAAAATTTATAATGTTAGAGAAAAATGAGCATTTGTAGTAAATAAAATTTTAGGCTGGGTGTGCGTAACAAAGCGAAATTTTTATTTCATAACTTCAAAGACAGATATACAGGGCAATTAATATAAAAATTCCAGTTAAATAACGTTAAGATTTGGAAAGATATCGGCATTGCAGGGAGATAAATTTCAGTTGCATTGTAAGAGAAGCTAAATCATGAGGGGTTTTGTACAAATTGATATTTTTGAAATTCGAACCTTCGAATAAGTTAACTATTAACTGTAATTTAACGAAAGGGATGTCGACAACAGAGATTAGACAAAAATAGAGTTTATACAAAAATAAATGAATTAAGCATTTAGCTATAAAAAGATTAAGATATTGCAGACAAGAACAGATCATGTGATCTGACTGATCGCCGCGCCCAATATGAGGTATAGGATAGCCGGGCCTAAAACGAATGTTCAAAGAAACAGAAGGGCTATTTTGGGACCTTGACCAGACGAAGAGGACACCACCTGAGCCGAAACGCATCTCTTCAAATATCCGTGTTGCACCGACGAGGAGACAATTCGACATTTTTTGAAATATATGGTGTTGCCTTTAAGTACATCGTTTTACAGCGAAAATTTAATGTAACTTCAAAACTACTCGTACGAATATGCTGAAACTTTGCACTTATCAAAAGGACCCCACCACGAATCTGGCAGTGCACTCGTTCACGAAGACAGTGTCTGTAATTTATGCCTCGATTGTTGTTAAAATTTAAATGTGTAGTTATTCAAAAGTTTTTAAACATGGATTTTGATAAAATATTTTATGTGCTAAAATTATTTTAAAATGGGAAGCAAAAGTGTAGAATGTGTAGAATAATTCATACTATTACATAAAAAAAATTCTATATCAATAGCTATATTATTTCTCAAGATATCGATAAAAATTCAAAATTTGCTTTAATATGAGATATTCAAAATTTGATTTGTTTATAATTTCGAAACAATAATGTCTAGGATGATGAAACTTTGTATTTAATCATAAATTTTTATGTAGTTTTGAATTGTGTTATGAAAAATGTGTGCTTCCATTGGTAATTTTGAAGTTTGTGCAATTAAAAATATGTATATGACCACCTATGAAAATTTTAAACATGGAATCTTTTACTAAACATTATTTCCTGAAAATTGGTACTTCTTGTTTTAATATGCGGTGAACAAAATATTGCGAGGTGGTTCCTTTTTTTCTCGCGACTTTACAATGCCGATTTAATGGAATACTAATTCAACAACCCAGTTGCCCGAACATCAGCATGCAAATCGTGTATCGCTTCAGACGGAACGTCCTTTGAACATTTACTTGAGCATTGAAAGTAGGGATTCTAAATGCAACGCCAGTATTGCTACAAAGGCGTGACGTAAGATCAAAGGAACTAAAAAAATGAAAAACTGATGTTGAAAATGCGTGGTGCGTTTATAACGGAAAATCGTCTTAATATTTATTTCTATAGTTAATTTCCATGACGGAAGAAGTAAGTCATAAAGAAATAAGCCGTTTTGAACTGATGGATTGCATCGTTGACTGCAACGGACTGATTAAAATATTTCGCAAAGCTCCTTCGACTATGGTTGCTTCATTACTTGTTCTTAAAGTGATTGCATAGAATAGAAAAGACGCACGATATGTATTACTTTTATTGAAAAGCATTGGTTGTTTCGAGTATCAGGACAAATAAAGGCATTAATTGATTCACACCTATCATTAGGAAATATAGATGCATTGCAGTTCTTCACATAAGAATTTGATTTATTTTGGCATTACTTTCATTTCCACACCTGCCAAATTTTCATTGCGCCGCCACTCCCACCAGAAAACGGTTAGAGCATTTTTTTCGCCAGGTTGGTAGACCCCATTTAGGTTACAATAAAGGTTATCCCCGTACCACCATCCTCCCTGCCATTGCATCGCTCCTTTAGTAAAGCCTTTGTCTTTCGTGGAGAAAACATATCCATCATGAAACTTCATGGCGTCACCTATAAATGTAAAATAAAAAGTATTGCATCAGTTATTTTAACCATTCGCTATTAAGAACTACTTGCTTGGGCACAAAAAACATACTTTAAAGGAAAAAACATTATTTTTTTCAAAATAAATATTTTTAATGAAAAGCATCATCGTCAGAACAAAATTTCAAAAGCATGATGCTCTGACATAGACAATCTAGAATTTCAGTCCCATTTATAATATACTTGTTTGAGATTTTTGTTATAATTGTTTGAGATTTTTCTTTCTTTGGACAGTCATCTTAAATGAATTGTTTCATCATATACTTTTCGGCACCTCACGTTTTTACGCTTTTGTTTCAACGTCAATAATTTAGATTAAAAAAAATGTGATTTTTTATGTGTTCGTCTTCTAATTAAAGTCTGCCTTTACTCTTCCTTCTTTCCTTTCTTATTTCCTTTCACTTCTATTTTTTTCTTTTTTCTTTAATACATTTCAATATTCATTAATATAAATTGCATAGAATCTTGCAGTGATTTGTTTCTCTAAACGCTTCACCAGAAGAAAATGCCGATAGTTCTATTAGGAAGAAAATGTAAATATAAACAAGAGGGGATACAATAATAATATAAAACACAATCGCGACGAATGCGCAATAATGCTGTAAATATATCAATCTGAAATTTAAATGGATAATCGAAAGAACGTAATATTTTTCGGTAAAAGCGTATAGATTCTCATCAGGTGTAGAGTGAAATCTATAGTAACCGCATTAGAAATTTTATAGCGCTTTCTGCGAACAGTGTTAGCTAATAAAGCTAAGAAAAAACAGCCTTCAACTCGAGCGTTATGACATACTAAGAAGCCGAATTCGAATGAAAGACCAAATATTTAAAAACATTTTTACGTACCGAAACAGAAGGATGCAACCAACACAAGACAAGACGAATTCGGATTCTTAGTCTATCATAACTCTCCAGTTGAAGGCAGTGTTTTCTTAGATTTATTAGCTAACACTGTTCGCAGAAAGCGTTTTGATATTTTTATTTTATAGACTTCACTATACCCCTGATGAGCAGCTACTGCGGGTTGCCAATATAATGTGAACACTTTAACATTTGCATATTTTTTTCTCTCCATATCTCCAGAAAATTTGCATGGATTTTCTTAGAATTTCGAGCATATAAAGATTAGTCTTGAACTCACATTTTACAGTGAAGATTCGATCACGAGAGTATTTAGTGGGGTGGAACGAAAAAATTCAAATTTATATTTCAGAGTCGCTATAGCGTGGAAAATTAGCGATTGGTGCATACTTAAAAAGCAAAAAAAAGAATTATTCAAATCAGATCCTTTTTTGTATTAATGCAATAAGGCTTTGTCTTTTTGCACTAACTTGATAAAGCCACGCAACTTCGGGGTTGATTTTTTCCCCTATATCGTACCATTATCGAGATAGGAAAGCTAATTAACAGTTTGCCATCAGGTGGCGCTGTAAGCGGAAACATGGCTTAGCGTATAGCCACTTTACTATACCTTGACACCAGTTTCCTGACTATAGCTGCCGTTGTTCTACAGTTGAGGACGTTAAGGACTTTTGAAGCGCCCTCTATATTTAAATCCGCATTGTTTTTAGAAATTTTAATTTCCTTTAAAACTGCTTACCTGCATTTCCTGAGTAATCACTGATAGTAAGGCGATAATCGCTAGTTGTCGAGATGAAGCTCTGATAAAGTGCGAAACTTTTTTCTCCATTCTTGTCTTGGAAGTCAAAACGCATTTTGCATTCATTACGACACAAAACTTGTATGTTTTCATTACCTGGTACAGAGAAAAAAAAATGCAGACTAAACATTACATTTGCTACAAATTTTTGCAATATACTTTTCAATAGATATTTAAAATGCGTTGAAAAAATTACACACCCAACCAAAACTCTTGTGATATATTCCCGAAACCATTCTTGTAGCTTTCCCAATCCAGATAGAAATCTTGTTGAACTGGGAATTTTCCTCTTCTTTGGATCACCTAGAGAAGAAATCTGAGTTATCAATTATCGCAATTAATTCTTTTGCTTTTTTTTCCCTCTCCATTAAGTACAAATTATGTACCAATGCAATGTTTCCTTTCTGTACGGGCTGGTAGAATGCTGTACCACGACATCAATTATATTTTATACTTCTTAGGAAACTTATCTATTCACTTTCTATTTACCCTGTTGATAGTTTTACTCCCTTGATTTATAGTACAATAATTACGACCTAAAGTAACAGAGGAAAAGCATGTTTGACTGAATATTACACTATATATAAATTCATGCAATTTTTAGAAATTTTAAATAGCTAGGAAAAAACATATTATAAAATCTGGTATCTCTTGTTCGATGGCATCAACTAGTGCATTCTGTAAGTGAAAAATTTTACATCATGCAACTTGCTGTAAAATGCCAATCTAAAAACATCTTCATTTCAAAAAAATTATGTTTTGAAATATGTTAAAGAATTAGTTAGTCACAAACTGAAAGTTCTAATAATTATTCGAGATTGACATCTTCTTCTATTACGCGAGCAAATTAGGTAAGTACGCATTTGAAGATTCAATTTAATTTCTGAAATTAACATTTGTATAATATTCTTAACCACTTGGCCGGGAATGACGAGCGATGCACGTCAGCTGTTATTTGCGCGAAATATCGATATGACGCATAGAGCACGTCGCCATTCTTAGTGTTGTCAAAATTATGGGTAGAAGCTAAACCCATAATTTTTTTGCGGGTCATTGAAGAAACATAATAGTTCAAATATTGAGTTCGATGAGAAGAGTGGATAAAGTAACATGCATTTGAAGACAAACATACTTCAAGATATTTACAAGAATGCACTACAACATTTCAATAGCGACCATTCACTGATATGAGTGACTACTCACAGGCAGTCGGTGAATTGCTGCACTTAGTAGCAGATTAACATCGTACGGTCGTCGTACTCGTGAAACTTAGTTTATACAGACATGGATAAGTGTAAAAAGGAGGAAAATTTCACTGATTGACACCTTTACTCTATGGGGACCGTATAAAAATTTAATTTTTTAAACTCTTTATTAACAATCTCCACAGAACCCAATTTTTTTCATACAAACTCCCATCTTAGTTGATGAACCTTTGCAATTAGAAGTTATGTCTATGTGTAATATTTAAGGAAATAAATGTGTGTTCCACTTTTTTGGGACACCATTTCACCAATTAAATCTTTTCTATACTTTTGATCAGCCACTTTTATTCTGTTTCCTAGAATTTCAAACCTGGAATGAACTACATGTTATTGGCGAACCAGCTAGGATCTAGAAATCCGTCGATTTCTGAGGCTGGTATAAGTTTCCAATTTGGTTTTGCAGCGGACGCTTTGAATAAAAAGGCGCTTTATGCTCCTAAAAGTAATTACGAGAAGGAAAAAAATCCTGTACTGTTGTTAAGTAAGACGGCCTAAATGCCTCTGAAGTTGAGATTAAATTTGAACAATTATCCGACAAAGTCCAGCAATAGAATAATTTTGATCGTAAGATGTTGGAATTAACGGCGAAAGAACACTGCTCTCGAGATGATTACAACAGAGAGTTTTGCGAAATTATGAAGATATATTTTATTGCATATAAAAATTAAAATAAGAAGTTTTTATTCAGAAACGCTTCAAAGAATCTAGATTCGATGCAATCCATCGAGACACTCTCCCAGTTTAAACTGATAAAATCCAATTACGAAAGTACAATGGAAACCAAGGAAGGGCCCAACTTTTGGACGCAGTGCCAAAAAATCCGCGAAGACTCTAAAACTGAGGAATACGATAAATATCAGCGTCTAATCCAGTGGTCGTCAACCTGGTCCCTACCGCCCACTAGCACAACCTTCGGAAGTTCAAGGCCTCTGCTCTTTTCCGTGACGTCACAACAAGAGGTGACACTTCGTTCCTTTCGCGTGAAGTCTGCCGGCGCTCGATGACCGGGAGAAATTCGTTTCATTCATTAAAAACGTATTGTATCTCATTTATATAACTCAATTCCAGGAACCTATGTTGAATGGTTAAATAATGATTAAAATGCTTTCCACATCACCCAAGGGGTGCGGTGCTAGGAATGCATTACCATTTTTGCAAAATTTGCAGGGCAGGTTTCCCAGTAGGTGTATCTTCCTTTTATTTAAAACGATAATATATTACGAAAAATATAAACGAGAAAAGTTGAAGGTGAATTTAAAAATAACTGCAATTAAAAATGATTTTATAAACATTTGTTGTAGTGTCAGCTCTGAGTAAGCAACAAATTAATAAAAAATTAAATTAATAATAAATAAATAAGCAATGAAATTAATTAATAATAACTGAGCAATAAATTAATGCAAGTAAAACTGTTGAAATTACCATTCAATTATATATTACATCACTAGTTTTTGTTCGAAATAACTTTGCTAAATTTTTCAATTTTTCTTTTCTTTCCAGCTTTAGAAGAGTTATGCAATTCGTCATTTAATTTTTTACAATAATTATTCAATAGGGAATTTACTGTTGACCAATGACCATTCTATTAACCTTTTCTGGTTTGTGTCCTGAAATGCATTCACCATAATCATGTACTTGTTCTTCACTAACCAGAATATTAAAAATTATTTCAGTAGCCAAATGTTTTTGATTTGGAAATTTCAAAAATTCTTCTTCAAATGTAGTACATAACTTTTGCATGATAACATAAGAATATAAAACTACATTCACAATGCGTTTTTGGGGATAAAGAAGCTTTCCTATACTTAAATTTTGAATCAGAGAAGTTGAGCAATCGAGTTCTTTTTCACATGTTAAGAAAGTTCTGCAAATATTACACTTCAGCTTTTTAAGGACTGTGTGAACACAGTAGCCGCCTAAATTGACTAGCACTGGTAGAAAATCTTCGGTTTTTTTTAAAATCATCTTCTGAAAGTAAAACAGGAAATGTAGGTAATTTTTCAGAGATAAAATTGTCAAGTCCTTCCCGATTATCTGTAACTGCTTCCTGGAAAAGCTCAAGATTTCCAAATTTTATTGATTACAAACAAATTTTTAATATGCTATGCATTCTTAATTTATTCTCAATTTGAAATATCTGTCGAAGTGAAACACGATATTGTGCTCCTGCCATTTGTCGGTATAAGCCAAATCGTGCCTCCAAATTGTCGGTTTGAAATTTTCCTGGAAGGATATATTTCATTTTGAATTCCTCTTCACAATACTTAGTGATTTCTTTCAGTGCAAATGTAGTCATATATAGAACAGAATGAGTTTCCTTGGTCAACATGCCAGTTTTACACCCCATGTTTTTCCAGTCTTCTAGCCAGTTTAAGAACCCATCTAAAAACTTGTATATTTCATCGGTTTCAGATGATATCAGTGGTTTTTTTGTACACATTATTTCACTTATTCCTATGAATGGGGCTTTCACATTTACAATATCCCACAATCTATTTATAATTTTTATGTATTCAGCTGTTTCTTTGTAATTTGGAAACTGAAATTTCTCTCAAAATATATATTGCATAAAAATTATTTATTTTTACTTAAAATTCATTAAAATGTCTGTTAAAAATATAATATTAGTGTGGCCAAAACTGGTGCAAATGGGGTTAATTTATTTAAAAATTCATAACTCTAAATCTATATTAACAATGTTTACTTATATCTTATATTAACACTGTTTAGATTACTGCATTTTGTGAAACAGTTCTTCGTTATCTGATAATTAAATTCACAATTAATAATTGATACCTGATAATTTACAGTTAGAATGTTTGATTTTTTTCTTTAAACTTCAGACATTACTTTGAAACAATTAAATGAACTTACCCTACTCACGCAGCACAAGATATTGTCTTATATCATAAAATTCGAGAAAGTAATATTGTACCATATTTTTCCCAATACTGAAACAGTGTAAAACGTAAGACTTTTTCAATACTGTACAATGTTTTCTTCATAATATTAGATAATGTCATATAATACTGTATAATATTATACCATATTGAATAATATTGTACTATACTTATAATAATATTATATAATATAGCATATTATAGTGAATATGTTAAGAATACATTTTTGAAGCATGGAAAAATGTTATTCACTTAATTCCAATTAATTGAACTTATGGGTAACACTTCGCGATTTTTTGAACACCTCCACTTACAGCGAGTTTTGAACCTGGGACCTTCTGCATACCAACCAAGCACCTTACCACTGAGCCAGAGAGTCTTGCAGTAGAGGGCGTAAATGATGAAAATAAGATGTAGTTACAGAGTTTGGATCTCTACGAAATTTTATGTACATTCACAATACATTCTGAATAGTCTTTTTAAT
Organism: Araneus ventricosus; assembly: GCA_013235015.1. NCBI lineage: Eukaryota > Metazoa > Arthropoda > Arachnida > Araneae > Araneidae > Araneus > Araneus ventricosus. The sequence goes on along the minus strand of BGPR01001072.1, from coordinate 200,614 downwards.
TCAAAATTATCTTTTATCTTTATAATTTCAAGTTCAAAATGAAGTTAGAAGTCAAAGAGGAAGCAATTTTAGCTCTTTTATATCCAAGTTTGCTAATTTAATAAATTAAAAGGATAAAAAATAAGGTTTAAAAGTAATTATAATAATATGTTTGAAAGGTTTTCAAATAATTTTGAAATTTATTTGTTCCTCTTTCAATGTATTACGAGATGCCTTGAACATTTATAATAACAGTATTGACTGAAAATCAAATACAAGATTCGGAACAAGAAATCACGTACAAATTTTTACGATGAGAATATCACTCAATTTTTTTCATAGATAATCCATATGTGAGAGCTGTTTTATGGTTAACTTCATTAGTTGAATCCGGCCCGCATTTTATATACAGTAAAACAAAATGACTATGTAAACATTATTATTCAAATGAACATTTTTTAAATACTTTCTCAGGATACTGAGTAATATAGTGTTACTGTATTCCCATGCTGCCATCTGGCGACCAATAAGAATAACTTCACTTCAAAATAAGATTCAACGTTGATATATATTGTGTTACGGTATTTTTGTGCTGCCATCTGTCGAAAATAAGAATAACTTCACCTTAAAATATTGATCAATGCTGTTTAATGTAAAAATCAAAATATCATGTGCATTGTATTGTATAGTATGGTATAACATTCAGCATCTTAAAGAATAATTGTTCCAGTGGTGTTGTTGTAATAAAACCTCCAATCGAGTGATATCCTGAGTTAAAATGAAGTTTTTTATAAATAAACATTTTTTTATATTATTTGTGAAAATTTACTATCTCGCAAATACTGATACATACAATACAATACTTTATTACAGTATTCGGTATTTCTCGGTGTTCATAATATTGTATAACATTGTGCAAACACTATATAATATTTCTGTGCTATCTGAGTACTGTACTTTGTGGGATAAAATCCTTCACGATGTATGGCATTTAGCCATTTTGATTTAAGTGTTTCATCTTTCGGGAAGGCGAAAACATTTACTTTTTTACCATTCCGATAATTTCCATTGCAGTTCGGTACACAACAAATTGAAGGCATTTTTATAAATTCCTTCAAATGAACTGAATCAAGCAATTTGCGTGTGCAAAACAAAACGTGTTTCAACTAGGCTTGGGTCGATACGCAGTTTTGCCGTATCAGATACATGTTGATACAGATACTCGTTTGTACCCGATAAATTTACTCGATACTTTTGTATCTGATACAGCCGGTAACCGATCTATTCCCCTTTGGAACTTGGAACGGAACTCGCGTAGTCGGCAATCGGGTACTGATACACGAGTCCGTTTCCAAGATACGACGCTCTCGCGTCTTCGGGGGAGGAATAACTGATGATATCCAGATGGCTTCTGTTTTGGCAACTATAGACGGGTGGGGTTGAAAGGCAGAGGAAAGGATTTGTTGATATTGTCAGTAAATAGAAAGGTGATGATTCCTGATTTAGGATTGGTATGTATACCGTTACATGTGGTAATAGTTAGGAATGAAAGTAGATCATTTACTGGGGAAGGAGCTCCAGTCTAGCTCCAAAACTCACACCGAGCTGTGTTCTTTTATTTTATTCCCGACCAATCTATTTTGTTCGTTTTATATGCTAGAGACAATTTCGTTTGTTTTAGTTTATTTTTTTGGAGGGATGAAAAAATGGATACACGAAAGAAATCCGTCGTTTGGAACTTTTTCACTTTAAACGACAAAGGTATCGCAGTCTGTAATATTTGCCGCAATAATTTTATTTACAAGTCATCAGCAAGCAACTTAAGAAAACATTTGCAAAGAAAGCATCCGACGGTCTTACTATGCCACTTGGACGTCTCTTCGCATGCCGTACGTCCTAAGGCTAATGAACCTCCAGTTGCTGCAAATCCCAATGACGATGATCCAGACCCGATATCTGCGGTTCCCATTCCGATGAGTGCGAGTACCAGTTCTTTTGCATTGCCATCCACGTCCTCCTCTGCTTCAGCTAGCACGTCATCTGTTACGGGTACGGCTAGCATCCCTCCGCCCTCTCAACGAACGCAACAGCCGATCAAAACTTCCCACCAGGCTTCCGTAGAAAGTTTTTTGAAAAGAAAACTTCCCCTAGCATCAAAAAAAAATTATAGACAACAACCTTATGAAGCTATTTACTAAAGCCTTTCAGCCGTTTCGCATTGTTGACGAGGGCTTCAGGGCATTTGTCCAAGTGTTGAACCCTTCCTACACACTGCCTTCCAGAAAAACCATTGCTCAAACGTTTCTTCCAGCAGCTTATGACGAAGCAATGCACAAATTAAAAGAAGTGTATTCGGGAAGCGAAATCGGCAGTGTCACACTGACTGCCGACTGCTGGACTTCTTCTAACGGAGATAGTTTTATGGCGGTGACTTCGCACTATTTAAATTTTGACATGGAACTAAATTCAAACGTCCTGGAATGTTTCCTATTCACAGAAAGTCATACCAGCGAAAATCTCGCAACTGAACTGAAAAAAGTGGCAGAGGAGTGGAATATCAAAGATAAAATTGTATTGTGTGTTTCGGACAATGCGGCAAATATAACAAAGGCAATCAAGGAAATACTACAATGGAGGTATTTTGGCTGCTTGGCACACACAATAAATTTGGCTGTTAAAAATTCATTGGAAGTACACGAGAACGTCAAAGATCTAATAAAAAAATAAAATCAATCGTGGCCCACTTTAAACGTAGCACCAAATCGAGTAATAAACTGACAGAAATTCAGAAACAGAACGGATTACAGCCAAAAAAATTAATTAATGAAGTCGAGACTAGATGGAATTCTACTTTTGACATGCTCGTACGTTTCACGGAACTTGAAATGTCAATTCGAACAACAATTGCCTTATTGGACAAAGATGTAGACGTGCTCCTCCCAGAAGAGTGGCTTCTTGCACAAAAAATCAAATTAGTTCTGCAACCCATGAAGGAACTTACTGATTTCATAAGTGGAGAAAAATATCCGTCAGCCTCTTCTGTAATAATCGTTATCCAAGGCACACAGGAGGACTTGAAAGAATTGAAAACCAAGAAGGAAAACCACGCAGTTTTTGGACTCATGGAATCTTTAGAGAGTGAACTTGATGATGCGCGTAGGATCCCTGGAAGAGAGCAGCATATTCACAAATTCAACATTTCTGGATCCACGATATAAAAATATTTTTTTTTCAAAAGAAGAAACAGCTGATCTGACTAAAAAAAAATTACAGATTTATTGGAAGAAGAAATTACTCTGGAAGCTCTGGCCCAAACTTCGCATTCCACCGGCTCGAGGCCCGAAACAACGATCAGCTGCACAAGCTCCGGCGCCAGTATTCCATCAGTTTTGTGGAGAAGATTTGACAGAATTTCGGAATCGTATAAAACTGTCGGAACATCTCGATCGAGAGCGATTGCCGAAGTAGGCAGGTACTTGGAAGAACCTCTGTTAGATCGCAATAAAAATCCATTAAAATGGTGGCAAGAACACGGATACAATTTTCCATACTTAAAAAAACTTGTCAGAAAACATTTTTGTCCGATTGTGACATCCGTTCCATGTGAACGTATTTTAGGTAGATAGGATTCCTTATAGGAAGTCTACCTATTGCAATGGTTCTCATAACACGACTTTGTGAACACGATATATGGAGTAATTTTGATTTAATTTTAACCAGCCTGGGATATGTTCTAAGTATAGTAAAAATCTCGGTCGAGTTCGTAGTTGGGCTATCCAGCTCAAAGGGGGTGGAAATGGTGGGGGGTGGAAAGTTTCATTTCTCTATAAATCCTTTACAATTGAAAATGGAAAGAAAATTCAAATTAGGCGAATTATCGCCTTATCATAACGAATAATTTTTGCATTTACACTTCTTCGATAGCTACAAATGTTTAGACGTTATGAGCTGAAAAGTGATTTTCCCACCCTTCCCCTCCTTTCCCCCTAACTTAAAGTAGGTTTTAACCTATGCATGTTACCCCTTGTTGGAAAGCTCTCATCATTTGCAGTCTCTTCCACCTACTTTCATTCTTGCAGCTCTAATCCTTATGAGAATAGAGGGCGAAATGTTCTTTTCCGTATTAGCGTTATATGTATTAGACGTATACATACATATAACGCTTTTGCCCATGTTAACTTGTGAACACGATAACCAGAGTAATTTTGATTAGATTTTAAACGGCGAGGGATTTGTTGTAAGGTAGGTGAAAATATCGGCAGAGTTTGTAGATGGGCTAACCAGCTAAAAGGGGGTGGAAATGATGGGGGACTGAAAATTTCATTTTCCCATAATTCCTTTACGATTGAAGATAGAATGAAAGCTAAAAATATTCAAATTATTGCCTCTTCATAATAAACAACTTTTGTATTGAAACTTTTTTGATAGCTACAATTTTTTTAGAAATTATGAGCTAAAATGCCATTTTCTTATTTTCATTCTCCCCCCCTCCCCCAATTTATCATTTCCCCATTACTCTGTTAAGATTGAAGATAGAAAGAAACTTTCAATTAGGGGAATTATCACCTTATCATAACAAACTACTTTTATACTGAAAGTTTTTTGACAGCAAGAATTACTTAGAAGTTATGAGCTCCCATCAGCCGCATTCACTACCACTTTTTATACGGTAAACAAGCCGATATACCTGGCTTTGCTCCGGATTAAAATGCTTTCATGTCTAATATTTCTAATGTAAAAACTACTATTGTATAAAAATTATATTACACAATTTCTTTTCTTATTTGAAACGTTTTTAATTAAAATGGGAATATCAATTGAAATAAACGATTTTTAAAAACAGCCGTTTCCTCCATAAATTATTAGTTGTTATATAGCTACTTCAAATTTTGTTAACAATTACTAAAGTAAAAGAAAGGTTTCAATGAATATGTTGAAACAATTAAATTGACTAGTTAATTATTCATCAATTTAAAGAATGAAAATAAATCAATCATTAGTTGGTCCTGATATAAATTGTTAATCGTCTATTTTTAAAATTTTCCTTCAGCATTCGTCCAGAATTCCGTGAATGCATTCTGGCAACTATATATATATATATATATATTCGTATTATGCTTGTTCTTCAACAATAAAGAATTTTGTTGCGAATTCTGTACAAAATTAATTTTAAAAAATATTAAAATGAGAGAAACAAATTGTATGGAAATGAAATTTTTGTCACTGAAGGTGTAAAAATAGTTTCGTGAGATAATGTTTTCCAAAGATATCGCGAAAAACCACTTGCTTAATTTTTAATTAACTGAAATTTTAAGTAACTTTTGAGCTTTGAAAATTTGAAGGGGAACTTTCTCTTGTCTTAAATAAAAAGTATGCTAATTCTGGTTGAAATCAGTCCAGTGGTTTAGGAGGAGATGTGGAGCATACATACATAGACACAATAATTTTTATTTAAATTAAGATAATTATTAGATAAATACAAGATTAAGATTGCTGGCATATACTATAAGCCATATAAAAGGTTTTAGTGAAGATATCGTCAAAATTAATTAAATATTTAATTTTATTTAAGTAAATAGTTAATTTTAATTCATCAAACAGTTAATTTTAATAGTTAATTTGATAATTCGTTAATTAGCCAGATTACTTTAATTTGATATTTAACTAAACATGGTTGCACCAAGATTTGTTTAATAAATTTAATATAAAATAGCCATAAAAGATAAATAAGAGTTCTCTTTATCCTTTTTTATATAGAAAAACATCTAATTAACTTTAAAATTGTTTTGGGGTTTTCTGCCAGAGTATTTGCTCTTAACTGTTGATGGAGATTTAATTTACTGGTCAAAATGGCTGCATTGATATCTGTTTGCGTTTATTCGTCGAATTGAGCGGACTGTATTGATTATTTATAATATATGATTTATTTACATATATACAGGTTATTCCAATATATGTAGACATAAATTCAATTACTGCTGCCCGTTGGCATAAGTTGAATATATTCATGCAAGAGCCAGTTGCGAACAATAGTAATAAAATTGAACATGGTAACTGCGATGTCACACATGAAGTGAATGCGTTGCGAAATACTAAAACAATCTTGAATATGTATAATCCAATGCGTTACTCATGTGGTAGAGTAGATATGCGTTTCAATATCTAATAGAAAAACATGATGTGAAATACATAGGCGAGCTCCGATGCTCATACCACTTGCAGACATGAAAACCAAACAACTTCTAACTCTGACAGAGATACAAGATGGCGGCGTCAAAGGTTTGCTATAAATTAGAAAAGGAGCCAAACTAGTAGTTGGAGCGAACAATATCCTATGCTTTAAACACACGTACTAAATTTGGAACTCACAATGTTTAATAATTTTTATTTTCTTCTGTGTTAAGAATTTAGTGACTATTATCTCTAAATTCTCACGGTGGCCCCACTTACCCAAAAAAGGGTGTAAAGAGAAGACTATTATCTCTGTAAGCAGGGGAGTCTCTAAATGAGCCCATTCTAGTAATGTTTAAATGTTTAATGTCATGTGATTTTAGCATACGACAAAGCAACGTTGGCACAATTATATGCTAACCTAGATTAAATAAACTGATTTTTAAATCTAGAGTAGTTCTTCATCCGTGTCAAGTGTCAATTTCTTGCTACTGTTTCAGATAGGCTGGCTTAATGTTATCTAGGAGATATTTGCAGTGCTGAGTTGTTTATTTCTTTTATGACTCCTACCTGTTGAATGATTATGTGTTGAGATATAAAAAAAAAATTGACCAATGTACTAATCGAAAAATCTATAATAACTTTTTGGAATGAAAAATGGAATGCTAAAACCTTGTTATAGTAAAAAATTAAATGTCATGAAAACAGAATCATAGCGTAAATATTGCAATGAGTAGAAACAATAAAGTCATTGGCTATGTCTGTATTGATCAATGTATAATATTTCATTATTTTTGTAACATTAACGTAAAGGAATCTACCTTTACCTTCAAGCTTGCCGAAAAGGAATTTTTTCGAGAGCGGGACTTATCTTAAATGAGAGAAGAACACGATTATCTTCTGACAAAGTAAAAAAATTAGTTTTTTAAAACTATAATTATTAATTTTTTTCTTTTTCTCTCTCTCTCTCTTTAGCTTTTTGTAGTTGCACCTATATGTTCTCAATACTTTTGTTAATATACCTACTTACCTACTCTCTTAAGAAAAGAGAAATTTTATATATATTTTTTTAGATATTAGCTTTAAATACTACTCTCTATATCTACCCAAATTGTTTTCTATAGCTTTGGTTGTTAATTTTGTACTTTATTTTTAAACGTTATTAAAAAAATAAAGATTTTCATAAAACTTAAAATTATGATATCAAGAGTTTAACTTTCCCTTTGCTTTTAAGTATTTCATAGCATATTTATAATTAAATTGAAAAAATGTAAATATTTTCTCTTTAAGCATATTTTTTAAATCGTTATATTTTGAATATATTGTTTATGTTCAAAAGTTTAATTTTTGTGTTCAATTTATTTTACTAATAATAATTCTGTTGTTTGAGTTCCGTAGAAAGTTTTTTTAAAAGAAAACTTTTTTATCTTTGATATCTACTCGTCTGCCACTTATTTGTTTCGAATGAAAAAAAGGTTTAAAGCAAAGTGCATTTATTTATTCATAAAAAATCCCATCAATATTATTACGTCATCTTCGTATATTTATATTTAAAAAATATAAATATTTTCTCTTTAAGCATATTTTTAAATCGTTAAATTTTGAAAATATTATTTATGTTCAAAGCTTAATTTTTGTGTTCAGCTTATTTTACTTATAATAATTCTGTTTGAGTTACTTATTTGTTTCAAATAAAAAAAATGTTTAAAGCAAAATGCATTTATTTATTCATATAAAATCCCATCAATATGGTATACTTAATAAACATTGCAAGGAACGGAGAAAAAAAAATGCGTTAGAAATAATTTTATTTCATGTAAGAAGTACTCTAGATAGATTGTTTAAAAAAACATAAAGCATCCTAATAGCGTAGTCAAGGCAGAAATAATAAGAGGAACCCTTGCCTTCCAAAAACAAATCTTTTCTTCTCCTCTTCCCCCCACCCGTTTAGCACTTCAAAACCAAGGACATCATATCATCATTAGCTCTACCGAAAACGCGAAGCATTCCAAACGAGGAACTGTTTGAATATGATAATTTGTATCAAGTTCGTACAGTATCACCCGACCGAACGAGGTCGAAGCGATTACCAGTCTTTATCAATCGAGTCCGAGTAGGGATACCGAGTACCTGGTACTTTTGGTCTGTATCATATTCGTGTACCTGATACTTTTACGTACCTGATACAAAGTATCTTGTTGATACAGTGTCACCCAACCCTAGTTTCAACCTAGCTATTCAAAGCGGAACTTTCGTCGGTTGTGACTCGTTCCACTGGTGTCACTTGTCGTCATGATGTCACGAATTTCTGTGATGTAGGAGGTCAAGCCTTGAACTTCCGTCGGTTGTGCCACTAGTGGGCGTTCCAGCTTTCGTGGTGGGTGGTAACGGAGCAACCAAGAAGATACATTTAACTATAGTAAGTTATTTTATAAAGATTTATTCTGCCAAACTTAGCGAAAATCCGACATAAAGTACTTGGTAAGTAATTATTTTTATATGCTTTAACTAGCTGTAACTCTGCTTCATAAATTTTATAAAGTATAGTTACTTCCTTACTTTATAAATCACCATTACTGTGGAACCGGTGGGCGGTTAGAAAATTTTACTACTAACAGAGACACAAAAGTGGGCGGTAGGTATAAAACGGTTGAAGACCCCGGTTCAATCTACAATACCAGGTTTCAGTCTTTGAGACATTTCAGAAGGTATTCCCGTAACAACCGAAAATTATAAGAAGGCGATGGTCTACCTGAAAGAACGTGTCCCTAAGGAAAGTGTGTTGATCCAAGTGCGCATTAGAGAACGTGTTGCAGTTCGTCATCTATAAAGCCAAGATCAGTAACTTCGCTATACGACAAACTACAAATAAGAATTTGATCCCCGAACTTTGTCATGGCTAACATAAGATAAAAAGAGAAAATTTTATTTCCCTTAATGATAGTTGCATCGCCCATAGACTTTGCCAAAACATAGCGAAGATAAATTATTTTAGCTTTGAAACAAAAGATAAAACTAAATTAGGTTTACTAAAGAATTTTGTGAAGAATCGAGTAGATAGTGAATTTCGAATCAAAATAACAAGAGGAAATCTCATGCTGAAAAATTAGCTTAGAAGAAAAAGTAAAAGAAAATATTCTGAAAATAAAGCTTTTGCATCAACTGTATGTAAATTGTTAAGTGCAAATGATAATACTAATTCTAAAGAAAATAGTCGCAAATTTTAAAAAGTTGATAATTGTATTATTATTTTTTTGTTTTGCTAAATTCCATGCGTCTAAGAGTTATAATGAAGTGTCTAACACGGCCTTAGACTCTAAAAGTGAGGAAAATTTGAAACTATGATAAGAAATTGTGTACAGGTTGATTTAGCCTTTTTCTTGTGATGCCGTGTGTTGCATGTTTAGGTTTTAATTTGCGGTTTCCTGTATATTTATATTTTTAAGCTATCTTTTTTTCTCTTTATTTTCCTTACGATTGTATTTTAGATTATGTTATTTAGTAATTAATCAACATTTTATGCTCAGGAAAGTTTGAAAGTGCATATAGGAATTTGAAATTGTGAGAAATTGTATTGGTTGTTTTAACCTTTTTTCCTATGAAGCAGTGTGCTTTGTGAAGAAATTTTGCACACGAATTTACTTCTCTCTTCGTAACTGTCAGTGGCTCGATATTTGTATTGCCGTAAGGACAGGTCAAATCACTAGTTATTATATTCAGTAGAGAAAACATCTGTTTTTGTGTTTTAAACCATTTCACTGGACAAACCAGTATCAGTCAGGATACAAATTTCATATTTGTACGAATCGTTGTTTCGTTATTTTATCTACAGGTCTGACGTCTCATAAGTAAGATAGACTCTCGACTGACTTTAGTGATGAAACTGAAACCAATATCTTAAAGAGTCATGTACAAATTATTGATGTATATCTTCAAATTTTATTTATAAGATTACATTATATTATAAAAGAAATGTTTATAAGAGCAATTTATGATACAGATAGCATAGAATCTTATATAAGTTGTGATTTTGCTTTAAGTATGAATTATTATTCTGAGTGAAATTAATTTAAAACTTGCTTTATTTGTTGGCATTGAAACTGCTGAGGTATCGTATAAGAAATATGTTATTGAACTGAATAATGTTGATAGAAAAGTTGCAAAGAAAGCTTGTCTAAAAGGTTTTGGAAACCTTGTCGTCAGCAAGGGTAAAGGGTTGTCACAAAGGTTTCCATGACAAGGGTTGAACCTTTCGGCAAGGTAGAGAAAAGGTTCGCTAGTCAACAAGAAACAAGATTTTCAGTAAGATTTCCCCAAGCTTTTATTACAAGCTTGTTTCAGGCCTTTCAGAAGGTTGTTAAGAGCCCTCCTTCGGCGGACAAAATACAACCCCCTCCGAAGCTGCACTCCTACAGAGGGGTCAAACCCCCCTTTTTCACCCCCTCCTCAAGGCCGTATTCCCACAAACTTCAAATTCCTCTGAGACGGGGATCGAACCCGCTTTCTTAGAATTGGAAGGCAAACGCAATAACCACTATATCGGGCGGGGCTACACACAAGGAGACATATGGTTTATAAAAAGCTTTCCTACATCAATTTTGCGAGAATGCTTTCCGAAACGGTTTGCGCGGAAATGCTTTCCCGGACAACCTATGGAAAGTGAAATGGCAACCTTTCCGCAACCTTCTTTGCTATTTGGGATGTTTATGTCGTACTTACGAGAAAAGCATTGAATCAATAAGGCTCGCAAGATCATATTATATTGTATTACAAAGTGCGTGAAATGGGAAAGATTGAAAGCTAAAACAAACCTGTGATGCAATTCGCATAATTTCGCAAAGATTGAGAGCGGGGCGCAGCTACATTGAAATTGTGAGTGTCAATGACCACTTTATCATGAAACGTGCAAAAGCCTTTCTTGACTTTACACTTGCGCAGTTAATAGGGCCATTTATATAGAATTGGCCACATCCTTGACAACCGAATCTTTTTTCAAATCAGGCGTTTCATTGGTCGTCAGTGGAAGACCTTCTACAGTATTGCATACACTGCATTGAGAATGCATACTTGTAGGAGATACTGAGCATAAAATCCAACGGGAGTTAAAACCTCCTTCTGCACCCTGTTAAGGCGGATGGTAGGTTCAAATAGGTAGTTAAAATGACGAAACAAAATTTACGAAAGATTCTTAGTCGTGCTCTTCATTACGAAGATTTTCTAAAAGTGCAATGATATTAAGCGAGAATTATAAAGTCAAGGCCATTCATGCACGTGTCCGAAGACGTAGATGGGGGTCTTACTTGGTAGGGGAAGACTTCGGGTTTCGGGATACAATATTCCTGCCAGCCGAACCGCAAAGGGTTATCTCTCTGATCATTTTTTATGTGCGTAACAGCACCTGCAACATCTCAAAGCAAAAGGAACATGTGACATTCAATATAACTAAAATTACCGTCCATCCTCCACCATCTGTTTCCATATCGCAATAGACTTTCAATGGTTTTCTAGTTTTGCTTTTTTCCCCCGGCCATATCGTGTAGTTTCCGCTCTTGTTGTGTCCATTTGCTAAAATTTCAGAGCAGTCACTGGGTTTCTCAATTTTCTTTATGTCTTCTACAATAACCTGGGGACCTGAAAAAATTATAAAAATTCAATGCATTCAATCTGAATTTCATGATTAATCGAAACAGTGGGAATGCTTTTGTGAATGATACCTTCGGATACCTTACCACCAATACCACGTCTTTCGTTGTGGTGCTTTTCAATTGAAATGAAAAGAATATTTTTAAATTTTCGTGCACGAAGCATAGAAATAGAAAGTACTGTAATTCTCAAAATCTTCGGATCTGAAATTTAAAATAATCTTCCCGTTTATCGAACGAAATTATATTTCTTTGGCTCTGAATACTATAACTCGAGAACGTAAAGAGCTAGAAAGATCGAATTTGATATACCCTGTTACGTCTTGTAAAATTATATCCAATTTTCGACCAAATCCCTTGATAGGTCGAATGCCTATCCGTCTGTCTTTTCGCGAGAATTTAAAAAAAAAACCTCAAAAACGTAACTAGCTGGATAGAGGAAATTTAGTACAAAGTTTTGCCACTACAATTGGGGATCTGTATGAAATATTGGACCGACTACTTGTACTAGTTCTCTGTCAGCCTGTTTAGTATATAAACTCCATAGCTCAAATGCTTAACAGGCTATATAAAGGAAATTTGGTATAAGGTATTGTTACATAGTGGCCGTAACACTGTAGCTGTAAAAAAATACATATAAAAAGGCACTGTGATCGTATAAGTGAGAAGCACACCAAAGGCAAGAGCGCAAAATTGAATTAGACAAAAAAAAGCACTATTTATTAACATTTAACCTCGTGACATTACTGCAGAACAAACATTCAACACACCAAATCTTATTGAAACAAGATAAACACGTGTATGCATAATTGAGTAAAAGGTACTATAAAAATATTTCAACAAAATGATACATATTGGAAAAAAATGTTACTTCAACTGCAGTCAAAGAAAGGAAAATCTTATCAAAGCATGCTTAAAAAATCAGGACGAAAATTCGATCTCGAACAAGAATGACACTGAGACGACATTATCCTCAATTACTATAGGATAGAAACATGTGATGAAAACGTGTGAAGAATAGTCTTCACTATTCTATTTCTTTTAGAACACATTGTAGAAAATTTCACTCTATACAGACCTATGAAACATAGATCTTGAAGCTAAAGGCCATATAACAGGAATCAAAAGGCCACTTCATCCTAAAGCATTCACTTTTCGAACACACCACACATGCCTCACCAAAAAGAACGTGTCTTCAACCTGTTGTCACTCATTTACTTCTTTACAAAACCTGTTCTACCATTGGTCCAACTATAACATTGTCCTGTGAACTTTCGGTCCAACTATAACACACTGTCCTGTTCACAGGTATCGATATCGGAATTGGAAAACTTCATGAAATTTCAAATCCAGTCGGGCAAGGGGAAGAGATATAAAAATACATACTCCATTCTCCATTCTTACAGAGGCTTAAAATAAACAGCACTATTATGGGTACGTACACGAGGAAATCTAGGAGAAAATACCCCTGATTTATGTGAACATCTCCTATTGTGAATGCAAAATGCAAGTTGATGAAAATCATCAAATTTTCATATTGTAAAACTAAGATTTAACATGATGGCTATACTTTGTGACATAGTTAAACGAAAAATTCTTTTGATTTTTGCATTCACAACGTATTTAAGTATTCTTACAAAATTTCCGTGGTCTCCTTATTCGGAAAGTGATTAGAAATTTCAATTTTTGATATGATCCTTTTAAATGAACAGAACAGGCGACTGCATAGGGACTACGGAACTACAAAACTTCCAGATTTTCTTCAATGTGTAAATTTAATCGCTCATTTATTTATTTGGTTCTGCAAGTAATATCGAAATCCATACTCAATCTAATAGCGAGACTTACTAAGGCGAATAGGAGAAGAATGCTGGGTTACTCTGGAATTTTCCCTTAAAAGCTCTCTTTTTAGAAATATAAGCGTTCTCAGAGAATTTTTTTTCCTTTAGAACCAATTTGTTTCCGTAATTCATACGCATTTACAATACTCTATTTTTTTCAATACGTCTTTTAACTACGAAAAGTACTGTCAGCAACGCAACATCAGCGATGTTATAAACCGGGTTCTAAACTCTAGACGAAATTTGAAAATAAATAGATTTCCAAATTAATAAATAATAAATAAATAAATGATAAAAAATTATCATTTATATATTTGAATGAAGCTTTTTGTATTCGAAAGTCATTAGCTTTGAATTTTCTAACTCTAATTGTGGATTTTTGGCCTCTTTTTACCTTCGTAGTGTCTGAAATTCAGACATTTTTTTCCTCTGTTAACCATTACTTTCATTAGGGATCAAAATATTAATACTGGATTTTAAATATTAAAGAAACTTTGAATATCGAGGTTCTTAAAACAGTGCAGCTGTGAAGGAGGGTCGCAAACTCTAATCCAAACACGCACAATATATATATATATATATATAATTCAAAAACAACCAAGACAATGGCAAAAACTAGACAAAAATTATAATAAATTGAAAAACATCATATATATATATATATTAGCTTAACGAAAAATATTTATATATCCATTAGTATCTCGTGGAATACATTTAACATATTGTAACAAAAATCTTTCTGTGAGTGTATGGTATAAACAGTGCAACACGCAAGATAATGGAGAATGAATCATTAACATGCAGAAAAACATGTAGCACAGGTAACACGAAACAATAGATCTTGCATAGATTAGTAAAGTAAGCAGACAACAATTCGCTGGTAATAACAGTTAGGCACTTTGAGATTTAGCAACACAAACAGTCGGCAAATCACTAATAACGACAATGTCAGCACTTTCAATAGCTCTCAGCTCACCAGCTTTCTAGCTCGCACTGCAGACGAAACTCTAAAGTTGTTCCATTCAATCAACTCACACTCCTCAATAAAATACTTAATTTTTTAAAAACCTTTGAACCCGTAAGATGTGAACTGTGCTCTTAATTTTAAGTTTATTGCGCAATAGTTTCTATTAGAATGCCTGCATACATTTTTTATTAAAATCACTTATAGAGTGAAATTTCGCTTTTTAAATAAGTTTTTAAAATTTCAAATATTAACAATTTATTTATTGAAAATTCTTAATGTTTTTATGTGCTATTTATTAAAAGTATTATATAATAATAGATGTAGTGAAACCTTGAATAACGAGTGATTCGCATAACGAGCAAAATAAATTGAAAAAAAAATGAGTCGCTTATGCGACTTTTCTCATAACGAGCAAAATAAATTGAAAAAAAAATGAGTCGCGACGTTTCGCATAACGAGCAAAATAAATTGAAAAAAATGACAAGCTTAAGCGACGTTTCGTATTACGAGCAAAATAAATTGAAAAATATGACTCTCTTAAGCGACGTTTCGCATAATGAGTGATTCGCATAACGAGCAAAATAAATTGGAAAAAAAATGAGTCGCTTCAGCGACGTTTCGCATAACGAGCAAAATAAATTGAAAAAAATGAGTCGCTTAAGCGACGTTCCGCAAAACGAGCAAAATAAATTGCAAAAAAATGACTCGCTTAAGCGACGTTTGGCATAACGAGTGACGAGGAGAGGGGAATTCCCGTATTTTGTGCCTGCTACTGTCATATTTACGGTTCTTTTATTTTGCTTTAATTCATTTCAAACTAGATGTCAATTAATTGTGAGTGCACTATTAACTATAACCTGTTTTAACTGCTAATCGAATGAGATGTGCTGTTCTGATTTCTTTTTTCTGGTAATAACGTTTTGAATGAAACGAATGACTTAGGTTATTTTCATTTTTTGATTCCAGTAATATTTAAGGCCATGGCTTTTTAATAACTATTTTCCTGCCATGCATTTACAGTTGTCGATACCCTACGTAACAAATTATGTGATGTATTTGAGTGACGTAGCTGAATTGACTTATTTCTTTTAACAAGTATAACAGAACAGATACATCAGTCCGTGTTTAGCACTCAATCCGCCATTCATTTCTGAAAACTCTATGCGAATTCCATGCTGGTTGATTATGCATAAAAGATAAGACGAAGATCATTCAGGCTCCTTAACAATCTTATATATAATTTTCTTTGAAGAAACGTTATACATAAAATTGTTGGAGTATTTGTTTTCGGCATGGAAAGCATTATCGTATTCGACATGGATTTCTATGGGAAAATTGATTCGCATAACGAGTAAGTTTTTGGAACGAATTATGCTCGTTTTGAGAGATTTCACTGAATATAGTGACACTTCTATTTTAAATGTCGCTTTCTCTAGTTACATTGTGAGGTGTAGACTTTCTGCATCGAAATTTTTAGATAAATCGTATTTTTGCTGTGGTATCATCAACCAAGCTCAACATCTCTAGCCCAGTTCCACTGTGCATGCTTCCATACCTATCGAAATTGAACCTAAAGGCATTAACATTTTTAGATAAATCGTATTTTTGCTGTGGTCTCATCAACCAAGCTCATCATCTCTAGCCGAGTTCCACTGTGCATTCTTCCATACCTATCGAAATTGAACCTAAAACCATTAAAATTTTTAGATAAATCGTATTTTTGCTGTGGTCTCATCAACCAAGCTCAACATCTCTAGCCCAGTTCCACTGTGCATGCTTCCATACCTATTGAAATTGAACCTAAAGGCATTAACATTTTTAGATAAATCGTATTTTTGCTGTGGTCTCATCAACCAAGCTCATCATCTCTAGCCCAGTTCCATTGTGCATGCTTCCATACCGATTTAAATTGACCTTTAAAGGCATTAAAATTTGTACTTACATGTTGGGAAGTGTTCTCTTACTTCAGAAATCAGCTTCTTTGAGATTATAACGTAAGCCAAGGGCTTTTCACTTCCGCAATCTGACTGATCCGTAGAATTGACATTCCCTTCTGAAAAGACAATTAATTAACATTAGAAAAATGAGTACTGATTGAAGTACAACTGTCTAACAAAGGCGGCGTTCTGCCTAACAAAGTATACCTGTGAATTCTAATGCGCGAGTCATTTATACTCTCAAAAATCAAATCTCAGAAGTAGATAAATTTGCTCCTGGTAATTAAAAGGGTTTATATACATTAAAATGATAAGGGTAAATAAGGGTTTCTGTATATTAAAACTAGATATAAAAATAATTATAATATAATAATATATGATTCTAAATAAATAAGGGTTCCTGTATATTAAAATTATATATAATAATATATAATTCTAAATAAATAAGTGTTTTTATATAAAGGGTTTCTGTATATTAAAATTATATATAAAAGGACTTATATATTATAAGATATAATTCTAAATAAATAAGGGATTCTATATAAAGGGTTTCTGTATATTAAAATTATATATAAAAAGAATTATATATAATAAGATATGATTCTAAATAAATAAGGGTTCAATATAAAGGGTTTTTGTATATTAAAATTATATATAAAAAGAATTATATATAATAAGATATAATTCTAAATAAATAAGGGTTCTATATAAAGGGTTTCTGTATATTAAAATTATATATAAAAGGAATTATATATAATAATATATAATTCTAAATAAATAAGGGTTTTCTTATAAAATTATATATAAAAAGAATTATATATAAAAATATATAATTCTAAATAAATAAGGGTTTCTATATGAAGGGTTTGTGTATATTAAAATTATATATAAAAAAGAATTATAAATAATAATATATAATTCTGGTTCTGTATATTGATATACATAATTTAATATGTCTGTTAATAATATGTCTGTTTAAAACTGAAATTTAGAATTTCTTTGTCAAATTATTAAAGACGTCAGTTGATATAATTATTCCTCCTGTGATAGAAGTAAATGCCTGACATCAATTTAATTTTGGAACCCATAGCGCATCTTTCAGGAAGTAAGAGAAAAATAAATCTCAATCGTAGACAACCCACAGTTAAATATGACATAAATTGCTATGTTTATTATGAGACGGCACTTGGATTGACTCCATCGGTCGTGAGCTTAAAAGAGGGTATGATTTTTTTAAATGGACGCCCAATTATGAAGAACAGCGAATATCATGAATTCTAAATAACTTGTATAAAATGAAAAGGCATAACGATAAAAATTTATTAAACTTTAGAAATTTATGAAGAAAATTGTCTATTTAAAATGTATTGCTCAAGACATTTAGCCTCTGAAAAACATATGAAAACCGTTTTTAATAGACTTGATTTACATTCAAAAATGTTATAATAACAGCTGATACTCTCTCCGTCGAGAGATATTTTTCCGACTGCGAATTAATTTCTCGTATATGAAGTACAGAAAGTATTGTGACGCTTTAAGACCGCCCCCTTTGAAATAACTTATATTTAGATATTTTTTATGAGTTTTTTGAGTTGAGAAGGAAGATAAACGCTTTGGGGTGTAAGAGACATCAAGCAGAAACTAGAACTAGCTTATTAGTAACACTACTTTATTAATGAATAAAGTTATTAACAGACAGTAAACTTCTTTATTAATGACGAACTTAACTGGCTGTAGGAAGAAGATAAACGCGTTGCGATGTAAGAGACATCAAGCAGAAACTAGAACTAGCTTATTAGTAACACTACTTTATTAATGAATAAAGTTATTAACAGACAGTAAACTTCTTTATTAATGACGAACTTAACTGGCTGTAGGAAAAAGATAAACGCGTTGGGATGTAAGAGACATCAAGCAGAAACTAGAACTAGCTTATTAGTAACACTACTTTATTAATGAATAAAGTTATTAACAGACAGTTGACTTCTTTATTAATGCCGAACTTAACTGGCTGTAGGAAGAAGATAAACGCGTTGGGGTGTAAGAGACATCAACCAGAAACTAGAACTAGCTTATTAGTAACACTACTTTATTAATGAATAAAGTTATTAACAGACAGTTGACTTCTTTATTAATGACGAACGTAACTGGCTGTAGGAAGAAGATAAACGCGTTGGGATAAACGCGTTGGCTTGTATCTCTTACAAATATTTTTACACACCTGAAATTAAAACAACTCTTTTGAAATTATATCTATCTATCTGTGAACATGAGAAATAAAAAATGAGACAAGCTAGACGGGTGAAATTTGGTATGCTGTCTCAAAACAAAAATAGCTGAATTCTGTCATTTTTTGACAATTTACTTCGACGCTTCAGCGAAGTCTGTCATCTGACCGTCAATTTGGTATTATAAAACGATATCAAAAGCACGTAATCAGATAAGTGAAATTTAGCACATATTTTAATCTGCCAGATTCAATTGTGTATAAATTCTGTGGCAAAATATATCAAATAGTTGAACGTCTGTCGATATATGTATAAATTCGTTTGCATGTATGAACGAACAATCCAAAACGCACTGAATGCAATAACTCAAAAGAGTACAATTATATAAATAAAATTCAGAATATGATCTTGGCATAACAATTGTAGATATGCCGTAGACTTTGTACTCAGTCAGCAGTGAAAGGGAAGTGGTCAGAAATCAAACTCGTTTTTATTTCTGTACTATAGTGAAGGACACCCCATATTGTGTAATCATCACACTAGAAAATAAGTGTCAGATAAATACCACTAGTTCATTATTTCAAAATTTGAATCTCATTTCATAAAATCGACGACTCAGTATTTTTACTTCAATTTCTCTTACTATTACATATTAAGCCCTAATAATTAAATATAATAATTGTACTTTGGTACCCAGTCGACTAATATATACTAGCCAAGCAGGTCTGTCATTAACGCTCCCAAGCGTCATAACAATAAAGCTCTTGCTTATAGCACTCTTCACGAGACGTTAAACAGCAATTATTTCATTTGTTGAGAGGAGAACCTAAATTTCAGTCATTTTAAAATTTAAAACAGCATCATTTTAATTTCCAAAATTTAATTTATACAAAATAGTGAAATAAAATCTGCTATCGATTTATACTAAAATTTTATTCCGCTATGATCAATAGTTCACAGAAATTTTTTAAGTTATATTAATCATATTTCAAATTAATTTTCGTTTTTAATAGAAAGTAGTAGAATTGCGTCAGTGGTATATCATACTTTGTTCTGGTTTGAATAAAGAATGTAACCTAATGAGGTTAAAATGTTTTCCATAGTGACAAAAAGATGCTATTAAAAGATCAACTGGCGCCACAGTCTTTTGTTACACTTGTTTAATAAGAGGTAAGATTTTAATCCCTTCTTCACACTTAGTTCTGGACGCATTGTGTTCAAATTTCTTCTTTGACAAATGTTTTCTTTTCCAATATTTCCTGGTTTAGGTTCGGTCAAAGAGAGGAGAATTAAAAATATAGACCTTAAGTCTTTTCCTCTACAGAAAACCCTCTTCATTTGAATCTGCATGAATGTCTGGCCTCTGATAAAGTCATTCATAATAGATTCTTCACTCTTGTCGTTGTCTGTAGTATTTTTTGTACCACTTCCATTTTAATTACTTTTTTTAAATATTTTTTATCTATCTGTTATAAAACATATATTTTATTTTATTTGTTTCCAATCATTAATTAGAAAACATTTCTCCTTATATATCTATTTAATGCATTAGAATTTGAAGGGAAATCTCATTGCCTCGAAATCAAATTTGAGGCAATTTCACCGTCTTCTGCATGACAGGTGATTTTCAATTACATAATAATGCTGGAGGGTATTGCCTCTTTTTTCCAAACCCAGGGCAGATAACGGTAATGATTATTTTCATCAATTTTCGTTATTTCTACCTTATATTGATGATTCAAAAAAATTCTTTGTTCACATTATATCATATTCAAATAGTAATATTGAATTGTATGAAAGTTGAATATCCCAAATACCCATTTATGTTTATAATTTGCATACATTAATTATGATTCCAGTTCTAAGCGATTACCTCGAAGATCCAAGTTTAAAAAAATTTAAATTTGTGAAAGACCCTTCATCCTTTTGTTTCTCTTAGAGAGAATCAGAAATAGCAACTCACTTACAATTCTGATGTCATTATAAAATATTAATGCTGTTCAACTTGGAGTTTTTTATAAAAGTTACCCTACATAAATTGCTTCAAATTATAAAAGAAAAATTATATTATGTTTCGCACATGCATAGGTTAAGAATTATTTACTAAAAATACTCACATATTTCCTTTAGCATTCAAAATATTGATTTAAAATATTAATATATTAGCTACAAACATATTTTTTTTAATTTGGTTCAAACGTTTGCATAATTTCGGAAGCAGGGAAATGTAGGGAAAATATGTAATTTATTCAGAATCTTCCAGATATTCAAATATTTATTATATATTTATTTTAAAACCATGTAAAGTATTGCGCATAGCAGTGAGTGATGGATTGCAAATCATTATCAGTATTTTTTGTGAAATGTGGTGAACTCAAATCACTTTCTTCATCAATTTCTGGTGATCCCCCTCAATGTTTCTCGTCGAATCTGCACTGTAAAATGTGTGCCTATCTGTAATAAAAGCCTAGTAAACTCCAGATTCGAGAGAGTTCAAGTGAAGTTCATAATACCTTTCTGAGAGGTCAGAAAAAATGTATGCAAAATCCAGTGTACGGCCGGACTCTTTTGAGTCTTATAATGTATCTGGTTTCTGAATTATAGAAAAGAAAATTTTTATAAATATTACACATACTCAGTTAAATGTGGCTTTACTACAAATGCACTTACACTATTTCTTGAATAATAGAAAATATTGCATTCTATAATATACAACTGATCACCATCATACTGCTCAGCATTCCATGGGAAATTTTATTTTATAATATGGTTGAAAACACTAAATACTATAGGCAAATAACCTTTTAGAAAAAATTTGGGTAATTTCTTTAAAAAAATAGCGTCTACCAGTCGCAATTGCTATTTTTACCAAATTTAAGTAAATTGCACATTAAACAAAGCATTGATGAGGCCTGAGTATTTATCCGTTTTTCTGTGCTTTACGTTGTGAGGGCAGAATCATTTTTATCTTCATCAAGAGATTCAGGTTCTTCTTCAATACCTCGTCTACCGAATCTTCTCTGTAAAAGCATTATCTACAATTGTGCGTTCTATGTTCGTTTCTCCCACTAAAGGTGGTGAACCATTGTACCCGTATTAACCAAATATCTTGCATTTTAAGTATGCTTAAATTTTTTGCTTTTTAATCAATCATTTTTATCTTCACCAGTTCAAATTCTTCCCCTAATGCCGTCGTCACCAGAATATTCTCACAAACGCAGGTTCCTACAATTGTGCGTTCTGTTTCTCCACAAGGAATTGGTGAACCATTTGTACCATATTAACTTCAAATATCTTGCATTTTAAATTATTCTTAATTTTTTATTTTTTCACAATCAATCATTTTTATCTTCAATTCAGGTTCTTCCCTAATGCCTCGTCACCCGAATGTGCTTCTCTGTAAAACGCGAGTTCCTACGGTGCGTCATATGTTTCTAAACAGCAAGGATTGGAAAACCCATTAACTTGATATCTTGCATTTTAGAAATTGTCTTAAATTTTGTACACAATCAATCATTTTATCTTCTGTAATTCAGGTTCTTCCCCTAATGCCCTCGTCTGAATCTTCTCTGTAAAACGCAGGTTCCTACGGTTGTACGTCTTTGCTTATGTTTCTCCACAGCTTAGTTGGAGGCGTATTAACGAAATATCTTGCATTTTTAGAAATTATGCTTAAATTTTGTACACAATCAATCATTTTTATCTTCACCAATTCCAGGTTCTTCCCTAATGCCCTCGTCACCGAATCTTCTCTGTAAAACGCGAGGTTCCCTACGATTGTGCGTCCCCATATGTTTCTCCACAGCAGTTGGAGAGCCCGTATTAGCAAAATATCTGCATTTTAGAAATTGCCTTAAATTTTGTACACAATCAGTCATTTTATCTTCACCAATTCCAGGTTCTTCCCTAATGCCTCGTCACGAATCTTCTCTGCTGCATGGGGTTCTACGTCATGTTTCTCCACAACGGATTGGAAACCCGTGATGCTGGAAATATCTTGCGTTTTAGAAATTATGCTTACATTTGTACACAATCAATCCATTTTCATCTCACCAATTCAGGTTGCTTCCCTATTACCCTCGTCACCAGATCTTCTCACAACAAAAAACGCGGTTCCTACGATTGTACGTCCTATGTTTCTCCACAAAGGATTGGAGAACCATTGTACCCGTATTAACTTCCAAATATCTTGCATTTTTAGAAATTATGCGCCCATTTTGTACACAATCATTTTGTCTTCACTAATTCCAGGTTCTTCCCTAATGCCCTCGTCTCCAGATCTTCTCTGTAAAACGCGAGTTCCTACGATTGTGCGTTCTATGTTTCTCCACAACGGATTGGAGAACCATTGTACCCGTATTAACTTCAAATATCTTGCATTTTAGAAATTATGCTTAAATTTTGTACACAATCAATCATTTTTATCTTCACCAATTCCAGGTTCTTCCCCTAATGCCCTCGTCTCCGAATCTTCTCTGTAAAACGCGAGTTCTATAATTGTGCGTTCTATATTTTCTCCCAAAAGGATTGGAGAACCATTGTACCCATATTAACTTCAAATATCTTGCATTTTAGAAATTATGCTTAAATTTTGCTTTGTCAATCATTTTATCTTCACCAATTCCAGAATTCTTCCCAATGCCCTCGTCACCGAATCTTCTCTGTAAAACGCGAGTTCCTACGATTGTACGTCATATGTTTCTCCACAACGGATTGGAGAAACCCCGTGATTAACAGAAATATCTTGCATTTTAGAAATTATGCTTAAATTTGTACTGTCAATCATTTTATCTTACTAATTCCAGGTTCTTCCCCTAATGCCCTCGTCACCAGGAATCTTCTCTGTAAAACGCGAGGTTCCCTACGATTGTACGTCCTATGTTTCTCCACAAGTTGGGAGACATTGTACCCGTATTAACTTCAAATATCTTGCATTTTTAGAAATTATACTTGAATTTTACTGATAATCACTTTATCTTCATCAATTCAGAGTTCTTCCCTAATGCCTCGTCACCGAATCTTCTCTGTAAACGCGAGTTCCTACGATTGTACGTTATGTTTCTCCACAACAGTTGGAAACCATTGTACTTGTATTAACTTCAAATATCTTGCATTTTAGAAATTATAGCAGATTTTTGCACACAATCAATCACTTTTATCTTCATCAATTCAGGTTCTTCCCCTAATGCCCTCGTCACCGAATCTTCTAATAGCAAAACATGAGGTTCACAGGGTGTACGTCTATGTTCCTCCACAAGGATTGGAGAACCACATTGCCCGTATTAACTTCAAATATCTTGCATTTTAGAAATTATCTTAAATTTTGGCCTTTAATCAATCATTTTTTATCGTCCTGCCAATTCCAGGTTCTTCCACAATGCCTCGTCACTTGATCTTCTCTGTAAACGCGGTTCCTGATTGTGCGTTCTATGTTTCTCCCTACAACGGATTGGAGAACCATTGTATATTATTAACTAAATATCTTACATTTTAGAAATTATAGCAATTTTGCCACACAATCAATCCATTTTTATCGTCACCAATTCAGGTTCTTCCCTAATGCCTCGTCACGAATCTTCATGTAAAGCACTTGAGTTCTACGATTGTGCGCGTTCTATGTTTCTCCACAACGGATTGAGAACCATTTTGCCATATTAACTTCAAATATCTTGCATTTTGAAATTATGTGTTTAAATTTTTTGTACACAATCAATCATTTTTATCTTCACCAATTTCAGGTTCTTCCCTATTACTCGTCACTGCCGGAATAGCTTCTCTGCTTAAAACGCAGGTTCCTACGATTGTACGTTCTATGTTTCTCACAGCAGTTGGAGAACCATTGTACTTGTGTGTACTTCTAAAATATCTTGCATTTTAGAAATTATGCTTAATTTTTGTACACAATCATTTTATCTTCACCAATTCCAGGTTCTTCCCCTAATGCCTCGTCACCCAGATCTTCTCTGTAAACGCGAGTTCCTACGATTGTGCGTTCTATGTTTCTCCACAACGGATTGGAGAACCATTGTACCCGTATTAACTTCAAATATCTTGCATTTAGAAGTATGCTTAAAATTTTGTACACAATCAATCATTTTTATCGTCACCAATTCCAAGTTTCTTCCCCTAATGCCCTCGTCACCGAATCTTCTCTGTAAACGCGAGTTCCTACGATTGAAAGCCCGTTCTATGTTTCTCCACAACAGTTGGAGAACCATTGTGCCATATTAGCAAAATATCTTGCATTTTGAAGTATGCTTAAATTTTGCACACAATCAATCATTTTTATCGTCACCAATTCCAGGTTCTTCCCTAATGCTTTCGTCACCGAATCTTCTCTAGCAAACGCGAGTTCCTACGATTGTGCGTTCTGTTTCCTCCACCAACAGTTGGAGAACCATTTGTGCCCGTATTAACTTCAAAATATCTTGCATTTTAGAAGTATGTGCTTAAATTTTGTACACAATCAATCATTTTATCTTCTACACCAATTCCAGGTTCTTCCCTAATACCTCGTCACCGAATCTTCTATAACAAACGCGGTTCCTATAGTGTACGTCCTATGTTTCTTACTCACAAGGGATTGGAGAAACCCGTATTAACTAAAGATCTTGCATTTAGAAATTATGGCAGATTTTGCAAACGATCGAATCTGACGATGCTGCCAGTGAGAATGAGATTCTACCAAGACGTGTGGCAGAAAAAAAACCAGAAAATGTTTCTCTAGTAATGTTGAAGAATATTTAAGATGGGTGTGTTCTGCCAATATAGTTAATAATTTGTTCCGGACTTCAATTAATGCGTAACCCGTTTATCTTTGGATTATCGAAGAATACAATCAAGAACGAAAAGTATATTCTGCAGCTACAAGAGTAAAACAGATATTTCTGCATTAATTGTGGAGTCTGTAAAGGAAGATAAACTTATCGACTCAAAAAAATAAAAATGAAACAATTTTTTGAATGGCTTCCTTACGAGTATTTTTTTAGAATACGAAAAGTACGAAAGCGGTTTTACCACAGTAACTTTCAGAGATTTCGAGATCAACCCTTGTATATATTTAATAAAATTAAATTTAATCAATTAAAATTTAATCAAAATAAAGGTAATTAAATGATATTCAATGGTAACAATTCAATTAATTTGAAATTGATGGTCAAATTAAACGTTCTAATTTTAAGTTTAAAAAACACGGATAATTTTTACAATTAAATACTTAGTTCCATTGTAGTTCCTAGGTCTACCTTTGAACTATTCGAAACGTAGTTCTATTAGATCGATTTGAAAATCCATACTTCCAATACATTCATACTTTCTTCAGTGTAGAACAAGAAGCTTAAAACGGAACACTACATACAGCTGAGTAAATTGCGGGTCAGATTTAGTTAGTTAATTAGTTATAATTAACGTCCCGTTTTGAAGCCAACGAGGAATGACTGGGTGAGACCTCGTAATTTGAACCCTTTATGAATGACGAGGACGACACTGAGCTGGCACCCCTCTCACAGCTTCCTCACACCAGCAGGAGGACGTTTTGGCCACTGCGTGTGATTTGGCATGCAGCAAGGCCCCATACACGGCGGATCTTCAGTGGAATCAGTTTCAGGGGCCTGGAGCCCCGGCCCCAAGGCCGGACCGCCACCAGGCTGCGGCCCCTGCAGTCCAGAGAACACTTTGTTGGTTTAATCAGAAACCAGAAACAGGTACCCTACAGACTAAAAGAAATATAGGTATGAATTTTGAATGGTTTCCGTAATGTCATATCTGTTTAGAAATGTTTTTTCATGCCTGCAAGTGAAACCTGAGTCTCTAACAAGTGAGTAAATCTTTGTGTCTCAGTAAGGCGAGAGCTTTTCCTTTCCCAAGCAATCCTGACTTCTTGCCCTGCTGCATAAATTGTTATAAGAGAGCGAAGACGCATGCACAGAGAGTGAAGCCGCTTCCTAAGAGGAGAAGTAATTTCAAATAAAAATTTAAATTAACATAATTCAATAAGTTTTTAAAGGAATTAAAATAGGAAATATTTTTTAATCAAAAATTTTAAGGAGTCAGAACACAACTAACAGAGTGAGAGTATTTGCATGGCTATTTTTAATAGCTTCAAATTTTTAAATCTCATTTATATTATATATCTAAGTTTTATGAATTTTTAGGAGTTTCTGAACTTCCTTATCGTATTGTCTCAGCGACTCAAGCCGTTATGATTGTTTCTTCGAAATTCAAATTTCTGTTATAAGGAATTAATTATTTTGAAAATTCCCCCGCCTTATTAAGCAATACAAAACACTTTTAATTTTTTTTATCATTTTTATTTTTTATTCTTTAATAATTCATCATTATAATTATTTTGTAAGCGGTACAATCAAGAATTCTCTCAATTCACTTTTAATATTGAGAGAACGTCTTGTCCTGAATCAAACATTGGTTAATACTATTTTTTTGATCTTTAATACCTTGTGGAAATAAAATATACTATACTTCACTTTTTAGTCTTTAATAATCCACCGTTATAAGGTAAACACGGAAGCGACAATCTAATTTTCTCCGATTCATTGTCAGAGGACATCTTTGCATTGATTTAAACACTGGCAATCATAGAATTTTTTGATATTTAATAGTTCATCGAGTATTATCATGTGGAATTGTTTAATTTTACCGAATTTTCTATCAAGGATAGATCTCTACAAGTATTGAATCAAACTAAATAAAATTAAACGATTATTTGATAATTAAATTCTCGAAAATATCACAACATTTTATAGATATCGCAGACATGAAAATTTTAGAACTCTAATGCATCAGGAAAAGAATGAAAAATAGATCAATCTGCACAAGCATGAAGCAAGTCAATTAAACACAGAACGCTAACCAGTATGTAGCCAATCGGAGTCCAATTCATATGTACCGCTAAAGCTCAAGGCCGTTAATGTGCACATTACCTATCTAATCTGCAGATTAACTGATTTGCTCCGTTAAGTTCAGAAGCTGGTGTGCACATTACCTATCTAATCTGCAGTTAACTGATTTTGCTCCGTTAAGTTCAGAAATGGGTGTGCATTACAACTAATCCGCAGATTAACTGTTTGCTCCGTTAACGAGTAGGCAAGGTTTTCGCATTTACCTAGGTATGCACGTGGCAGCTTCCGTATTGTTGAGTTCAAAGTTGTTTCTGTGTTTCCTTTCTTACACCTTCCTCTCCCTCCTTTTTTGGAGGACATCGCTTACTGTTTCTCTCATTTAATTAATTGTAATAATATTTGAAACCGTTTACGTTCCTTGTATAGTTTTTTGATTGTTGATGAGTTGATTCTATCAACTAATTTGTTGTTGATTGTATGCTCGCGATTCTTTTAGATATCGAAAAACTCATCAAATAACATTATTATTTTAATTTAGGCGTACGAACGTTTGCTGTTGTTCCAGCCAAGAGATCTGTACTTTCACTTCAACGAGTTGCCTGGTGATATGGGTGATGTGCGGATATCTAATTAATTTACACTCGATATTACTGGGTAATGAGATATGAACAATTTCGGCGCTTTAACGGTTCCTGAATTCAATCTCAGTTAGTAGGTAATGTACTGTCAACGGTTCTGCACTTTAGCGGCAACACATGATTTCATATACTATTTTGCGAGAAGCCGTTGTATCTGCCGTTGGAAGCGGGAAGCGGATTTATTTAGTTTCGTCGTTTAATCGTTTTACTTTCTTTTATTTATCCTTCTAACATTTCATTCGGGCTTCAATCCCATTTATTGTAATTCTCGACTAGTAGACACCGAATTAGACAGATGCTGTGAATCAAATTGGCGTTCTTTGATTTATGTGGCTAAAGTCCTTCATTTAACAATTTTCAAAATTACTAATATTTTTGGTAGGAATTTCTTGCCGTAAATTGCGTGAATATAAAATTGTTCCTCTCAGAACTTGAACACGACTTTGATGCGATTAAACGGGCAGATCAACCCTAAAAAAATAATAATGTATCAGTGTTCCGTATTGGAGGTGAGACTTCTCTTACCCCAATTCTTTTAAGTATCAAGGTGGCAAACAGTATCTTCACCATGTCATTTTCTTTCCACTGTCAGATTCGATTCATTTTACACTTTATTGTGCTGATCTTCATCATATTGACATGAAGTAGTGACTTCTTAAATAAAAGTATTTAGATGGATTGGTTTTTTACTGAATACTGGATGGAATAAATTCTTAAATTGCAATAAATTTATTTTTCACTAATTAATAAATGATAAAAGCAATGATGAATGTTTTTTCGATTTTATTGCAATTCTTAATAAAATCTAACGAGATATATTCTAGTGAGACCTTAATAAAAAAAAAATTTAGAAACACATCTTGACCTTAATTACTCAAATAAGGAAAATTTGTTTCCAAAGAATTCGGACGTCTGAAACAAAGAAAATGTGCTAAAACAGGACGAGACGCTAAAACAATACTATGTAAAACCTAATCAATATTGTTAAGAAGAGAATTCCTAAACTCTTTGAATTAAAGTTTCCTTTAAAAATTCAGTTCCATCAAGTATAAAGCTTTGAGATGCACAAAGCTATAAAGAATAATATAAGAGAGGGAATTCTATTAGAATTATGCTATAAAGAACTCCATGATAATATATAAAATTAACACTTTATAGCACTATGCTTCTATAAAATTATACTATAAAGAAATTCATCCTATTGAATATCATTAGAAGAAATTCATGTAACACCAATAAAAGTTTCGTCCAAAATACAACTTCTCAATAAAATACTAAAAAAGCAGGGAAGATAAAACAACCTTACTGTAAGATCAAGCCTTGTCAATATTGTAGAAGAGGAACCTACAAACTTTGAATAAAGTTTCTTCCGAAAATTCGGACGTTCATCAATGTATTTAAAGCGCAGATAACAGAAACGTACTATAAAGAATCAATCCTAATGAATATAATTAGAAAGAAATTACTTAACACAATAAAGTTTCGTCAAAAAATCAACTTCTCAATAAAATATACTAAAAAACATGAGGAAGATAAAAACAATACTATATAAGAATCAAGCCCTAGTAATGTGTAGAAGAGGAATTTCTAAACTTTGAATAAAGTTTCTTTGAAAATACGGACGTTCCTCACTTTGTGTTAAGAACACGAGATGCTGAAAGCAATATAAAGAATCATCCTAATCTCAATATCATTGAAAGAATTCCTTAGGAGTTTACTGATAAAGGTTTTTTTCAAAAAAAAAATCCAACTTCTCAATAAAATACAAAACGTGAGGAGAGATAAAAACAATACTATATAGAGATCAAATAATCAATGTGTATTAGAAGAGGGAATTCCTAAACTTTGAATAAAGTTTCTTCCGAAAATTCGGACGTTCCATGCTGTATTTACTTGCAGGGCTAAGCAATACCATAAAAAGAATCCATCACAATCAGTATCACAGAAGAGAATTTAGCAGCACAAAGAGTTTCGTCAAAATCCAACTTCTCAATAAAATACTAAGAAGCGTAAGGAAGATAGAAACAATGCCATATAGGAATCGGCCTAATCTAATATGTGAAGAGAATTCCTAAACTGCAGAATAAAGTTTCTTCCAGAAAATTCGGACGTTCCGTCACTAATTCAAAGCACAGGATGCAGTAATACTATGAGAATCCATCCTAATCCAATATCATTAGAGAGATTCCTTAACTGCAATAAAGGTTTCATTAAAATCAACTTCTCCATTAAAATGCTAAAGCATGGGAGATGAAACAATGCTATATAGAGATCCAAAAGCCCTAATCAATGTTGACCCAGAGAGGATTTACAAACTTTGGACAAGGTTTCAGCCAATTCAAGGACGTTCCATCAGTAATGTTCAAAGCACACGAGGATCACTGAAAATGAGAATACCATGAATCCATCTAAAATCAGTATCATTGGAAGGAGGAATTCATACTTGCAGCCAAGTTTCGTCAAAAGTCAAACTTCTCAATAAAATACTAGAAACAGCAGAGAATGAAGTAGCCTGCACTCATAAGTCAAGCCCTAATCAGCCAATCAGAAGAGAATTTCCTAAACTTTTGGATGAGTTTCTTCGAAAATTCGGACATTCATCTTGTGTTAAAGCACGAATTACAGAAAGCAATACTATAAAAGTCCATCTAATCAATATCATTAGGAGAAAGAGATTCCAGCAAATTGCAATAAAGAGTTTTTCCAAAAGAATCCAACTTCTCAATAAAATACTAAAACATGAGAGAAGATGAAACAATCTATATATAGAGATCAAGCCCTAATCAATAGAAGAATTCCTAAAACTTTGGATCTAAAGTTTCTTCGAAAATTCAGGGGACGTTCCATCACTGTATGTAAAGAAGCGCAGGATGCACAGAAAACAATGCCTTATAAAGTCATCCTAATCAATATCATTTAGAAGAGGATTCCATGCTTACAATAAAGTTTTCGTCAAAATCCAGCTTCCTCAATAAAATACAGCAATACGTAG
>BGPR01001072.1:133168-153247 GCA_013235015.1 Araneus ventricosus | reverse complement strand
TAGTCTTTAATAATCCATCGTTATATTTATTTTGGAAGAGTGTAATCTAATTTTCTCCGATTCACTGTCAGAGGACATCTCTTGCATTGAATTTAAAAACTGGCAATTTTAGATTTTTTGATATTTAATAATTCATCTGTACTATCATGTGGGAATTGTTTAATTACTACCGAATTTTCTATCAGAATGCGTCTCTAGTATTGAATCAAAACTAAATAAAATTAAGCGATTATTTGATAATTAAATTCTCGAAATATCACAACATTTTATAGATATCGCGAACATGAAAATTTTAGAACTCTAATGCATCAGGAAAAGAATGAAAAATAGATCCAATCTGCACAAGCATGAAGCAAGTCAATTAAACACAAGACGCTAACAATTATGCTTAGCCAATCGGAAGTCCAATTCATATGTTACCGCTAAAGCTCGAAAGCCGTTAATGTGTACATTACCTATCTAATCTGCAGATTAACTGATTTGCTCCGTTAAGTTCGAAAGCCGTTAATGTGCACATTACCTATCTAATCTGCAGATTAACTGATTTGCTCCGTTAAGTTCGAAAGCCGTTAATGTGCACATTACCTAGCTAATCTGCAGATTAACTGATTTGCTCCGTTAACGTGCGGAAGCAAGAGTTTTCCGCATTTTACCTAGGTAATGTGCACATTAACGGCTTCCGTATTGTTAAAGTTCAAAAGTTGTTTCTGTCATTTCCTTTCCTTACACCTTCCCCTTTCCCTCCACTTTTCGTTTGGTTTCACCTGTTTCTCTCATTTAATTAATTGTAATAATATTTTAAACCGTTTGATTCTTTGTATTATAATTTTTTGATTGACTGATGATTGATTCTATCAACTAATTTGTTGATTGTATTAACTTGATTCTTCAGATATCGAAAAATAAATAAATAACATTATTTTAATTTAAGCATACAGAAACGTTGCTGTTGTTCCAGCAAAGATCTTATTTTCACTTTAACGAGTGCCTAGTAGGTAATGTGCAGATTATCTAGGTAATTTGCAGATTACCTAGGTAATTTGAGATATGAAACAATTTTCGGTACTTTAGCGGATCACCCTAGTTAATCTGCAGATTAGCTAGGTAATCTGAACATTAACTGATTTCTGCTCTTTAGTGGTAACACATGTTTATATACTCTTTTGCGAAGACAATCCGTTGTATCTTACGGCTGAGAAGCGGATTGCGTCTTAGTTTTAGTCGTTTAATCGTTTTAATTTTCTTATTTATCCTTCAAATTGGAGATTCAATCCCATTTTGTTTAGCAATTCTCACGACTGTGTGTGGTAGACACGAATTAGGCGGATGCTGTAGAATCAAGCAGCGTTCTTTGATTGATGTGGCTAAAACAGTCCTTCATTTAACAAATTTCCAAGCACTAATATTTTTAACATGATAATATTTTTAGGCCGGAATTCTTTCCGTAAATTGCATGATATAAAAATTGTTCCTCTCAGAACTGAACGGCTGATACCATTAAACAGACGAATCAAACCTAAAAAATAATAATGTAACGATGTTCCGTATTAGAGAATCGAACCTTCTTTAATTTTTTAACTATCAAAATTGCTTAAACAATATCTTCTGTAATAATGTTTTTATTTCCACCATTCATTTTTACACACTTTTACTTAACATGATGTATATATTGTTTATAAATAGTATTCTTAAATAAAAGTATATTTGATCAGATTGATTTTTTACTGAATTCTGGATGGAATAAATTCTTAAATTGCAATAAATTTATTTTTCACTAATTAATAAATATTCATAATGATGAATATTTTTAGATTTTATTTTGAATATAATAAAATCTAACGGAGTGTATTTCTAGTAGATCTTAATCAAAAAAAAATTTAGAAACACGCTCTTATTATAGTACTCAAATAAGGAAAATTTGTTTGTCCCGATTTGGAAACGTCCCGACAATGTGCTAATAGGACGAGACGCTGAAAACAATACTATATGTAATCAAGCCCTAATCAATATTATTAGAAAGAGAATTCCTAAACTTTGAATAAAAGTTTCTTCCGAAAATTCGGACGTTCCATCACTGTGTTAAAAGCACGAGATGCTGAAAGCAATACTATAAAGAATCCATCCTAATCAATATCATTAGAAAGAGAATTCCTTAAATTGCAATAAAAGTTTTTTCAAAAAAAATCCAACTTCTCAATAAAATACTAAAAGCATGAGACGCTGAAAACAATACTACAAAGAAATAAAGCCACGATGAAATCATAAGAAAGAGAACTGCTAAACTTAATTTAAAATTAAAGCATATTAGAAATGTCATTGAAATTTCAGGTTTCTTGGAGAATTTCTATGAGCGCAAGAAGCTTTTTCAAATTTCTTTCCACGTTCATATTCTAGATAAAAATAATATTCTGCATTTTAACCCACTAATAAAAGCTCCAATTTGATTTTTTAAATTTTTGTTACTCATATGACGAGTTTATAAGAGAGCTTCACGTTATAGCACCATATCAATATATTTTATAAAAATTTTAAACAAGCCTGAATAGCACATGGTTTGGAGTTTCCAATCAGTTATTTCAAATATATCACATTAAACACAAAATATAAATTTAAAAAAACTTAGAACAACCAAAACAATTTCATTTCAACCATAAAATGTGGAAATATAATTGTAAACAATATAACTTACATGTTTCCAGTAGGCAAAATGCGTGATGAACAAAAGGCAACATATGACGACTAACTTAAAAGTGCCTAACTCATATATATATATGCAGTTAATTCTATTACTTTTAAGGAAATAATCCCATGTGTGAAAAATTCCACAACTTCTGTTGAAATATCTCCATCTTACAAACGCGCTGATAATTTTTTCTAATCAGCGCTCTCAAGTACTTTTCTATCTGAAACAGTCTGTTCGAAAAAAAAATTCTCAACTCATAATAAAAAATCTCCCCGTGCAAAAAATTGAATTCATATAACTATTGACATGGTAACCGCATTAGACCGGAATATCTATACTTATAAAAGGCAATGTTTGTGTGTGTGCGTGCGATGTCCAGACGAATCTATCGCACTTACAGCCATGAAATTTGGCACACAGGTAGTCCTAATGGTGACTCATTGCACCTCGAAGCCGAAATTTTAAAATTTAATCTAGAAAATTTTTTATTTAATGTTTTGTGCTGTTTTGGGTGATTTTTCGCACTAATTTCTCAACAGCATGGTTTCGGATAACTGTACGACAAAAATACATACATCATCGAATAGAGAACGCTATTTCCGTTCTAATGAAGTTAGTTTTGAATTTCTAACGTAATTTACTGAATTTTGAGAAATTTTCAAAAATAGCCAATTTTGCCATCGAAATGTTATTTTTGTTTTTAAAATTGTTACATCCGACTTTCTAATAAAACTATTATTTTCAATTTTTTTCATCTTATAACTAGAACGGTTCTGTCAGATTTAAAACAAGAACGGTTAAAATATCTTATCCCGTTTTTTTTAATTAATTTTTTCCTGGGCAGATGAAAGTTATTTTTATCGAGAGAGTTTCCTTCCGCGACACTGTTCCGAAACGCAGCTGACAATTTGATTGGTTCATTACTTTCGCGTTCTGTGAGGAGATGATTTATTTACTCGATGACTTCGATTATTATTTTTAAGCGTGTCTTAACTTATTTCTTTGCCTTTCATACTTTGCTTGCGGTGTAGTAAATATCACATTGTAATATTTTAACATTGTTTTGGATTAACGGTACTCGGTCGAGAGGAAAAAAAACTCAATAATATATATATATTTCTGTTTTGATTTCGTTTTCAGAACTCTCGTTTATGAAATTGTATGTGGGCTTTTTTTATTTTGTTAAAGCCCTGAATCCACGGGCAACGTCGTGCGCGTACTGCTGGAATTGTATATTACAGTGTTGGAAACATCTGTAAATCTAAAAATTACTACTAAAAATCATCTGTATAATAAAAACGAAAATACAATGTTTTTCAGAAAATAGGGAATTCAAATAAGCTGTATGGCCCTTTTTTAAAGGATATACAGCTCAAAATATCAAATGCTTAAAAATAA
The DNA here is from genome assembly GCA_013235015.1 of Araneus ventricosus. Taxonomy (NCBI): domain Eukaryota; kingdom Metazoa; phylum Arthropoda; class Arachnida; order Araneae; family Araneidae; genus Araneus; species Araneus ventricosus. Next base: position 149,166 of record BGPR01001072.1, on the reverse strand, counting down.
AAATGTAAAAGGTATTAAAGCAAAGGAGACGAATGGAAAAAAACTAAAATAAAATTTAAATTAAAAAAAAAACCAGAACATTCCTTAAGAACAGTAAAAGAAGTAAAGTGATCACCTCATGTGATCACCTCATGTTTCATTCATATATAATCTGAAACATTTTCCCTGAGTACATATCCCCGAATCTGCTTGATAGTGATCGTCAGATGCGTAATAATTTTATAAAACTCTGTTTCTAGAATTCACCTCAAGAATCGCATAAAAATTGTCTTTCACTCTAATAGTTGATCATTACGAATTTTCAACATAAGATAATGCGATAATATTTCACTGCTATTTCATTTGTTTTGGTGGTATACTAACATTTTTCAAAAAAATGGAATAAAATGTCAAATCAAAAATACATCCTACAAATGTTATTAGTTTAATTCGAGTCACTTCACTCTTAATCCCAATGCTGCCTCTTGTTGTTATTTATTATTTTTTTTATCATGGAGTGAGGATTGAGAGTTTCAAGTTTTGGAACAGTGGATAATCAGGAATAAAAAGACTAATCGTGTAGTACTTCAGGAAAAAATATGTTGTCAAAAGCGCTATGGAGCATAGATAAGCATAATAAATGAAAAAACTTAGCAGGATTGCAATAGGGACTTGTGAATTATAAACTAAAACAGTCATGAAAATGTTCTTCATAGTTATTGAGAAGGTAGTGAGATATGGAAATTAATTTGGTACCAGATTTAATAAAAACTAATTAAGAAATTTTCCAAATACAACAGATGTCAATGTTGTCCAATAGCAAAGCATTTAAGAACATATCTAAAAAGAATTTTAGGTCTTTATTGGCTATTAAATATTCTTCTCTGGATATTAAGATTAAGACACAAATTCATATAGCGAGAAAAATTGGACAGATACTAGCAAATTGAGTGCTATATAGTATTTGTAATGCAATTGACTTCGAAAGCTATGTAAAACCATGTGAGAGTATAAAAAATATCTGGAAGTTTTTCCAAGGTCTAAAACGGGGAAATATAATTACAGACGAATCTAAAGTACTCGTACGAATTAGTTTTGTGTTTTATTCAAGACCAGTTTAAAATTCAAGACCAGAGAAAATGTTCAAATTGCAAGATAGTGGTACCGTTTTTATAAATGAAGCTCCGACAGTTAAAAGGGCGGTAAAATACAGTATTGAAAAAACCTTGGCCAAAGTTAAATTCGGGATGTAAGCTTATGGCAATAAATTCCTTAAAAGAAAGAAGAAATTTAATCAGAAAACAGTGGAAAGAATAATTATTTATGACAAGGGCAATCTTGGATTATGACAACGGAAACGAATGATCTAGATCAAAGCACATAACGCCTTCACACGTAACAACAAACTTGCAAAATCATGGGCAAAACGGCTCCAGAAAGAGAAATAACAGATTATAGTTTTAATTCATCAACGGTTCAAATCAGAACCAAGATAAAAACAAAATGAGGACCTGTGGGACATCAGCCAAGGCTGTCTTTCAAAAATTATCGCTACATTTGTGGCAAAAGAGTTGGAGCAATTATCAGACAAGGCGCTCTTTCCAAGATTATCGCTACATTTGTGGCAAAAGAGTTGGAACAATTATCAGCCAAGGCTCTCTTTCCAAGATTATCGCTACATTTGCGGCAAAAGAGTTGGAACAATTATCAGCCAAGGCTGTCTTTCCAAGATTATCGCTACATTTGCGGCAAAGAGTTGGAGCAATTGTGTACGAAATAAAATATTTTGACGTTTAGAGTGTGGCCAGTCAAGGCTTAAAACTTAAATTTCCAGCAGTGTGGGAGAAAAAAGACTTGAGATATCTTATGTTAAACGGATTGATTAAAAGCAATGTAAAGAAAACAGTTCAAGTGTGGCTACCCTAAAATAGACATTTTCAAGAAAATTTTAGAAATTTTTTGCATTATTTTATATTAAAGCCCATACATTTAGTATTCCAAAAATGGTTTACTTTAGTTTCTTCGATAGTTAGAAGCAAAGTTATTGCCTAAATTTTGAACCAGAAGTGAAATTTTCGAACCCGAAACTAAGCCATAGAATTGTAAATAACACATCTAAACAGCTATTTCTTTACTCATAAACAATGTGAATGTACAATTTACTTAGTAAATATGGAATTAAGTTTTATTTATTTATTTATTATTATTTTAAACGTATCTGGAAACTATTTCTCTAGCTACAGGATATTTTATCTAAGAAAATTTCGCTCACTTACAAACACTGTTATTAGGTACTAAGATAGCAGCTTAATTATTCAATTCAGGCAACATAGGGCTGATGACTGTATTTAACCATTTTAATGTAAAATTTTAACCAGAAATTATTAAGAAAAACTACATAGAAGTTATAATTGAGAGAATTAAGAAACAGAAGCGACAAGTCGAACCAAAAACAAAATTATCAAGAAAAGAATTAAAGCTAAAAGAAAATTAAAATTAATTAAAAATTAAGTCAAAGAAGGCTTAACTTACAAATACTGTGAATTTTGTTAAAATATGTATATAATTTTTGTGCGACTTTAGAATCTTTATTTGCGTTTTCTGGAAAATTGCTATTTTCAATTTTTTTTTTGGATTACGAAAAATATAATCTTTAAAACGTTTTTAAGACATTCAAATAAAATTTAATCACAGTGTAAATAAATCTCTTGTCATGTTCTGAACCTCAAATATAGCTTGAAAGTGTATAATTTTTCATTTTAGAGCTGTTTTTATTTGAAAAAGTGATAGTTTTTTCTTGTAAAAAGCTGTTGCGTCTACAAACTTTGGTTTATCTCAGTAACTCTCTCTCTCTCTAAATATTCTGCTTCACAACACAGGTAAATGTATAACAAATATATTATTGAAACAAAAAGTGAAATACATGCATTAAAATTTGTTATAGGAAGTTTGGCGAAAACGTCAATTTTTACTAAATTTCGACCAAAAATGGCCAAAATTTCGAAAGTAAAAAACTTTATTCATTAAAATGGCCTTTGTATTCACTGTTTTATATACCATTTTAACTGAAAACACAAGAGTTGAATAAAAATTTCCTTTTTTTTCAATAAAAGTGCTCCGAAGGTAGGCATTAGTAGTAGTAAATCTTAACAGTTGAACTGGATTCGTTATTGATTTTATGACTCAAAATTGGCATATTTTTGCCTATTAACTTTAAAATTTCTAGGTTTTTCTTAATATTATTATATTGGGAAAATGTATAGTTGAATGCAACGCCTTGGCACTCTATTAAATGAGAGCCTCTGCCGCTTACGGATTGAGAACATGTAACGTAGTTGCGGCGATTAAACGATATTAATCTGCAATTCCAAGGGGTTTTTGTAGTATAAAACAACCACGACGAAAGGATACTCATGTCGGTGTATTTTGATGATGTAGTTTAATGAAGTAGACGTTATTGCCGCGACGCGGCTTACACTCGTTAACGATACAAAATTACAACAACTATCATTTTACATTGGAGGTGCTGAAGCGCGCGCAACAGCGCCCTCGTGTGGCCAGTGTTTCAGCACACACCCCACCTTTGAACAGAATGTTCACCCAGTAAATATCTAACATTATTACAAACTATTATTACTCAAATACAATTCTAACAAAGAACTTAATATTGATACAATACTAATAATCAAATCTGAACCATACATATTGCATAGTAAAAAATTAAATATACACTAAAATATACATATATATATATATATATATATATGATGAAAATTAAAGTTAGCAATGAATTTTCAAATTAAGAATTAACAAATATTAGGATGCATACCTCACGATCTCACAACAAATAATTTTAACAGATATTAATTAATAATGTGCTCTCTCTTAACATTAATCTGAAAAAATAGGAACAAAATTAGTTCAAATATATCATTCACTTTCTATAAAGGGTAAAGCAATTGGATTGGATTTTGAAGAGACCTTTAGAAGTTTTTATTAAACAAGATCTAACATTATTGTCTCTACCAATAAATATCTCTTTGATTACTCCAAGTTCCTAAAATAATTTTGATTTCACATTCCCTTCAACAAGAACTACATCATTAAATTTCAAATTTTTATGAAGATATGGTGTTTTAAAGTGATTAACTGTTTTTAATTGGAGTAAATATTGTTCCTTCCAACGTCTCCAAAGTTGTTTCAAAAGAAGAGTCTGGTAAGTCTTTCTTTTTTTGTACGACTCCCTGGTTGTCATAGAGTCAATGAGTACGATAAAATGTACAGGGTATTTAGAGTCAATAACCCAATTCTAGGAAGTGAGCCGACCGGTGTGAGAGGTTCTGGCTCTCCTGGATCATTCTCTACATATGTTAGAGGTCGATTGTTGACGATGACTTCAACCTCTGAAAGAATCGTTGAAAGTTCTTCAAACGTCAGAAGGGCCTTGCCAAGTATTTTACGCAGAGGTTCCTTTACAGTCTTAACAAGGCGTTCGTAAAACCCACCCCACCAAGGGGCACGTTCAACTATGAACTTCCAGTGGATACCGTTATCTGCGACAAAATTTTGAAACTTACTGTCTTTCAAGATGTTGGTAAAATATGCTAACTCCCTTTGAGCCGCTTTAAATGTTCGGGCATTATCGGAGTATATTACCTTGCAATTGCCTCTTCGAGAGAGGAACCTCCGTAAAGCAAGTAAAAAAACACTTTGTGGACATGTCCGATACAAGTTCTAAATGTATGGCACATGTAAACAAAGCAACATAAGACTTACGAGTCTCTTTATTGTCCTTTACAAGGATTGCCCCTGTAAAATCAATTCCTACGATTTGAAATGGAGGAGACTGGAAAATTCTGTCTCGAGACAACTGACCACTCAATTGATCAGCTGGTTTAGCGTTGTATTTTTAGCAAATGAGACAGATCCGAATCATTGTTTTGACTAACTGACGGCCTTTAAGTATCCAATATTTTTTCGAAGTTGAGTCAAAGTTGCAGATACACCACAATGACCTATTCGTTCATGTTCCCTAGTCACAAGTAACTCTGTAAATTTACAGCGTCGAGGAAGAATAACAGGATGCTTTTCACCAAAGCATACCGCTGCTTCGAGTAACCGTCCGGTAATTCGTAACAAACCGTCTTCACTAAACTCTTTAAAAAAAGTCACTAAACTCTTTATTTCAGAGTTATTTTGAAGTTGCTTGTTGTTTCTTAAGTCTGATATCTCAGTAGAATAGAATTCGGCTTGAACATATTTGATCCAAAAATATTCAGCATTCTGTATCTCATTAGCAGTAAAATACAAGTTCATTGATTTGTTAATGTTTCTAACATTGTTCACGAATCGAAAAACCAAAGCAGTTACTTTCAAAATTGTTTTAAGACTGCTAAATCGATTTATGTCGACAAGACATTCCCTCTGCTGTGTAACTGCCACATTCACACTGGAATGATGCTCCAATTCCTCTGAGCAAAGTTCCGAACCTAAAATAGGTCGATGACGATTTGGCCAATGATCGGGTGTTTGTTTAAGCCAAGGGGGGCCGCGCCACCATAGTTCGTTTTGTACTAATTTGACAGCAGATATGCCACGCGAAAGGTGATCAGCAGGGTTGTCCTTTCATGGACAGTGTCCCCACCGGTTCGGATCAGAGTTTTTGGATCTCTTCAACACGAGTTTTGACGTATGGTTTGAATCCTGAAGAATCACCGCGTATCCAGTAGTACGAAATAAGAGAATCTGTCCAATAATATATGTTAGCGTCGAATTTGAGGCAAGATGACACCTGTTTGGCCAACCTAGCTGACCATAAAGATGCTGTCAATTCAAGTCGTGGCAACGTCAATGACTTCAACGGAGCCACACGACTTTTTGAGCAAATAAAACTTGTCTCGATTACATTCTTACGAGTAACAAAGCGCAAGTACAATATTGTTCCATAGGCTGTTTTGCTCGCGTCGGAGAAACAATGTATTTCAAAAATCGAAATTTCTTGATTCAGTTCACCCAAATAGTACCGTGGTATCCTTATCTCGATCAGGTCTTCAGCTTCGCTACTCCACTGCTGCCACTTGTGGCGTAGCTTTCGAGGAAGTTCCGAGTCCCAGTCTACTCCCAGAGTCCAAAGATCCTGAAGTAGACATTTCAGTTTGATTTCAAATGGGCCAAGAATTCCGATAGGGTCGAAGATACGTCCAACCACACTCGGAATAAATCTTTTTGATTCTATTTTACGAGACATAAATTTCAATAGATCCTTCGGATCGAAATAAATTAAATCCGTTTCTGAATCCCAAGCAAGTCCTAAAATCTTAATCGGTGGTCTAAGATCAATAGCACTAGTTTCAGAGAATTCTGTCTCAACACCTACTTGTTGCTATAACAAATTAAGCTGTTTCGAATTGGTTCGCCATTTGCGCAGTAGCATGCCCGCGTCACTGAATATTTGCAAGCATTCCAAGGTAGTACGTAGAACGTCCGGAACATCATTTCGACCGCCAATGAGGTCATCAACATACACAGAACTATTTAACAAATAAAATGTATGAGGATACTGTTCCTTGTATTTTCCAAAATGATGTTTTAAAGTTGCTGCAAGAAGGTATGGACTAGGCCTAAGTCCAAAAAGAACTCTCGTAAAATTCAAAACGTAGGGCTCGTTATTCAAATTATCAGCCCAGAAGAAACGCGTGAAATCTCGATCAGGAAGGTCCAATTCGATTTGCAGAAAGGCCGATTTCACATCAGCTGCAAATGCTACATTATTTTCTAGAAAACGTAAAAGCAGTTCAAATATATCGGGATGCAAATTTGGTCCCGTACATAGACTTTGGTTCAACGATGAATGTCCATCTTCGTGAGCTGAACCATCGAAAACAATGCGAAGACGACTTGTGGTTTTGTCGCTACGTATCACCACATGATGGGGTAGGTAAAATCCCTGACTATTCGATAAAGAATCACAAAAAGTACACTCAACTATACCTTCCCTAACATAGTCATCGATTACATCCTTATACTCACAAAACAACTCGTGATCACATTTAAACCTACGAACCAACCCCTCAAAACGTTTACGCGCAGCAGTTTTATTATTTTGTAAAGCTTCTCTCATACCTGGTTTCCATGGTAAACTTATGCGATACCTATCATCTACGAAACCAATTGATTTGTCAAACTCACTAAGTATCTCTTCACCTCCATTACACAAAGCCACTGAAACCTTATCACGTATTCCTAAACTTTCAATCTCCCAAAACTTTCTTAGCTCAGCCGAAATAGATTCCTCTTCACTGTGAATCAAATGTACCGAAGTACAATCACTCCGCTCATCGCACCTGCCCTGAAGAGACCATCCCAGACTGGTCTCGACGGCAACCAATGAGGAATCAAGTCTTTTTATTCGATTTGTTAAAGACCAATAAAACTCTGAACCGATTAACAACGAAATTTCACAACTCTCAGACGCTTCACTACAGCTAAATGTCAGTCTAAATCCCCTCGATTCAATTTCCCTCCATGCATCTTGGTTTGGAAGGCTGAGTGTTGCCCTTGAAATTTCTTCAATTTCCACTGCCTCAATGACAGTCTCCTCCCAGTTATTTTTTAGGAGTTTTAGATCCAAGCGAGTAAATATTTAACCTTTCTAAATCTAAGTTTTTTAATCCCATCCTACGGGACACATTTTTCTTGATGAATGATTTTTCACTTCCGTTATCAAAAAGACAAAATATTTTATCCGATGAAGAGCTACCGATAATTTCTGCCTCAACACATTGGAACAAAACTCCACCTCCATTGTTCATCACAGAATTTGAAGTCGTAGTTTTAATGTCGACTGGCTTTTCTCCCGAATCTAAATGCGAATTTTGTTTTTCAGAATTCTCTAACTTGTAGCAAATAGCACGCGCATGACGACCTTGACAGAGTAAACAAGCCGATTTCTTACACTTTTTAACACAGCAAGAAATATTGCAGCGTATGAAACATCGCCTTTCCTTAATTAATTCATCCCTCTTTTGCTGAACGCATAAATTCTCGCACAATTCTGACATATGAGTATTCTCTTTGCAAAATAAACAATTTGAATATGCAGCTGTCAGCAGTTCGTTCGCTGATGCTCTTGACGATTTGAAGGGGGATATCGCGAATGAACTTTTCGTTGCGTCTCCCTTTCGGAATATTTTTTCGAATACGAGTGAGAGCCTTGGATTTGTGCCTCATGCGGTTTCACTAAAGCAATGTTCCCCAACCTTTTTATTGCCGCGGACCGGTCAACGTTTGATATTTTTATCGCGGCCCGCGGGGGGGGGGGGCGTTGATTGTTTATATTTTAGATTGTTTTGATTTAATAATTTTAATTTAATTGTATTTAAACATTAAAAAACATGTTTAATAAACAAATATTTAAGCATATTCAAAATAAAATACAGTTACACCAAAAAATGAATATAAAGTGATTTAACATTTTAACTCACTAGAACGCTAAATCAATGAGAGCCCGAGTTTGATTCTTTTCAATGAGACGGTTCTATCTGGGGGTAAGAAATCGATCACAAGATTTGAAGGAAGACAGTCAAGTTGAATAAAAGCTTATAAAAATGGAAATAATTTAGTGTTCCTTGGGCGGCCCGGTACCATTTGATCCACGGACCGGGGGTTGGGGACCACTGCACTAAAGCTTTCGTGCGCTCTCGACTTTGAACTTCATCGTGCAGATATTCCGTTCAATCAATGATTTGGGATTGCTTTTTTTCATGTTTTCGATTATATTCTAATGCCAAATCAGGAGGAATAGCTTTCATAATTATCGGAAACAAAAGACAACTATAGGAATCGGGAGATATTCCAAGGGATTCGAATCCCCTAATGTTTACTTCTAATTGATCATACAAATTTCTTAATGCGATAACATCAAACGATTTCCGGAATGGGGTCAGATTTAACAAATTATTCATATGATAGTCAACTATAAGTTCTTGACGTCCGAATCTGTGTTCTAGAATTTTAACAACTTTGGCATAATTTTCCGTTGTTAGTATTAAACCTCGTATTGCCAATTCTGCATCAGATGTGACAACCGATTTTAAGTAAGAAAATTTGTCCACATCATTTAAACTCGAATTTTCATGCACTGCGGATTTAAATCTAGCCCAAAAGCTAGGAAAACTACCGATATCCTTGCCTGAGAAAGATTCTAACGTAAGTTTAGGCAAACGCGGTTGATTTGTTAAAACAGAACTAACTGAACTATTTAAAGGAGGTGTTAACTTTTGCTGTTGCATTTCTGCTGAATTTCGAATAGCAATGTTCGAAACCGATTCTATGTAACGCTCAGCGCGGGTTTTCCAAATTATAAATTTATCTCTGTAGTCTTCGCGAGTTAAGATTTCGTCTTCCAGACTATCAATATCTATTAAACCCTCAATTTCTTTATCGAGTTTAACTAGCTCCTCAAATTAATTGCGTATACAACTCATATACTATTGTTTTATCGACTGAATTGTTTATTTCGGATTTTAATTTATTAGTTTGTTTTGTCACAATAGACCTCGTAACAGATCGGGTCTTTTTCGTTCTTTCTAATGAAGAGTGATTTGCCGCCTCCACTTTAAAAGCCAAAACACTCTAATTGCAAAACGAATATTCAAATGACAATACTAATTCTAAATGTAATCTAGCACAATTTTCAACACCTTCGAAACTGGAAGCCAATATAACAATCTGCCTACATTAAAACACAGAAAACTACCTCTCGAAATCAACGAAAACGAACTATATCAACTTTTCAAACACCGACACTCACGATTAAACTAAATCAAATATGAGCAAATAACAAGTTAGACGAATACCGAATTCAAAATTTCAGTCATTTGACTGCCAAAGTATTCAAAGCGAAACTGAAACGAAACTACTCACCCCACCATGCAGCGAAAAAAATGGACGAAACACCGTTTGTTCAGTGGTTTACGAAGACAAATTCCAAATTTCCGCCGTAATGCACCATAATGTGGCGATTAAACGATATTAATCTGCAATTCCAAGATGTTTTTGTCGTATAAAACAACCACGACGAAAGGATACTCATGTCGGTGTATTTTAATGATATAGTTTAATGAAATAGACGTTAATGCCGCGACGCGGCTTACACTCGTTAACGATACAAAATTACAACAACTATCATTTTACATTGGAGGTGCTGAGGCGCACGCAACAGCGCCCTCGTGTGGCCAATGTTTCAACACAGTAGTATCTGTGAGAGTCTAAGATATGCTTTCAATCGTAAAGAAGTATCGTTCATGGTGAGAGCATTTTGCATGCAAACCTGCCTTGAAGAGTTTAATTAATTTATGTGGACACTTGGGTAGTGGGGCTCATTCAGTGAACTGCATTTTATACTGCGAAAAGACAAACTTAGTTTTTATTGTGACTAAGTCATCGCAAACATGTGTTTGAGGTAAGTTTCAGTAGCCTCTAGGAAAGTAAGAGATATTTTTGACGTGAAAACGTCTTTCCGCTCGTTACAGTGATAGTCGGTCGAACTTTTTTGTGTGACAAAATACCATCATATTTGAATTGCTAATAACTACGAGACAAATAATGCGACAAGAATGGTTGACCCCACAACGGATAGATCATATTTGTAAGAGTTTGTCGCATAGTGTTTTTTTGCCTGTGACGTCATCGTACCAGTGTAGGCGCATGCACGTGATTATTATAAATTCAGCTTTATGTAAGGTTATAAATAAGTGTAGCGTGGAAACGCGTTTGGCTAGGAGGTTGATTCTGGTGTCATTTTAAAGAGCATGAGGAAGTATCACTAGGATCCAAAGTGAGATAATAAAAATATTTATCAGAATATAAGTAAAAATTGGTATTAAATTGAAAATTTCAAACTCCGTATGTTTGTAGATTATAACATCCAGAGTTTTCTTCCGAATTGTTCGAAACTTACTCAATACTTGACAATACGTAAAAGAAACATCGTATTAAAATTTGATTTCAAAAATTTGAATACGGGAAATGTGAGCATTTGTAGTAAATAATGTTTTAATGCGCATACGCAAAATATAGTTCTATATACTGTCAACAGATGGCGCCATCAAAAGTTACTCTAAATAAAACATAAGAAAGGCGCAGTTGGGGTTCGCGCCGCAGAATTTTCGTGAAAACGTCGGGATAAAATCATAAAAGAAGTGCTTCGTATTAACATATAATTTAATTGTCAATCTCTTTAATACAATATTTGCACAGAGAAGTATAATGGTTACAGAATAGATAAATCACAAGTTTATCGCATGTAGCACGGGTTTGTGGTATCTTGTGATTTATCTATTCTGTAACCATTATACTTCTCTGTGTAAATATTGTATTAAAGAGATTGACAATTAAATTACATAAAGTCAAGTATTGTCAAGAAACTAAAGAAGCACTCACAGAAGGAGTAAAAATGCTTCCCAATTTATTTAAAACAATTAAATTAAAGGTAGAAGTTCCTACAAATATACTTTTATAAATACATTTTTTATAAAAAAATATTGAGGGTAAAAAAAAAGCATGATACAGAAATGAAACTATTTCTAGTAAATTGGAATTTTCATTGGAATCATATTTACAATATATTTTTAATTAATATTTAAATAATAATAGGAAATTTATTTCTTATGATATTTATTGTGGCTTAATTTCTGCGTCGTACTGTTTCAGTGCCCCACGGCTTTCATTTTTTGTTTTAATTTTTCGGAATTTTAGGGCAGTAATAAGCTCGTGCGTTGTAAAAACGTGTTATTTTATGCTTTGTTTTTTTCTGCACTTATGACTTTCATAATCCATCACGAAATTTTGTAATCGATTTTTCTCAGATACACTACCAGATGGAGTCTTTTGCATTAAATAAAAACTAAATAAAACTGAGCGAAAAATTAATAACTATTAAATCCAGGCAAATTTCGAAAATTCAACTTCCCCGTACCCTCAGAAAATGGTTTAGTCTTTTGCTGGGATGTTGATATTAAATGCAATGAAAGGTGTATATGTTACTGCTAAAGTATGAAATCCGTTATTCTACAGAATAACTGATCAAGTCAGTTAAAGTGTGAAATAAACTTTTATTTTACACTTTAACTAGTTAGTCTATAGAATAACATCGTTAAAGAGTGAAATAATGGACATGATTCAGCCCGCTTGTTAGTTAAATTGTTTATGTGTGATTTCGGATTCAGAAATGGGCACAGGGAAAATTTATTTGAACTTTTAACAAACAATGAGCTAGAGAAGCTACAAGCTTCGCGGGACCGGAACCCTGTAGGTTCGCTAGCTCATTGAATGTAAGGAATTTATGCTTTTTAATTACTTAAATGAAGCATGGAAAATTGTGCTCGAGATGCCTACGGCACCTAAAGTGGGCAAATGTTTCAACTTTAACATCGCTAGCAGCAAGAGACGGAACCTAGTAGCTTTGCTAGTTCATTAAATTTAAGGAATCTGCGTTTATAGTGGAATTTGACCAAGACTTCACTCCTAATGTAGATAGAGATAAAAATTCTATATTTTTTGGAACATTTATTTTATCGTCAAATATGTCTCCAAGGTCGGGTGTCATTGTCTTTCATCTAGTACGTATCCCTGTAAATCTCTCTTCCCAATCATAAGATAAATGTGGCAACAAAACGACGTTACTGTCTTGTAACAGTATTATAGTGGTTTTAGTTTTGGACCGGTTATGGCTCATTTGCAATCGGTGTGTAATTTATAAAAAAACAGACTTGTTTTATTGTCAAATTGCTTTTCTTACAATTTAACGGTCTATCATTGGTTATTCTATAGAATGCCTAGTTATTTTATAGAATAACTAGGAAACAATTTATTAACTGTGAAATAATTTATCTATTTTACCCTTTAACTGACTTGATTAGTTATTCTATAGAGTAACTAGGTAAAGTGTGAAATAATTTATCTATTTTACACTTTAACTGACTTGATTAGTTATTCTATAGAATAACTGAATTATACACTTTAACGGTGACAGATACAAAAAAAAAGCAAAGACCATTTAGTGTGGTGAATGTATTTACAATACCTCTTTCTATACAATATTGGATGTCCATGTCAGAATGAAATCACCTTGGATTTTTTTTGTTTGTCATTTTGCGCAAAGTATACGAAAATATTGTTAAATTGAAGTGACTTTGAAAACGCTCCAAGGTGTTCATCATCAAGAAATACGGCATTTGAAATATACAATCCAGCAGTTCTTATACTTATTTGGATTAAAAAAATCTGCAGTGAATTATAACACGTCTGGAGCACCCCGCATGTAATGTTAGACGAATCTTGAATACTTCTGCATAAGGGTCATGTTGTACCAATTTCGTCGACAACACAGCACGTATTTCGAGGTCAAAATGTACACTGATAACATTTCCAAATTGTTACTCTAAAGCCATGTCGGAATCCACAATAAAAATACAGTTTAGCAATGGTTATTGCCTGCAGGTGCCCGCAAGCCACAGATCACGTGATACTTTAGTCTATGAATTTTGAAATAAAATGGCTGTGTCCTGGAGCACCTACTGAATTTACTTAATAGAAGCACAGTTGAAATATTATAAACCGCTTAACTTAAAAGCCCGAGAATACTCGTGTATCTTGACAATATCAGCTTTGTAAATCTAAACCCCGAATAATCTTGTTGCGTTCAATTCATTACAAATGCGGCCACACGATGGCACAAGAAGTCTACTTTGATCGGAGCTACTTGAAGTGTTCTACAGAGGTCAAGGTTAGTAGTTCTAATAGCCACCTGCTCGGGCTGTCTTATACTATACTAGCAGTGCGCGCACGGCGTTGCCCGTGGAATCAGGACTTCAACAAAATGAAAAGGAAAAAAAAAACACAATGACACGAAAAAGTTTTGAAAACAAAATCAAAACAGAAGATACACATTACTGATTTTGCCGCTTATTTTTCTTTGCGATAATGACATTTGAGCTGTAGGAAAACAGTACAGAGTACGTTAATCTAAAACAATATTAAATTATTAAACAGCAAACAAAATGCGCAGCATAAACAACATATGTTTTTTAACAAACTTTTATGCTTGATTATCAATAAGAACATAAAACAAACAAATCAAAACTATGAAAAATATAATTCAAAACGCGATCCTTCCATCTAGATTACAAAATTGTATATCATGAGCTTGAAGTATAAGCGAAATTGATAAGAACATAACACACGGACGCGCACAAAGAAAAAATAACGAAAAGGAGAAAAAAAATCTCTTAAATGGTGTAATAGTTCATTCAGACTAAAGCAATAAAAGTAATTCGTCGTATTCCTTATTATATCTATCCTCGTTCATGGCAGGATGCCAAATAAACCCAACGCTCTAATTTTTTCCGGCAGATGGCGCACTTTTCGATGGAACGGGATTTCCGTAAAATAACACCTTCGAAAAAAACATCTCTGACCCCATCAACTAAAAAATTAATTAAAAATCGACTTAAAATGGTATTTTAATCGTTCTTGTTTTAAATGGAACAGAAACGTTTTATTTATTAGCTCAAAACATTTCAAAAAGATAATAAAATTAGAACGTGAGATGGAGTCATTTGATTTTGAAATCTTAAAATTTCAATTGAAAACTGACTATTATTTAAAAATTTCTCAAAATTGAGTAAATTACGTTAGACGTACGAAACAAACTTCATTAGAACGGAAATCGCATGCTCTTTCCGATGGTGTATATATTTTTGTCGTAAACTTATTCGAAACTATTCTATTGAGAAATTAGTGCGAAAAATCAACCAAAACAACACAAAAAATTAAATAAAAAATTTTCTAGATTAAATTTTAAAATTTCGGCTTCGAGGTGCATTCAGTCGCCATTACGACTACCTGTGTGCCAAATTTCAAGGCTGTAAGTGCGATAGATTCGTCTGGACATCGCACGCAGACACGCACGCACACACACACAAACATTGCCTTTTATAAGTATAGATTCTGGATTTTTTTTTGCTTTGGTTTCTCGCTTTGGTGTTGCATATATTATTATATATTTTGCTCTTGGTTATTTTATAAGTATTTATTATAAAATTCGATTTGAAAGAGATTTAAACAAATAAGTTGTTTCTAAGACATTTTACTCTACCTGGTTTTAGTTTTTAAAAGGAACGAGTTTACTCGGAATTTTATTTTAATCTTTTTTCAACACTCTCTAATAACCCCTTCAGTGAATAATTTCTCAAATTGTTGTTTGCAATAATCTATATTCATAATAAAATTCAAAATTTAGAAATAAAAAAATGGAAGTTGTGGACAATCTTTTACGAAATAATTGTTAAATTAAGGGGTTGAATCTTCACGTTTTAGACCTCCCTGAGTCCGAAAAACACAATTTTGTAATTATTTCACCTCTCTAGCTCTAATAGTTTTTGAGTTATCGTGTTCACAGACAGACAGACGAACAACCGTAATTCCAAAATTGTGTTTTTCGGACTCAAGTGGACCAAAGCGTGGAGATTCATCAAAATCTCGGGTTCGAAATTTTTGACGATTACAATACTTTATCTTTGTATACTTCGTATACGAGAAAGTAAAATGAAACGACGGCAGTTTTCTAAAATACAATTCAGATAATTTCAAACACAAAATGTGGTCTATTTAAAGGTGAAGCTATTTATTAAAAAAAATGTATTTCAATTGTATTCTATTCATGCAGTTGTAGCACTAATTGGTTCCCAGCAGATGAGTCGACACTGATTTGAATAGTTGTGGAACACCCGCTCACAATTTGAACTACTTTTGAAAATACTTCAATTAATGCAGTATTTGACCATTTTTAAAATTTCATAAGAGTTAATAAATAATTATTATTATTTTCTCGTATACGAAATATACAAGGAGAAAGTATTGTAATCGTCAAAAATTCGAACTCGAGATTTTGACGAGATTTTCGTTTTATTCCGAAAAACACAATTTTGGAATTATGTCTGTCTGTGAACACGATGACT
>BGPR01001072.1:102733-118168 GCA_013235015.1 Araneus ventricosus | reverse complement strand
CTTTCTGAATCGAAGTATTTACTTACTGCTCACAGTGCGACTTCATAAGAAAAAGAAATTCAGCGCTTACGTAAACTTCTTGCTGAAATTGAAACTGATGAAGATTCAGACTTTGACAATGAAGACAATGGGCCTGAGGATATTGTAGAAGAGAATTTTTCAGATCATGAAAGTTTCAGCGAGCATGATACGGAATCGGAAGAGGACGGAGATTCTGGAAATGAAGAAATGAATAACTCTGAATAGTTTACATCAAACGGTGGAGGACAGAGGAGGAAATTTAGGCAGAATATTCATACTCGTTGTCATAATACTGTGCCGCGTTTACCTGGAACAGATGGTCCAGCGAAAGGTGCGACAAACCCTGTGAAGTGTTGGGATTATTCATCCACGATAACACGATACAGTTAATTGTAGAGTGCACACATATATTTATCGAGAAATCCGCACTAAACTTTTCACGTGAAAGAGATGCACGAAAAACGGCCCCTCTAGAAATCCGTGCTTTATAAGTGGATAATAATTTAGTAGATTTGAGTTGTGTTAGGCACTGTATTGTTACAAAGCTATAAAGTCGTTTCCCTGAGATCCTAATCTTGGCGATAAATTTGGCGACCTTGGCGACAAAAGGAATTTTCTAGAAGGAACTCGAACTTTCAACTTATTTCTACTGGCTTCATGAAGTTTCTGGCGATTACGTCACTTCTTACGTAATGAAGTCACTTCCTGTTGAAAAAGTATAAAGGCAAGCTCTCGAGCCAAGAAGAGTTAGTTGGATTTTGATCAGCAAGCAAGCTGGTGAGCTAACAAGAAGACTTTGAGCGCTTTGTTGAGATTTAATGATGATCTCTGTTGTGAATTCTTACAAGTGCTGTTTTAATACTTCTGCTACGTTTCTTTGTTTAGAATATTTGTAAAATAAAGAGCTTTACTTTCTTTAATCCTGCTTATTGGACTGCATTCACGTGCACCCACAAGTCGATTTTATCGCAGTATTCTTAATGCCTAAAAGTCAAAAGAGTTATTTTTCCAACTAAACATATAATGTTTTTAACAGCGCAGAGTTAAATTTCAGTCTGGGGTCATTCTATGACTTCAGCGCTTCTTAACGATCGATAAGGAAGCGCGCGTTCTCTCGGGTTAATACGCGGCAGGAAAAATTGACCCACTTTTTATTAAAAGGTCTCTAATTGTCCCAGTTCTTTGCTTTTAGTAAACAACCAAATAAAATGACGTTTAGAAAAGATAAACTCTTTTTAGTTTTAAGGTATTCGACTGGTTTAAAATCGTCGTTTTTGATGAAATTATCAAAAAAAATTTTATGACTTAATTTTGTAGTCTGTTACAAATGGAGTTACAGCTGTTTTATTACCGAACTGTAAGCATTATTTTAAGTTGCATGAAAGCTTTAAATGCGTTTTCTGAGAAATGATATTTTTGAGGAAAACTGTCGACCGTAACAATGATTTCTCAAAATTTTATTCAAGTATTCATATGAAATTTTCTGAGATTGTTTTCCGTAATGTGCTTGATGTTTTCCTTTACAAACTAAGGTCAATTTTAAAATCAAGCAATATTTTTGAGTGTTTAAATATAAACGAAAAGATTTTTTTATGAAAAATTACCAGTTTAGTAACTATGTTCAGCTATATCTCAAAACTATTTTGTAGTACAAGAACGATTTTAGAGCATAACACTGTACACTGATAACTGTCATAAAAATGTACTCCTACAAGGATTTATGCATATTTCGAATATGATTTTGTCTATGGCTGTTAGCGTAAGGCAAATATTTTAGTAATTTTTCTTCAAATTTCTCAGTTTTTTAAAAAAATATTATTTTGAAAGCCTAATTTTACAATATTTTCATAGTTTTAAAACATATGCAGTTGAAAAATAACATTAAAAAATATATATAAGTTATTTTTCAAAAATATTTCTCCGAACACAGTCGGATACCTTAAAAAAATGTGTTACCTTCTAAAGAACTATTTTAACCGATATTTATCATACATGGTATATGGCCGCCCTACCATAACGAACGCCTATGATCAACCGGTTTATAAAAAGTAAAAACAAGATATACGACTTCTTCTATAGTTTCTTATTGATTTTTTAAAATTATTTTAATAACAAAAAATATTTCATTGTTTTATTTCTATTCCATTTGTTTATTTTGGATTTTGTTTAATCCCGACCACCGACAACAGGCGGATTCTAGAACATCTCGAATTAAAGTTCAGAAAATCTGATAGTATTATATAATTGCTAATGTACGTAATCATTTATCATTATCTTTCTAAAGGGGGATGAAAATGAGATTACATTTCTAAGTGGTATTAAAAATATTTTCCACGTCTTGTAAATATGTTACGAGTACCATTTGTTTCTTTTTCTGAGATGATGTAAACACAGCGTATTTAAATGCCTTATCACTGGGAAATAAACCAATCTTTCGAGAATCTCGTTATAGATTCATGTAGTAACATTTCTCTCGTTCTTGTTTTCATAAAACGATTTGTGCACCATTTCTTTAATCAATGATCAATAATAGATAGCCAGTAAGCGCACTTACAATCTTATAGATCGTCTCACTACGCATGATTATCTTTTCAAACGAGCGAGTGGGATTCTATTACAGAGTCGACTTATGATTGATACTGCCAAATACAGAGAAAAATTGTTACTTTTATAATTTAAATTTTTAAATTAAATAATAAAAATTAAATAAACAATTTTATAAATACAATAAGCTTTTTTAAATTTTAAGAACTGTGATATGGTACTTAAAATATTTTCACTAACTGCAGTGATGGAATATTGATCTCATTAAGAAAAAGGTAAGTAAATGAATTTTTTTAAATTTGTCTTTTGTTTTCAGTAACTGTAAGAATTTGAAATAGGTTTTTTAATCATCGTATGACATCATTTTTATAGCGGAAGACCAATTTGGTTAAAAGGTTTCTTTTTAAAGGTCTATAGGACATTTAAACTTTCCATGTTTTTAGATTTTTTCATGATTTTATTTGAATAAAATCTTACTTAAATAATTTTGAATGCTTTAAGGCATTACATACGTTTGTGTAGGTTAGAAGATATAGACAAATAGCATCTATCATACAAAATTGAATACAAATAAAAGTATCTTTACACGTGTCTTTTCGGTTATTAGTGAATCTTAGATCTGGAATATATATTTGCAAATTTAGAGTTAAAGTAAACCAGGTTCATGGTTTTCCCATTTTCCGCTAACATTGCCATAATGTTTAGAAATGTTATATTTTGTACTTGTTAGTAATTCCAAGTGTTTGATTTGTATCCACCAAGCATGAAAAAAAATCAAAAATCCATTGTTGATTTAATAGCAGTTACTCAACTTGAGAAAATCTCTTTTCTCAGAAATTATTTTCATGGATCTGGTTCACTTTAATTCTGAACCCTTTGTTTATCTCTTCTCATTTTGCCGAGAGACTGCAATCAGTCGTTAAGACTGAAGTCTGTCTCGAACTAGAAGATGTTATTGATAACCCGAAATACCGGTTATTACGGACAATTCTAGTTCTTGAATTCCCATGACCAGGTCTCCTAGAAATTCTATTAGTCTGACAGAATTATTGCCATAATCGATACACAATTTGACTCTTCTAGTTCTTGAACTCCCATGACCAGGTCTCCTAGAAATTCTATTGGTCTGACAGAATTATTACCGTAATCGATACACAATTTTACTGTTCTAGTTCTTTAATTCCCATGACCAGGTCTCCTAGAAGTTCTATTAGTCTGACAGAATTATTGCCATAATCGATACACAATTTGACTTAGTGATTTATTGACTATTTATTGGCTATTTGCATACAGCCACTTGGGCTTACGAGGCCAATATCGGGAACTGACCACGTGTTCACTTTCCACGTGACTACTTTCAGCCGTTATCAGAAGAAACAGACAACACTTGAGCCAGCACACTGCTCTCTAAATTTTCGCAACCACCAGAGGAATGATGTTTGCTCCACGGTGTAACGTGCACTAGAACCCGCATATACAGCAAATTTTTGTGTTCGTTCCCGAAGCCCAGACTCTGTCACTAGGATGCCGTTGGAAATTTAGATAGCCGCTAGGTAATTTCGTTTATGGAAGTTTATTTTATAAACACACATACAACACATTAAATTCAGAAAAACTTATGATACAATATAGACGCCGTAATTTCATATTTTGGCGACCATGGGGTTTTTTTCGGACATGCGCTCTTGAGAATTTTTAAACACTTCTATTTAACTTGACTTTTTTTTCAAGTTTATAAATATGGAATTTTTAAATCCATTTAACCCGCACTTCCCGATACGCTAGAGTTCTGAAATTTGCATATTTGTATGTTTTCGATGACAAAACTTTATTTTAATATGTTCTCGCCAACTTCCAGGCTTGGCTCCTTTCCCAACCTATAGCAATGTTTTGACGTCGCTATCTTCCATCTCTGTCAGAGTTACCAGAAGTTGTCTGAATTTCATGTATCCATGTGGTACAGGGGTAAGTCATTAAGTAAGTCACACACGATAAGAAAAAAAAAATAATTTACCATGATAATCACTTGGAAACAATCCTATTTTCAACATAATCTCCACCAATGTTGATGCACTTATCCCATCGTTTTATCAGCGCCCCAATTCCAGCTGCATAAAATTCTTTGGGTCGCTGTCTCATCCACCGTAGGACTTCGTGTTGAGCGTCGTCATCATCTCATCGTCGTCGTCAGATGAAAATCGCTTGAGGCTAAGTCTGGGCTGTAAGGTGGATGCTGTAGCACTGACCAACCACACTTAGCCCCAAGCGATTTACGTCTGTTTGGTCTACTAAAACAGCATCTTGGAGGCAAACACTTTGCAGATGATGACGACTTTCAACACGAAGTCCTACTGTGGATGAGACAGTAACTCAACGAATTTTATGCAGCTGGAATTGGGGCGCTGATAAAACGATGGGGTAAGTGCATCAACATTGGTGGAGATTATGTTGAAAAATAAGATTATCATGGTAAGTTATTTTTTTTTCCTTATCTTTTGTGACTTACTTAATGACTTACTCATGTATATTCGCATCATGCACATTTCATTATATTTGAAAGCATATCTACTCTATCGTTAGTAAGAGTGGGATCACGTAGCATTGCAGTCAATATGTTCAATCTATTACTATCGTTGCTCTTGCATAAGCAAAACCAACTTCTGCCATCAGGCAGCACATATTGAATCCTCTAAGCGTTTGAGCCGTGTTTTTCCGTTTTTCATGTTCAATTCAAAAAGCAAATAATTCACTGTTTTATAAATAATTTTTTAACCTTTAACTGCTGTGTGCGGTCTCTCAGATCGCACAACATTTTCTGTTCGTTGTTTTCACACCCAAAAAATAGAAAATGATCACTACCATTTCTATTAACTTCCTACACTAGTCAGCCAAGGTCACATATCCAGTCAGTCCAGCTTCATTATTTTTTTTAGCTATCACGTATTTCCTTTTTTTAAGTGGTCTGAGAGACCGCTCACAGCAGATGCGTACCCGTTTTTGTCAGTGATAGACGCTATTTATCAGATGCTCGTTTATCGCAAAGGTGATAAACATTGCTTCAAATTTCACGAGAAAACTTTCCGTATACCTCACTCAAAAAGAAATCGAAGATCTTGTTAATATTTTTTTCTGATTAGCTGGAAAAAAATTATTTTACAAAAGTATATAAAAAATCTTAAATGCTTCCATTTAGCTTAATAAATAACCTTATATTAGTGATATTTTCTATTTTATTTTTCACTGTTCTTTTTAGAATTTTTGTACCAATGAAGGAGACATGATAGTCAACGGAACTTTTGCATTTTAAACGGAAGCATAATTGACTAATTCTTGGGCAGATTTGGTACAGATTTATTTCTTATAACTGAACAATAAAATTAGTTATTAAATACTAGCGCAAGAAAACTTAACATTTTAAAATAAATAGTACTTTTTAAATAACCGAACTGACTGTGCATTAGTAAAATAATATTTACAAGCAATTTCAAATAAATGAAAGTCAATATTTTGCAGGAAAGTAATCAATTATATATAAGAATGTCATACATTTATTTATTAATAAACTATCTAGTAAGTCTCGTATTAAGTCTCTTCTGAATTTGAGCATCTGACTGCTTTTTTTTTTATTTTTGGATATTCCAATTTTTTCTAAAAATAAAGTTATTAAAATGTTTTTTATACATTATTGAAGCTTTAATATTATAAATATTCTTTATGAGTTGCCTTAATTCTTTTCGAGAATATAATATCAGTTTTAATTTTTCAGAAAACACAAAAGAAAATTTCTAAATTTCATAAAAAAATATCTACCGAAGAACTTTTAATTGATATTATTTTAATTTATCTAACTGTATCATGATTTTGAGATTTTGACTCTTTCATTGACAAAGCCGTCCTCTTTGTAGAGATGGACACGGAGGAAACAAAAACCAGGTATTAAATTTTTAAGAGCTTTGGTTTTCAAGTGGCTAAAGTAGTACACTTATTTTTATTAAATTCTATGCTAAACCTATCAAACTTTTGTATTTTAATTATAAATTAGATTTTTCTTAACTTATTTGTGATGCCCGCTGAGAACTTTACCAAGCTCTAAATGAACTAATTAATTGGGATATATTATATAAATTCGCAATAGAACGAAACTTTTTCCTTAAAGAAGAAATTGCCTGCCTCTCTTAGGGCCGTAGTACACTAGCTTATATTTCGTCACCAAGGGAGAGCAAAACCGTTTCTAGGGCGTTTAAACCGGTTTTATTAGCCCTCAAAGCGAAGATGGGAGCTTTCGAACAGAACAAAAAACATCCATGCAAGTTCATGGGCGTGAATAACTGAACCAATCAGGTTCGACTCGCCAGTGACGTCACTGAAAACTTGGGCGCGATTTTCGGGATACACAGAAGCGTGTTAACATCTTAATTTTTTTATTGAAATAAGGTAGATGATCCAGTTTTTACCACATTAAGAGAAAATTTGAATTGGAATTTTCACAGTGGATGACTGGTTTAAGTTTTTTTTAAGTCGTACTGACACTATTCTTTAGTAACTTTTATTGCCTGTTAATTAATAAAATCTTTCTCTGGAAAAATATTATATTTTGAGTTATGAATTTTTAAATAATATATTTTAATTTGTACCAGTTTTGGCCATATAATTATCATAATATATAACAGGCATTTCACTTAATATTAAGCAAAAATAAAGCATTTTCATTCAGTATGTATTTTATTACATTTTCCTTCTTTATAGCAAGTTTTTCATTGCATGTAAAATAACTGAATAACAAATTTCTTACTTTTTAATCAATTTGGTGTCAAAGTTTTACATTATTTGTTTGATATTTTGTCTTGTTTATATTTTATAAACATTCAGTAAATTTCTAGTTCTTATATTATAGCTATATTAAGCAAAAATTAAATTAAATAGTATGATTTTTGGAACAAATTAATGCGCCTATTAGTTTGTATCTCTGGTTATTATACATAAATTAAGTCTTAAACGTTATAAAATTTATTAAAAAAGCGGCTAGTACTGTCCCATAAAAGTATTTCCATAGATAACCAATCTTTTGTAAATGTTCAAGATATTATGATGAGTCTTCCAGAAGCTACATTTTCACAAAAAAACAGAGTTTCAGTGACGCAGAAATCTTTTGGTGTGCAATTTGCCAAGTTTAATATTCATTAATCTTGCATTATAAGTATGCATTGAAGCCATGAATAAACAAATACGATGCATTCTATGTTTTATGCTATTCAAAAATGTACTACATTTACACATTTTTTTCAATTCATTTACCCTACAATGGTCCACTTTGTCACGTGTTACTTAAAAATAAATATTAAAAAAAGTATAGATAATTAATAAATTTAGAATGTAATATAAATCTTAATATGCAGAGAATACGTATGCATTTTTTTTTCAAGCCAAAAAAAAAAACAGTTCTTTGAGAATAAACATTCAAAATTTGCGAAAGTGGTCCATTGTACCCTGCTCTCCTCTATACATAATGTATACAGTTGCATAAAATTTTTTTATTTTTAAAGGGCTGAATTTACCTCTAAGGGCCTCTTAAACCCTAAAGATAGTTAATTTTAGAATTAATAGTTATTTCTGACAGTGTGTCGATGAAAGATTACAACACTTACGAGTACTTGATAAATGTTCATGCATTTAATTTTCTTGCAAGTCGCATGTTCAGGAAAAATGACCTAATCATATTGTAAATTACTAAAAAAGAGTTTGTTTAAGGTGTAGGAATGCATCTTATTACTTAATATCAAATCAGTTGCGAATAATTGCATTTGATAATTACAGAGAGAATTAATGATAGCATAGATGATAAAATTATGGCAATAGCAAATTTAATATTAACTTCATATTAATTTTAAAATCTATTAAAATATGTATGTTTTCGTTTAAATTTTTTCTCTCAATTATAGCTTTTTATACGGAGATGAGCAATTCTTTGGGTCTGTTTCTTTGCGAAATATAAACGACAAAAAAAACCTATTTGCATCGCCTAAAAGGCAATTACACATTGCAACTGTCAACCTTTCTTTGGGGGTTGTCAGATCGTAAAGAAGGGGAGTCCAACCCCCTTCGGTCAAGGACACATTGAAGGAGAAACCGC
Source organism: Araneus ventricosus (assembly GCA_013235015.1). Taxonomy (NCBI): domain Eukaryota; kingdom Metazoa; phylum Arthropoda; class Arachnida; order Araneae; family Araneidae; genus Araneus; species Araneus ventricosus. The sequence goes on along the minus strand of BGPR01001072.1, from coordinate 109,473 downwards.
CCATCGAATACTTGCTCTCCCTTGGTGACGAAATATAAACAAGTGTGCTATGGGCTTTATAAACTCTCTCATGATGATTTGATATGAGCTGCCATTTATGAAATTTTCTTTAAGTTATTATCTTGGTTCATGGAAGGAAACTTAATTTTCTAGGGGCAAATTTTAAAAATTAATTACTAAGTAAAAACAATTTTAAAAATGTTAGGTTAGACCTTAACTAGAGACTTTAAACTAGTTAATACTAAAAAAAATGCAATTTTTTAAAAAAATTGCTTGAGTGGTAGTAAATATTATTCTGAATTTCATGTGTAGGGACGTCCACGGAGGGGACTTTTGTCTTATATTCATTGAAAAATGAGAGTTAAATAGTCAAACTATTTTAGTAGAAACGTATTGAACAGCTTTCTTAAAACTTAAATTATACATATGAACAAAAAATATTATGACATTTTTTGTACTTTCTAATTTTTATCACCCCTGGACTGTAAAGAGCACCTTTTCGTGAGAATGACCCGAATGATTGTGAACAGGATGATATTTTTATGGAAAAAAGCATTTCAAGCAGTGCTTTAAAAAAGAACCAAATGAGGCTTTGTGTGCACCAAAGTGCAATATTGTTCTACAGCTTCTTGGTATGAAACATCCTGCAAAAAATCCAAATATCTTGAGGATCTGCGTTAGAAACTCTAAAGCAGATCCTCAAGATATTTGGATTTACTTTTTGATGAGGGTGTGATCAACGTAGCCGTGAAATAGACTGTAAAAATTAACGAATGCAGAATGAAATATTCTGATTAAAATATGCATGAATTGATGTATACTAACGGCCAGAATGATAGAGACAAAAATATATTTTTTTTTAAATCAAGAGGAAATATTAGGAAAAAAAGAAAAAACATCTAGTCTATGCCCACCCAGAAAGAAGCGCAGAACAATGTTTGAAATGAAAGGAATCAGTGTGGCTTCATTGTTCTCGAAAAATGTGTTTTGACTGTATTTGTGTTTTATGATTTATCATTGTAGGAAAATCTTAATCCATATAATTAAATTCATTGTTCTAGAATGATGGTGTAATTGTCAATAATATTTACTAAATGCATATATTTTCATGAATGTTTAATAAAATTAACAGTTTTTTTTCCTTAAAATGAAGAAAATAGACATTCTTTTATATGATTTAAATTGCGTAAAATTGAATTATTCACGTTTTAAAAAGTTGATTCAAATGAATAAGAATTGCATAAATATGCATAAGGTATCCATAACATTCTTTAAAAATGAATAAAAGTATCTATTTTTACACATTTTTTTTGAAAAAAGCGGTCTGTGAGACCGCTCACTCTAGGTTATGCCAAAACATTCGTTCACAGCAGTTAAACTATCATGGATAAGATCGTAAGATTTTAGAGATTTCATTTAATGCAATAGAGATCCAATTATTCACTTCAAAAAGTAATTTTTAAAGTCTTAAAGCAATTAGATCAAAGTATGTAAGAGTTAAATAGAGTTTAATGAGGGTTAAATTATGTAAGTAAAATGTAAATAAATTCTATATTTTAAACGATTAATACAGTCCGCTTACTCTGGGGAAAAAAAACGCAAACATAATATTTCAAACATAATATTTTCTTAACTTTATTATGAATTAATCGTTTGATACAATTAAATTTTTATTCCATCTTGTGACGTCAACTGTCAGTGAATTTGAGAAAAAAAATGATTTCAATATTCCGTAACACTTAAACAGCTGCTATGCCGGGAAGAGCCAATCTCCTGAGATGCTTGGCGACCCAGATTTCCGAACTAAAATTTTGTGACTCTGCCTGTCGGATACTTGGCATCAAAAACATACCGCGATTCACCAGCTTCAGGAGCAATCATGAAAGATGCCATTTGACAAACCAACAGACCTACAGCTTAATTACTAAGACAGAACTTAATTACTAAGAACTCTTTCCTTGACCGACAGCTGTGCTTCAGAATGATTAACGTTGGACAGGTCGCGCCTCTAAAGCTTATATCACACGGAGAGCTGTCGTACGCTGTTTTCGTCAGCATGAGCGCAATGCCACTTACCAAAAAAGTTTGCAGCACGTGACGCATTGAGACACCGGCACAGATGGGATTTCAGTCATCGTTGGGGCGAACTACGTCACCGTTAATGTCACACCCGATTGGTTTGAATGATCGCTGCTGACGATTTTCCGTCAGCATCGTGTGCATTTTCAAGCCGGTTGATTACAGCCCACGATTTTCGTCATCTTTGTCTGACCGATCACGTGCTACAAACTTTTTAGTGAGTGGCATTGTGCTCATGCTGACGAAAACAGCGTACGATAGCTCTCCGTGTGATATATGCTTTAGAGTTTAATCGTAGATCGCATGGCTTCTGACAGCCACCACCCTGACTGCTAAGCCGAGAACGGGAAGGAACTATTCGGGAGGAGTAGAGGAAGAGGTAGATGCCCCCCCGAAGACAAACTTTTTTGCAACTACTCTCAGCAACGAAATAAAATTCGCGTGGCTTCTGTCAAACGCCTGCGACCCCTACAGGACATATTGCACATTTGTAAGTCTATTCTCCACGCACCGTCTTATTCTATTTAAAACTTTGCTCCTCCAAATGCAGTGCCTCCTAATGACATAAATTGTAAATAATACTGCCTATAAATTCTGATTTCGTTGCGAGAAATTCGACTTCATTTACGTCGTTTCAACGCAAACTCCATCTTTCTACCATTATTCGTTTGAGGTTATTGACTTTTTAAAATGTATGCAAATTTTCAGCTCAACCTGAAGTTTAAATAATGTTCGCCGCTTTTCAGAGAAATTATTTAACATATTAACCTGCAAATGCCTACCTTAATTTAAAGCACGGATTTCAGTAAATCTCTTGTAAATTATATTAACAACATCAAGATAGCTGTGGATTGAAATTAAATTGTGAAAATTTAATTTATTTTTTAAAATTCTCTGAAAACGGTAGAAAGTCATGTAAATGACTTTGTATTGATATATGTTAACTGTTTTTAAACTGTAGCAAAATATTAAAAAATAAAGTTTAGTTTCGAATTTTTCGCATTATCTCGAATATATGCCAAAGGATAAAAGTTCAAAATGGCTACACTTTGTCATCAAAATCTTGCTAATTGGTGATATATACTGGTAGAAAAGTCGAGAAAGAAAAAATGGAATGTATTCTCTTTAGCCCTGGAAGCATAGAATGTAACTGCAATGTAAATAAAACTCTGGGCGGTAATCGATGATGTCTTATCAAAATTGGACTAAACTTGAAACCTTTTGAGTCTCTCATCACAATTTTCTCAGCTGACTTTTATCTCCTTCCTTCCTTACGCCAAGGCCAATTGCACATCGCTAATTAAATCAGCGTCGTTTTCACCCATAATAGTTTTTTTTGTTTATTATTTTCTATAAATCGTATCAGATCGGATATTTTTTTTAAAAACTATGAATGGATAATAAAGTTCAAACTCATTATGCTTGTAAGAAATCGTGCTGAATAGTAAATTTCGTAATTATGCTTAATATAAAAATTATTAAAAGTGTTATAAATAAATTCAAAGTTGACCCAATTTGAAAAAAAAAAAATGTGAAATGTTGTTTACCATTTTCGCGTTGCCATGCAGTTACCCTGGAAACCTCTTCAGTTTTCAAGAAAGGTAAAAAAAAACTTAATTAGCAATTAAATTAGCAAGTTTAAAGTTTTATTTTTGAAGATACTTCTTAAATTTTTTGTAATCAATAAAACCAGAATTCCTATTCGGTTTAAAATACCATTGCTGAAAAACACAAACCATCTCAATTTTTTGAAAATTCTAGGATGAAGAAAAAGGAAGAGTTTTTCGCCAAGAATAACGACTATTTCTGCTTATTTAACATCTCATATAAACTTGGGATCACATATTCCTACTGGATATGAAAAAATATTCAGAAATATTCGTTTTTGGTCACAAAAAATTGAGTATTTTCTTGCTCTTTGAAATTTCAAAAAATTGAGATAGGTGGATTTACTTGTTAAACCACTATATATCATGCATTGATTAAAATATACTAAGAAAAAATTCTAACTCATTAAAATATTTTGTGTAAAGAATATGCAGACGTGTAATAGCATGATGTTCTTGAATTTTTCCATTTGTCTTCTTTTTTGTTATGAACTAGTAGTACGCGCACGGCGTTCTGAAAACAAAACAAAAGATACACATTATTTTGATTTTCTCACTTATTTTTCTTCGTGATAATGACATTTCAACTGTCGGTAAACAATACAGAGTACGTTAATCCAAAACAATATTAAAAAAATTGCAACTTGAAAATGATTATTATACTGCAAGTAACATATGCGAGACTTAAACACGTTAAGACATTGCCGAACGCACAGTGGAATTAGGACTTCAACAAAATAAAAAAAAGAAAAAAAAATGCCCACAATGACATGAAAAAGTTTTGGAAAAAAAATCAAAACAAAAGATACACATTATTGATTTTCCTGCTTATTTTTTGAGCTACAGTAAAGAGTATGGTACAGAGTGCGTTAATCCAAAACAATATTACAAAATTGGAACGTGAAAATGATTATTATACAGAAAGCAAAATATAAAATAGAATCCGAAAGTAATAATCGAAGTCATTCATTCAGTTGAAGGTTATGACGTATCCTGCGCTCTGCACCGTCAGCCAATCAAAATTGCCAGCAATGTTCCGAAAAATTGCCGCGCGAGGGCACTCGCTAGAGGAAAAATATCTTTCAACTGACCAGGGAAAAATTAATTTAAATAAAAATTTGAAAAGATATTTTAACCATTCTTGTTTTAAATCGGACAGAACTGTTGCAGTTATAAGCCGAAAAAATTTGAAAATAATAGTGTTATTAGAACGTTGGATGCAGCAAATTTAAAAACAAAAATAAAATTTAGATGGCAAAACTTACTATTTTTTAAAAAATTCTCAAAATTCAGTAAATTACGTTAGACGTTCAAAACAAACTTCATTAGAACGAAAATTCTTTGTTCTATCCGATGGTGCATTGATTGTTTTTCTTCGACCATTACGAAAGATACTACGGCCGTAAACGTACCAAAAATGACCCAAAACAACACAAAACATTAAATAAAAAAATTTCTAGATTAAATTTTAAAGTTCTGGCTTCGAGGTGCATTCAGTCACCATTACGACTACATGTGTGCCAAATTTCATAGATGTAAGTGCGATAGATTCGTCTGGACATTGCTGACACACAGACACACACACAAACATTGCCTTTTATAAGTATAGATGATGAATTATGATAATGAAAGAGTATAATTCATTCCTCCCTACTGATCCTTCCAAATATCTCTTGGCATGTCCTTGCACCTGTAAAGCACCGTGATTTAGAGTCTCATTCTTCTTCTCAGAGACTTTTTTTACTTGAACAGCTGACTCATTCGGTGTCAAGTGTAAATGATGCTGCCTAAATTTAACTGCAATTAAAAGACCGATTCTGTAAGTATTTAGTTAACTTGTTACATTTATTATAATATCTAGTTGTGAGAAATGTTCATTTTTCTAAAAAAAATTGTTTTTTTTTATTCCAAGCTGTTACCATCAAACTTTAAATTTTGATTTTTTAATTTCTGTTTACGAAGTATAGAAAAAAATTGTTACTCGTCAAAATATTCGACTTCGGTATTTTGATGAATCTTTGACACTTTAAAGGCCCGAATTTTTAAAAAATGATTTTGCAGTGGTTTTTGACCTTCATTTCTTGAATAAAACATGGGTAAAATACTTTTAAAAATCCTATTTTGTTTTAAGTATGGTTTATGGCTGAAAACAATTTGTTACCAACTGTCAACACTGGACTTTATTTCAGAAAAACATTTCTTCGAGAAAATTCTTTAATATCAAACCCAGATTAATTTTAATAAATAATAATACAGATAAGGATTTTCCTTCGGAAAAAAAAAAAAAAAAATGTAGTACAAAATATGATATCCTACAGCGTACAAACGAAGTTAAAACGATGAAGCCTCAAGAGAAAAACATCAATTTGTTTTTATTTTTTCATCAGCACTCAGGCTGCCATCTATATGTTGTAAATTGATTTAATAAAAATTTCAGTGTGTATCCCATTGGCAACAACAGGCATTAGAGCTTCAGTCTTATTCTCAAGGTTTTAGAAGACAAAATCGGGTATGTTGCTTAAAGGCAACACTAAGTCTTTAAGGGTTAAGCATTAGACTTCCCTGAGTTAGGAAAATAAACATATTTTAAAACTATGCTTGTCTGTCAGAGATCATATTAACTCATGAGTTGAACGAGTTAAAAAAAATCATTTGCAATTTTAAGAACAAATTATTAATTTGTTTTCAACTTTTGGACGAAATCCATTCACAGGGAATCTGCCCGTTCATTAGCGTGAATGAGAACAATATAACTCAATCGCTGAATCCGCGAAGAGCATCTGCGAACGCGCGTTTCATCGTACAAAACATTTACACGGTACAAAACATATCCGCGCATTTCACCGTACAAAACATTTACAACGTACAAAACATATCCGCGCATTTCACCGTACAAAACATATCCGGGCACGTTTCACCCGTACAAAGGCTTGTTTTCACGCGTTTCACCCGTACCGAGCAGTTTTGTCGTACAGAACGTAATCGCGCGTTTTCCGTACAAAGACATTTTGCACCGTGCAAAGACATATCCTGCGCGCGTTTTGCCGTACAATG
>BGPR01001072.1:86373-97878 GCA_013235015.1 Araneus ventricosus | reverse complement strand
CCGGGCATTTCACCGTACAAAAGATATCCGCGCATTTCACCGTACAAAACATATCTGCGCATTTCACCGTACAAAACGTATCCGCGCATTTCACAGTACATCATGCATTTTCTTCCAAATTGGCTTATTCTGTCACCGTAGTTTATGAGAACGATTACGATTCATTAATAAATCAATGATTTATTAATGAATAACATTAGAAAGAAAAATGTGTGGAGATTCTTTTGAAAGTTTTCAATTTTCAAAGATGATCGAATTTTCAAAGAAATTGATTAAGCCATTGAGGTGATACTAAAATGTCGAGATAATTTTGGGAGGCAGTGGAAGTAATAAAAGTTGGTGAGAACACTTGGGGAAAAATTTTGCCACTCAAGGACCGGACCTACGGCGTTGGAATAGGGGAGCGATGCCTTGACGACTATGCCATCCGAAGGCACAGATAAAAGTGAAACTGGATTTTTTACGATTTCGGATGTCATTTATATCGTAGTTTGGGAATGCTGAATTTTAGATGAAGGGGAGAGTTTGATAGCTCGCCTAAGTCTAAATGATCTCTTATGAAGCATTTTATTCCAACAATGAATATAGTAGCGGGCTATTCCTATGAAGTTATGCCTAACGTAACGTATCCGTAAATATACGCTTCCACCAAGTTATGCCTAACATGGTGGAAGCGTATATTTACGGATCCTACTATGGTTTGGATTGAGGTCGCTTTTCATTGGCTCTCAGCGTCACGTGACTTCGCTTGCTTCTTAATGAGGTCATATGAGCGCTCTTAGTTTGGATTTCGATTTTTGTCTTAGCTATTGTATCATGGGGAAACCAAAATTATCTTTATCTTGAATTCATCATCCCCTTTAGAAATATCCAAATAATCGTAATTAAAAGATAATTTTGGCTTTCCCATGATACAATAGCTAAGACAAAAATCGAAATCCAAACTAAGGTCTCTCCTATGACATCACTCAGAAGCAAGCGAAGTCACGTGACGCTGAGAGCCAATGAAAAGCGGCCTCAATCCAAACCATAGTAGGATCCGTAAATATGCAGCGGAAGCTAACGGTTTTTTTTTTGTAAACAAACCGATCGTTGCCATCGGCAAAAGAGAAATTAACCCCTTTTTTCTTCCACGAACCTTAGCGTTTAATATATATAGATAATATAATGAACTAGCTATATGACATTTTTTTAAGTTGTCTTAACTCCAAATTGCGGGTTTGTATCTATTTTTATATCTGGTCCATCAACGGGAATAGGTTCAAAATGCATACTTGACCCTTTTCACTAAACGATGAAGCTAAAAAAATCACGATATCTTGGAAATATACGAGCAAGTCGTTAGGAGAAACACTCTCGCTGTTTGTGTTTGTTTTACTTTCTTGTTAATTGTTATTTCTATGCAAGTAAGTCCAAATATCATTCAAAGGAAGTGTATTGCTTCCATTGTAACAATATTGTCACGTGTATGAAAAAGCAAGAACAAGAACAATTAATGCGGATATTTCAATAGATCTCTATAAACAAATCAAACATAATAATAAACCATCAATGAAATACTCTTTCTTATATCTATTTGAAAATAAATGCGGATAATAACTGACTGAAGAAGAAACTGTCCGCGAACTTACGAATAGAAAATACTAGTGTTTATAGTAGACGGAATTTCTTGGTTAAGTCGAGTGTTTAAGGAAAACGTTGAGTAAAAACAGTTAATTTTGGAAAAGAATTGTAGCCGTGCTATCATAAACTGCTTCATTTATCATCCGTTTATCGTTGGCGGTTTCTCCGCCAGTGTCCCCATTATCCACTAAAAAATTATCACAATATTACGTGGAATTACATGACATTAGGCAGAGCGATTGCGTGGAATTGAATATTATTACTGTAATTAATGAGTTCACAGTGGGAATGGAAATCATGAAAGTGAAACTAAGTCAGGTAATGCTAGTAAGTGCTTATATAAATTAATTTATTTTGGTAGATTTCCAAGTTGGTTTAGTTATACTAACGCTCCTTACTGAAGCAACACGACAGTTATTTTTTGCAGTTTATTTATCTTCAAAATAATGTAATTAACTTTTTAAGAAAAACAGTTTAAGAAGTAAAAGAAATAGCCTATTAAAATTCTGTCATTGACCGAATTAAAGCAAGTGGTTTCCCAAATTGGAACGTCAATTTCTTTAAGCAAAATTAAGGCAAAAATCGTTTTTTATTCTCTAATTTACAAAACTAAAAATGTATGAACCCATGTATTCCATTTCATGCACTGTATCAGTTTTTATTCTTTGTTTCTTTCCATATGATGCAGAAAAACGTAACCTCAGATTTTGTTCTTTCGAACTAACATGTGATGTCTTTAAAACCTTTTTATTGTGCTTTATTTTTTGGCTAGATCCAATTCTAATTTTTGAAGACTACGAGTTGTAATAATGACTTCTGGGACATTTCAGTGTAGACATATGCTTGTGGTCCCGTCTGAATAGCTTTTATAATTACACGAAGACAATTCACTTGTTCTTATCTTTAAAGTATTTTAATAAAAATTATTTGGTAAAACAGTTCTTCTTCATAACAAGTTTGATAAAGATCAATTATGGAAGCACAATCAAAATTAAATAGGATGTATAGAACCATCATAACATACTTACAGAAAAATACATTTCATACAGTTTTAATATTCTTTCATACAGTTCAAGTTCTTGAAGAGGGTAAATCTTTCGTAAAAAGTTTGATATAGATCAATTATAAAAGCACAATCAAAATTAACTAGGATGTAGCAAAATTTAAAGCATTTTACTAATACATTCAAAGTCAATTCATCAGTAATTGTATATCTTAATAATGAAATGAAATTGCCATTTTTCATTTATATTTGAATAAAATTTAAATATATATCAAATACATTGAACTAAAGAAAATATAAAATGAATTATACATAAAAGATGGCTACATATATTTTTAGATTGATTTTTTTTAATTTTTTTTAATTTTTGAGTTTTTTTAAAGAAATTACTTTGTTTTTTGGAAATAATTTTTAATTTGTTGTACAGCATTGTTCTGGCATATAAATTTATTATCGATTCCGAAAGTTCAGTTGAATGTCCACTGCAAGTCAAAGAAGAATTTTCAACTTCCCTCAAATTTGCTATTAATCTTTTCAAAATTCCCCTTTGATGACTTGTGCTTGAAAAAATATAGTTGAAAATTTCACCAAATTTACAAATACAATTTACGAAGAGTTGCGAAGGATATTGTAATCCTGTTTTTGAATCAGCAAACTCTTTAAATGACAAAAAAATATTAGTGGCAGTTGCTGCGTTGCTGGCATATATTTGATTTGTAGAGTTCACAGTTGATTTTCTGAAGAGATTTTTTTGAAATGTAGACTGCCACATAAGCGGCACTATTGAGCTCCAAATCATCCCAATTTTCCTGTGATTCTGGGCAATCCATAATGGTGGCGGATTCATCAATAACAAGCTCTAGGCAATCCTCATCTGTTTGCGGGATGATTTGGGTGGATTCAAGAATGATGTCGTCATCTGGCTCATAGTAGGCATTTCCACACATAGCAAACATCAATTCAGCTAATAACATCCGTGTCCTCTGCAGGAAGTCCACTTCATCTAAAGAGAAAATATCAATTAAACACATGGAATTAGTAAACATTTTTAAGTTCCTATGTATTTTTTATAGTAATAAGCAAATTATTTTACACAATTTATTTATTTTTCATTTAAGACAGCCTTAAAAGATTTCTTAAATGTTAAAAATATTGTTAAATTTTAAAATAAATTGAACCTTCGAAATTTGTGTTTATAATAAAAAAAATTGAAATCTGGCATTGAAATTTTTTAAAAATACCTATGAAATGAAATACCTAGAAATGATGAAAAAGTTGTGTTAAATAAGTTCAATAAAATAAAAGCAATTTATTAATTTCTTACTTAGCTTTCTTTTACGAAACTCAAATTTTATAATTAAATAAATTAATTTCAAGCAATGAACAACACACTCAAGAAAAATAGTGTTCTAAGGCATCTTGGTTGAAGCGGCTGAGGAGGACAAACTTCATTTTTTCAAACAATTCAGGAACTTGTACATTACACTCGATGGCACACTGAGCAGCGATTCCAAATTGCAAGCTGAGATCCATGCTTTACACCTGTTAAGCATATTTTTAGTATATTAAGAGGTATATTTTTAACGTGTTTAGTTTATAAGTTTTTTTTATCAAGCCTAATCTTAAAGTAAAAATATGTTTTCCCAGTAACTTCAAAGATTTTTGTTGCATGTTAAATAATAACTGATTCATCTGGAAGGTAATAATAGTTTTTTAATGAACATAACAATGATAATAACTCATAAAAAATTTCGATAAAGATTAGATTGTAATGTTATTGAAAACATAACATAGATGAACGGAAGGCCATACAAAATATCTCAGAAAATATGAATTTATGCGGTTCTATAAAACATAATGCGAACAGGAAAGAAATTTATTGATACGAGAACGAACTATGTATACTAGGGTGTCCCTTATTTTTTAACTTTTAAATTTTTAAATGCCCGCCCCTCAGTTTGGTCCCAACTACTTCAAGATGAACCCATAAAATGTTTTAGGTCGTTAAACCTCTTTTAACCCGTGCCGACTTCGAGAGAGAATGTGAATGATGAAAGCCATTATCGCGCCTTTTGTTTTAGCGGAGGTGCCTTTCTGTCTGTTGTTCATTTGTTGGTTTGCAGTTCTTTTTCATCACGTGCCCACATTGAGCAATCAATTACCTTTAAATCATGATGTGTAACGTGTCACAGTCAGCACTTTTTGCCAGTATTGAAGGCGACAGTTATATTCTGTAACTTTCGCTGGATGCACGTGGCTATTACAGTTAACATTCCGTTCTTGCGTTTCGTTGAAGTTGCATGTTCGTTTTTCTGACATTATGTCTCGAGAATTACGCAGCGCAAAGGAATATGTATTTCTGATAGGACATATCAAACATCAAATGACTGGAAAGAAATTGTCATCGATTAAACAAATGTTATCTGTTTTATTTTATAACTTAAGGGAAGTAAAATTAAATGTCAGTGAAAGTGCCAATCTAACAGTATGTGAATGTATAATATTTTGCGAAAAGGTAAGAATCCGCACAAAATCTATGCAACGTTGCGTAAAGAAATTGATTGACCTGTATGCATCACGGAGGATTTTCCAAAAGAATTAAAACCAGCGGGAGTGGTCTCCCCTAAACTTTCTCGTATACTTTCTAAATGGAGATACGTCAAAATCTCGAGTTCGAATTTTTTTGACGATTACAATACTTTCTCTTTGTATACTTCGTATACGAGAAAGTAAAAAGAAACGGGATATTTTTAGGAGATGTGAAAAGGAATTTGAAGAATCTTTAGACAATCTTTTCGACATTGCTCATGCCGACGCATTTCAATTGATAAAAATTGAAGAAGACAAAGTATTTTTATTGAGACAGAGAGAGCCAGGACGAGTAGGTTATCTTGAAGGGATAGATAAAAAGCTTTCCGAAAAAGAAGAAAAGGTGCTGCAAAAGAAGGAAATAGAGGAGAAGAGAGGAGGAAAGAACAATTTTTTAGCCTCTACATCTTCTGCTGTGAGTTATGTGTCATCATCTGATGAATCAATTAAGGAACTGTTCGCTTCTAATGAAAGTAATGACAGTGACATTTCTTGCCAGTTTCCAGAGAATACACAAAATCAGGATGTTTTAAAAAGAGGTACGAAAAACTTTATTACGCCAAAGTTAGTGGCTTCTTTAGATAGATGTCAATTGAGTGTGAGAGATTGTGCTTACATTATTCATGCAGTAATCGAAGCACTTGGCCATAATACTGAAGAGTTTATTATTAATAAGTCATCAATTCATAGAATCCGACAAATTAAAAGAAAGGAATCTGCCTAATCCATAAAAGTAGCATTTCAAAATGACATTCTTCAAATCCTTAGGCTACTTGCACACACACCGATTTTTGTAGACCGGTTTGAAAAGGCTCTACTTTTGCAGACGATGCATTCCTTGCACACACACCTATTCGTGTCGGTCGGTTTTCGGATGTACATCTGGTCATTCTCGAATACATTATCAATTTCTTCTGCCATACTTGAAAAAATAACACAATAATTAACCAACATATCACAAACTAAAATCACTATTTAAATACTTTAAAAATTTTTTACGTATTTAAATAAATTTTTGAAATATTAATTTTACTTAACTTACTATGTACCCTTATTATTAGTATATTTAATCGATAATAATAATTACATCTGAATTTATCATAATGAAAATGTTTTGAATTGACAAATGTATATTATAACTTAAGTAATATCGAGTTAATTTAATGCTAAATACTGAACTAATATGAAGCGCAAATGAAAAATATATAATATTAATTTTTCAAACCAACATAATCTATGCTTGTTTTCATTTCAAAAAAGAAAGCAAGAATAGTTTAACGGATTTTTTATTTTTATTTTTATTTTCCTAAGAAGATTAGTTAAAAATACCTTTCTCATATACTAAAAATGTCGCCGAAATATCGGAGATCAATTTGAATGGAACAAGAAATTTTTAATAAAAGTGTGTGAATTATGAAATACAAACAGACAAATTCGACAATAATATAATTTTAACTTTTATGCATTTATTCAAATGTAAAATGTGCTTTAATGACTGATAAAAATCGTACATAATTTCTAAGTAGTAAATTAATTTTTAAGTTTATGAAATTCTCAATGTTTGTTGAAAGTCATATAAAATGACAGTTTACATTATACAAAATTCAGGGACATTGCCTCGAAAGCCTATATTGGCTCACAAATTAATTACAAAGTTCAAGTGTTATTTAGTTCTTAAAACTAAACTAAATTGCAACTAAACAGAAATAAATACTAAGTGAAAGCAATCAAAAACAAATACTTGTTTAGTTTTCCATTTTCAGCTACTAAGTTTTACAAAAATGTTTCTAATTTCATTTCCGATTATCGTTTTAGTAAAATAAAAGAAGTTTTGGGTTTAGATGTCATATAGTATGGTCAGTTATTTGACTCCATTACGTACATTATGTAAACATTGAACAAAATAGGTGCAAGGCCACTAACAGAGCATGGGTTAAATAATCTACAGCTATCTGAAGTTTAAAATTACGTTGTTAAAGCATCCATGAATATAAAATTATACAAGATTCAATTGAAATCATATTCCCGTCGAACAAGCTGGTCGCCGATGACGGCTAATTCAAACTAAACTAACTCTAAATCGCAACTAAAAACAAATAAATATTAAGTTAGAACAATGAAAAACGCTTCTTTGTTGTGCCCTTTTGTACATTCTTGTACAAAAATACTGTTGTCAAAACAAATGCTTGTTTAGTTTTCCATTTTTGGCTATTAAGTTTTACTAAAAGGATTCTAATTTCATTTCCGATTATCGTTCTAGTAAAATGAAATAAGTTTTGGGATTACATTAAGAAATAAAGGTGAAGAGAAACGAAAAAAATGTTTTTGATTTTCGGCAGAAAATGGGTTCGCAACGTAGGCGGACACCTTAAAAATTGACGTGGCAACACAACCAAATTATAATGTGTTAATATTAAGAATTCTTGTGATAATAATCTAACACTGTGGAAAGCAATCACTTCAACATTCGAAAAAATTTGAATTTCCATTTATTGCGTTAATTAATCAAAACTAAGGGAGAAACCAAGGTGAAAACAACAAATTTATATTTATTTCTAAGGCTGTCGGAGAGTAAAGTTGTTTTGAGAATTATTTTTATTTAAAAGCGAATTATGTTAAATGAAAATTCATTAGAAAACTATGTTAAATTAACTATAACTAACTTTAAGGCATTGCAATTATTCAGCAAAGGTTTAACAAGCTAATTAAAAATAAATAACAAAGCAAGTACAAAATGTAATTAAAAAATAGAAATAAAAGTATGGAATGTATGCGGAATCATTAATATTATTTTAAAATTAGAAAAACCGACTTGTTCAAATGTAAAAAAGCATATATATATTTTCAGAGACGCCTAAATGTTAAAGCGCTTGGTCTTTTCACAAGCTTATTCCGCCACTGAGAACCATTATTTTTAACTATCCATTTAAAATTTCTTTGTGTATAAGTAATTTTCTCATTCTTATACTGAAAATATCAATAAAGAAAAAAAATATCCCTAAAAATATTGTTCAATATTTTTTTCAAAATGTTACTAATTTTATTATTTCGCGACGAGAGCGAAGTCGATCGGCTAAAATCGGCGTGTGTGCAAGCGCCAGTAGGTTTACATGTGTCACTGGGACCCCCCGCAGCTACCGATGTCGGCGAAGTGCAGTGGCAATTCTCGACAGCCGATCGGGTTTATGTAGGCGCTGGTACGTGGTCAAGCTCCAACTGTTCTCTATACTAATGGAATGTTGCAGACCGGTCTGAAACCGGTCGACACGAATCGGTGTGTGTGAAAGGAGCCTTATTGTTCATTGGGATGGTAAACTATTACCAGCATTAAATGCCAGACATGCAAAAGAAGAAAGACTGCCAATTATTGTTTCATTTGATGACAGAGAACAGCTCATTGCTGTTCCAAAATTACAAAATGCAACTGGAAAAGAGAAAGCACATGCTGTTTGGATTGCGTTAACACATTGGTGTCTGAAAACTAATGTGCAGATTTTGTGTAGTGACACAACTGCTTCAAATACTAGCCACTTAAATGGTGCATGTATCCTTTTAGAACAAAATCTAAACAGAGAAATGCTGTTTTTTCCATGCCATCATCACATATATGAGCTAGCTTTGCGAAGTATATTTGGAAGCAAAATATGTGAGGTAGCAAAAAGTCCTGATATACCGCTTTTCCAAGACTTGAGAAAAAAATTGGAAACATATCAACATTAATAATATCAAAAGTGAGAAAAAACATGAGGAACGGCATTTTAATGAGACAGAAATTAAAGAAATGTTAGTAATTTTATAAACGAAATTAATTGAGAGGCGACTTTAAAGAAACCAACGAACTATACATAATGTTTTTGGGAGGAAATACTGAAAAGAAATTTAGAATCCCCCCTCCAGGTGCGATGCATCAAGCTCGATGGATGGCAAGAGCAATTTATTCCTTAAAAATGTTTTTTTTTCAGATCGCAACTTACACTATCTGTCGAACATGAGAAGGCTTTAGAGACATTTCATAATTCATTGCAACTGTGTATGTGATACCATGGCTTAATTGCAGTGCAGCTGCAAAAGCACCTAAACAAGATCTCGACTTTTTAAAATCTTTAAAATCATACGATAGGATTGACGAAACAGTTTCAGGAGCAGCCTTAAAGAAGTGTATACAGCACTTGTGGTATTTATAAGAAGAATTGTCAGTTTTATCCCTTTTTGATGAGGATGTTGATGTACAAGCGAAATTGAAAATTTTAGCAAACCTTAATCGTGACACATGGAACGGAGATATATTCTTTCAGTCCAAGAAGCAGCAGGCGAATTATTTTTTAAGTTTCATTATTTATATTATTATTATTTATGAATGCTACATTTGTATTTGCATTTTGTAATTCTGTTACTACTGTATTTTAGATAAAACTTTATATGATTTTGTTTCTACTAAAAGCAAAGGTTTTTTTTATCGCCTTCATATGGAAACTTGTTTTCTTCAAGAATGCCCTTCAACCTGGGAAAATAATGTCACATTTGGAAGTCAAACGGATCATTATTGCGTTGAAAGCAGTTAATGACAGTCTTGAAAGCGGTGCTAAATTAATGTTGGACTTCAACTGGTTATTAACTGTTGATTAAGAACAAAAACAATTTGTTCTTCGTTGTGTCCAAGATCACCGCAACATATATCCAGATTGCAAAAAATCCAAGTTAAAAAGAAAATATCCACACTAATTTTAAATTCTGCAGCTTCAAGCATATGAAAGTATTAATGTATATATGAGTTGGTGATTTATTAAATAAAATATTTAATTAATAATGCTGAGTATTTTATTTGTTTCAAGCACATCGTATCATCTATTGTAACATTGAAAGTTCTGGCTCAGGTCGGCACGGGTTAATTTCATCCTACTGGACTCAAATATTACACGTGAGTTAATCTGATGACAAGGAACATCTAGAGGGCGGGCAAAAAAATTTCAGTAAATATTTTTGACCCAAAATAAGGGACACCGTAATGTATATGTTACTGTGAAAGACCGAAATTGGAGAATGTCAACTTTCACCGGTGAAAGTTGTCATTCACCGGTGACATGACTATGTGAATGTTGACATTCACCGGTGACATGACTATGCGAATGTTGACATTCACCGGTGAAAGTCGACATTCTCCAAATTTCGGTCTTTCACAGTAACATATACATTAAGCCGAAGGTTGAAAATGAGTAAAATTCTATCATACCTTTCTTCGTCTTCTGGGAAGCGAAAATATTTCAACTTCTGCGTCTTTGCACGAGTGGCGTTGCAAGAAATACATCTATCATAATTCATGAAAGTAGATTCCTGTTTTCTCAGACCTGAAACTAGAAGATAAGGCTTGTAAAAAAACTCGTTGCAAGTTAACAGGCTGAAGGATGAGGATGAAGAGTGCTGCATTCATACATATGTGCAGGTTAAGAACTAAGATCCGCACATGGTTTCAAACCGTCAAATCCCCTGCGCATTCATTTGCGCAACAGGACCTGAGTTTCTCCCTAAGTATTTGTTTCCTTACAAAACTTGTGATTTCTGGCAAAACTGCAAGTTTTCAGGTGTCAGATTTTCTCTACACAGAGTTCTTTATTCAGTACATTACTGTACCATCAGGGAAGCTAGAGCTCCTGCTTACTCAGCTGGCAACCAAGTCATCCGTGTGCTTCTCCTTTGGTGCCAATTTAAGTCACCTGGGTGTTTGCATTCCATCGGGCCGCCACTGTTGGCTTCCGCCAGGCATTTGCAGCCAGAAATTTGTTCAAATCTAGATTCTAGTTTACAATTGTTCGATTTATACTCTGATTTTTAGGTCTTTAAAACCAGGATAACAGAGCGTGTTAAATTATCACTCTATCTTGATTATACATTAAGGATTTTGATCTTATCTTTCAGAATGTTTCTCATATGATATTGGACAGTATTTAAATACAAAAGTTCTTTTGGTTATAATCTTACCCTTGAGAAAATCTTGCCTCTGTTGGAATCTTTTATGCAGGTGTTCGATAGTTCACCATCTGATTTCTTCATTATTTCTTCTTTTGAACATATTTTACTTTCTAAATTAATTTTTATGCATTTTAAATATTATGTGTTTTAAACTTTTGATGCAATCATTGAGGCTGTTCTGCGTTAGTACCTTAAAGGATTGTCACTCTGTTTATGTTTAAATCTCTTTTTCTTATCTATACTTTTCTTTCTTTTTTTAATTTTAATTCTTTGATATCCTTATTCATTTAGGAGATAAGTTTTCTCATATTTGGTACATGTGA
>BGPR01001072.1:46969-57949 GCA_013235015.1 Araneus ventricosus | reverse complement strand
TGAGATAGAGATTACACACGTAGATGGAGAAATGACAGTCAAATGACTAGTCCAAACTTTTTTCTCTGTTTTAGACGATAATTCTTTACATTTGGGCAATATGTGTAAACATCCAGTTTCCAACAACTGATCAAAGTTCTTACCATCATGCACACTTCACAGCGATGGTTAATGAATTAGTGAACCCTTTCGAAAACATCCGGCATTTCGCAGACATTAAATTTTTGCTTCGAGGTCGAATGTCCGGCATCTCAGCATTTGTATACCATTAAACGATTTATTTTCGAAGTTGAAACTTTAAATCAATAGAATTGGGATCCTAATTACTACCATAAAAAAAGCCCCAATGAATCAATTAATCCTAGTTACTGCGATAAAAAAAGCCCCAATGAATCAATTATTCCTAGTTACTACCATAAAAAAAACCCCAATGAATCAATTAATCCTAGTTACTGCGATAAAAAAAGCCCCAATGAATCTATTAATCCTAGTTACTGCGCACTGGAACAAAAACCTCTAGCCCATCTGACCGCCATTTCCTGCCATACTTTTCTATGTCAGTGGTTCCCAACCTTTTTAGTTGTGCGGACCACCTGTTGTGTAAAAAAAATACTTTGAGGCCCACTAACTAAATATACAAATAAAAAAAAAACACATAAATTTATAAATATACAGAAGGTGTCCACACTTATCGTGATTCAATAGCTAATTTCTAAACCGTTAGAGATAGGCATATAGTTCCAATTGGAAAAATGCTTTAAATGAAGGGTATGTTTTTTGAGTGGATAAATATATTCCTGAAAAAGTTACGAAATCTAACATTTTATGCAGTCTCCCGGTTTTATCTATCATTTTAGTAAAATATTTTTGACACTCTAACATTTTAAACAAAAAAAGGCCCTCTCTTTTGTGACTAAAACTGACCGAGTTATGGAGCTTTGAATATCGGTGACTTAGACCAATTTACACCAGTTCAATAGCCGTCTTGAAGACGATTCGCCAATCAATGCTCAGCAGTTGCTCGACAAGACCGCTGATTGGTTTAAAATCATGAAATTCAAAGCTCCAAAACTCGTTCAGTGTTAGTCGCTGAAGAATGGGACTTTTTTGTTTAAAATGTTTGAGTGTCAAGAATATTTTATTAAATATGACTGATGGGACCGGGGGAACGTATAAAAAGTCAGAATTCGTAACTTTTTCAGAACTATATTTATTGACTCATAAAACATAAATTATAATTCTTCCCTTCATTTAAAACATTTTTCCAATTGGAACTATATGTCTATCTCTAACGGTTTAGAAATTAGCTATTGGACCACGATAAGTGTGGACACCCTGTATATTATATGCCTTTATATGCTAGTGATTAGTGAAGCTTACTGTAAAGGGAATAAAAATATGTTTTATAAATCATGAAACAAGCGAAGACTCTTGAAGCTCCCCTGACTTCGACATTTGACTAGCATCTCGCGACCCAT
Source organism: Araneus ventricosus (assembly GCA_013235015.1). Lineage (NCBI taxonomy): Eukaryota > Metazoa > Arthropoda > Arachnida > Araneae > Araneidae > Araneus > Araneus ventricosus. Next base: position 56,471 of record BGPR01001072.1, on the reverse strand, counting down.
TAATACGCTAACCGCGGCCCACTAGTGGGCCGCGGCCCATGGGTTGGGAACCACTATTCTATGTTATTCTGGCCTGTTTTCTTTTTCTACAGCCCCTAACAGTTCATACGTTTATTTTTGAAGTCAACTGCGATGATTTACAAGATATGAAATTTATAAACAAATTAAAAAAAGACTTTTTTCATTGCATTCAATTTTAATGAAATGATTTCTTAAATTTTATATTCCGTCATGAAGGTACTAGGTAGCCGTATTTATGCGATAACTAAGCTTAGGGTAAGATCAAAGGAACATCACCCCGCCCTGCCTAAGCATCCGGGTAAACAACTGAAAGACCGGCCGCCGCAACAGATAGTCAGGCACTGTGGTTCCTGCATATAAGTCCCCATTACGAGCGGCTCATGCAGCAACCCCCCGTTTTACCGGGGTACGACCCGTCAGCATATTTACAAACCCTACCCTGATAGAACTGAGGCAGGAAATCAGTCAATATCATTGGCTACGAAGGGCAGTGACGTCGTTTTCAGCTCTCGCACGTAGCGTACGGTAATCATAACAAAACGGCAAAAAGTGAGTCGTCCTACTATTCTTCTCCGTTTTCCCACAGTTGAGCACAGAAAACATTCTTCCGTGGGTTGTAATATTTTTAAAAATGAAATTATTTTTATTAGAACGACGTCATCGGCTCTCGGCGAAGCGAGCCAATCATATTGTCCGATTTCCTGCCTCAGTTCTATCAGGGTAGGGTTTGTAAATATGCGACCCGTCATCGGAAGTGGGCCCAAAGAGCCACACCACCATTATTGTGCCATCGGGTTGGCGAAAGCCTGCTTACTTATACGGAAGTCTCTCCTCGCAGAACTCACGGTGTCCCCCCGATGGGGCATAACTAAGCTTAACTGTGTTAACTAACCAAGCAGTAACTAATTAAGCATAATTCGTAAGATGCTAAAAAGTTGGACTTAACATGAATACAAGGGTTTGCAATCAGTTATAGAGAGTCATACTGCAGTCAAACCACTCATTTTACAGTGAAGATGTGATCGCGAGGACATTTAAGGGGCTGATCAGGAAGTGATGAAGAAAAAAAAAGATTTGGCCTCACCCAGTTTCACAGAAAACTGATAATGGTTTGTAACTTTCATCAATGGTTGTGTTTGCGATGTGCAATTCTTACTTCCATTTCCTTAAAAATAGAACGTATTTTCAAGAATAGGTACACTCCGGCTCAAAAAATAAGCAACAAAGACAAACCCCGGAATGAAACAAAAACTTGTTAATGGATATGCGTGAAAGTTGTACACGAGGTAGGTGTGGCATTACTAGACCACATATCAAACAATAAAGCAAAGACAAACAAAAATACATATATTACGGCCGTCAGCCCAATTGGTAGCCAGAATGTGCAATGGGAACCACACGCTAATAACGGGTATGATACCCTCTAGCTGAAATACATGCTTGACAATGGCGAGTCATGCTGGCAATAGTGTCGTTCATCGATTGTTGTGGCAGTAATGCCCATTTCTGTAGGAAGGCTTGTTGGAGCTCGTGGAGGGAACCTGGCGGCACACTGCGACCTGCAATCCGTCTTCCCAACACGTCTTACATATGCTCTGTGGGATTCAGATCCGGTGATCTAGCAGGCCACGCTATCTGTGGAATGGTTTCACTCTTCAGATGACTCCGCACCAATCGTGCTCTATGCTATTATCGTCCATAAATATCGCAGCGATCAAATGCCGCACAAGAGGGTGCAGGATTTCGTCGCGATATTGGACAGCTGTGACGGAACCTCCAGCGAATACGTAGAGGTCGGTTCGGCCGTTCGCTGCTATCCCTTCCCAGACAAGTAACCCGCCACCTCTGTAATGGTCTCTTTCGACGATGTTTGGCGCACGATAGCGTGTCCCTGGCCCTCGCCATATCATTGCCCTTCGGGAATCGTTCTGGATGTTAAATGGAGACTCATCCATAAAGAGTACGCGGCCCCACTGCTCTGGTGTCCAACTGCGATGTTCACGGGCCCAATGCAACCGCGCTCTGACGTGCGCTGGGGACAAAGGCACACGAACAACAGGTCGTCGTGCGAACAGTCCTCCTTCATGCAGTCTGCGCGACACAGTTTGGCGGGATATGGAACTTTCTGCAGCAGCAGAGAGCTGCGACGCCAGCTGTCGCGCTGTTAGTGTCCTCCGGCGTCTGGCACATTGCAACAGTTAGCAATCGTCTGCCGTTGTGGTGATTCTCCGGCGTCCAGACCCACGTCTTCTACTGGCGTTCCGATTCCTTTGGTAATGTTTGCACAGACTATGGTTGCGATGCACATTCAGCTCTGTGGCAGCAGCAGATTGTCTTGCACCAGCTTGCAACATACCGACAGCCCTCCAACGCATCTCAACGGTTTCTTCTATTCATGCTTTCCGTTTTGGCTATCTCGGATTCCGCGAAACTATCGCTACTTGCGAACTGAAGGTCCGGCAAGCCCCTTTTCAAGGAGTTGCGGTGTGACCGCGGGATTGAGTTTTATGTTAAGTTTGGTTGCCTATTTGCATTCGGTGATGCAACCTCTACCTCATATGTAAATTGTGTGTTTTAATTCACCGTTTTGCATGTGTACCGCATCTTTTCGTGTTTGTTGCTTATTTTTGAGAAGGAATATAAACTTAAAGGTTTTCTTAAAAGATCATAAATTTTTCCGCATGCTTCCTGCTTATAACAGTCGAGTTTTCAATCACATTATACGAAATCTATCAAATACGTTACAATATGTTAGCGAAGCAATGTATTAAAATTTGGAGTAAATACTTAGAATATTTGAGGAAATATGAGTATTTGTAGTAAATAATTTTTAACTGCGCATTTACTAAACACAATATATTTTTTTTCTTTTGTAATTTGGTAGCCAGATACATAGGGCACAGTATATAAAAATTCCAGATCGCAAAGATAAGACTCAGAAAAATATAGGCATTGCAAGAGCTGAATTACTTTTGTTCTCTTACAGAATAAAAATGGCGAAAGTTTTGCCACAAATCGACAATTTTTAAACTTGATTCTTCGAGCAGTAATATTGAATTGTATGTATATCCTGAATAGTCATGTATACTCATAGATTAAATGCACAATTTAAATTGCAATTCGACGATTGCTATGAGTGAGCGCTCCTCTCTTAAAATGACAGCATCGCGCTGTCATATCGAGTTGAATTAATAGCTTTCATTCGGAAACATCTCATGGGTCCTTTGCAAACATATTGCTTTTCAGGAGGAATGTCATTTTGTTTGCAACTGCATCCTTTTGATTTTGCTTCTCCGGATCATGGTATGGTTAAATAAGTAGAGCATGAGCAATATCTTTCACCTTCATGGTTATACGACATAATACATCTATGAATATAACATAAATGTCGTATTAATCTCATTTCCTTGTCTTTTTTTCATACTTTTTTAAGTTTAAAAGGTGGTTCACAAGATAAAAAATAAATCACGAAATTCAACACTCTTCAAAACTGAAGGGCTTTGGCCGTCCTATTTTCCCATGCCTATAACCATTACAATTATCAGGAGGGGCGAAGTCCATCTGGTGATTAAAGTTTCCATTCTGTTTTGTTTATTATATATGTATATGTATTTCCCATTTGGCATTTTTTATATTTATAAAATTTTGCTTTTTTATTATTTGGTTCCAATAATCAGATTTTTCATCTGATTCTCGTGTCTTCGTCAATCCCACTCTCCCAAGGTCGAGTCCCCGAATGGATGAGATCATATTGATCTGGTTTCAAGATATATAACTATATTTTATTATTATATTCTTATAGTTCCAAGGAGAGTTCGACTGGAGTACAGAGCTACAAGGTTACGTTCTAGGAGCTGGATTCCTGAGCTACCTCATAACTCAGACACCAGCAGGAAGGCTTGCAGATGCAGTGGGAGCAAAGCCTCTGTTGGTGTTTTCGAACGCTCTGTCGGGTCTACTTGTCATCATTTCACCTTTTGCAGCCAGGTGGCATGTCTATGCACTAATGGCAGTTCAGTTTCTGAGAGGCGCATCACAGGTACACATTAGTTTTGTATTAATTGTCAAATTTTAAACAAATAGTATTTCAATCATATTCATTGCGTTCTGCCCAGATTAATATCAACTATTTCTCTTTCATCATCAAACATTTAAATGATCTTCAAGTTGTTAATCGGTCTTAATAACTAGAAGATTTGAGTGATCGGTCTTAATAACTANNAGATTTGAGTGATCGGTCTTAATAACTAGAAGATTTGAGTAATCGGTCTTAATAACTAGAAGATTTGAGCCCGTCTAAGATGGGCTTTAGGCTTGCCAACAATATCTCAGATTTGATTGTCACAGATTTACTAACGAATGTTGTTGAAGAAAATTTCATGTAACTTGCTAGAGTGCGTAAGAAATTTGAAAAAGAATGAAAAACAGAACTGATGAATCAACTGACACTAACTTTCGTTTTATTGATAACTTTATTAATTACTTTCATTTTGTTAGAGTAAAAATAATGCAAAGTACACCAACAGAAAAAAATGCATTACCAAATACAAAATATTAAAAAGTTAAATTGATGAATGCAAAAGGAAAAAAAATATTAAATATAAAATATATAAATTTTCAATTCGAAAATGATGTTCAAAAAGAAAGTGCATTTTTAACAAAAAACTAAAGTATTCTAAATAGTGAATCTGAGTGAATAAGTTAAATAAAAAGAAAATAAACGACCTCTACATCATAATTCAACAAAATGATAATAAGAAAAATATATTAATTCTAGCAAAATTTCGTTTTAATATTAACCGAGTTCTGCATAAAAAATAAAAGGAAAGCTTTAAGCTCCCATAAAGAATATTCACTGAAAATGAAATAAATTAATTCTGGTATTGGTATTAAATCACTACTATCCCCGTGCGGATGAATTAGCAAAAAAAAGCAGGAAACCGCTGAAAAAAGGTTTCTTAATTTTTGTTGCCATCTGTAAAGAATATCTTTTGGCACGTTGCCAACATTCCTTCGCGTTAACGATTTCGTTGGCAAAATATATAAGAGATACGTGCGGCGATCATCCTTTGATGATAGGTACATGACTTTTGCGTGCTGATTGTGTTTAATAGACATCGAGCTCATCGTAATAAATATATATTAGACATACAATGCTCATTTGAAGAACATGCTCTCAGTATCCTCAGGTTCGATGGCCTTCGCTGGATAAACATTTTCAAAAACTATAAGCTAATAAATTTTATTTGAAATGTGCCAAATTAATTTATTTAAGTGCGAAATAGTTTTGAATTCGATATTTCATATATTTTAAGTTTCTTAAGAACTGCTGCTTTGTTTAATTTTTCCGTTTCCATTTGCAGTTGTATTTCAAGGCAGCAGCATGCTTTTTCAAAGCCCTTTGTAATCGCCTTTGTTTAAAGAGTTTTATTTACCAAATTATTTATTGATATTTTTTGGCACAAATATTCTTTCCAATCAAACTTTCAGTCGTTTAATAATTTTCTTTAAAAATAAATTTTATCATCACACGTTTTTAATTTGACTTATTTCAAGTTTGTAAAAAATGTATTTCACTCGCTTCTTGGAATTTTATAGGTCTGGAATTTGTGGTTCTATTGTGGTTCTCTTTATAGGTCTATACATTTGTGTTTCCCCATGGAAATAATGCATTTAAAAATTCTCTTTACTTAATTATTAAGTAATTGCATGATTGTTTTAGTTCTGATTGAATCCAATAGTGATTTTGAGAAAATTTCAGTACAAGATCCCATAATAGTTATAAAAAAGAATTATGAAATATATTAAAGACTAAAATGTATAAATTAGGTGTGTGACTACCCTAAAATTTTCGAATTTTATTTTATTTGCTCAATTTATAGGCCATACATATAGATATATAAAAATGCTTTATTTTTATTTCTACGATAATTACAAGTAAATTTATAGCATACATAATAAACCGGAAGTGACGATTCTAATACCGGAAGTGGCAATTTAAAGAGCCTTAAAAATACCAACAATTAGTTTAGCCCTCCCATACACGCTAGGCGTCCCGGGTGGTCTAAGAATTTCCCCTTAACAGCAACGATGGCCGGTCTGAGGCGGATGCCTTCTTTTGAGGGAAGGTGAGGTTCTGAGATAGCTCAGGAGATAAGCGTAGCGCGCCTTGCCAACCACAGCCAATTTCAGTGCGCCTTAAGGGAAGGTTATAGCAGGGGGTTGGTAGGTGGGGAAAATGACCACCCAGGTTGGGAGAGTCCAATTCATGTCGTTTCCTCTGAAAAAGTTCGATTTTAAAGGAGCTAGAAGAAAAAAGTCGCCTCGTGATTAAAGAGTTAACCCTCCATTGGAGGGACTAACGTACAACAGAATTTCGGAGGGGCTGCGTATAGAGTAAGCCAGGTTTTCCTCCCTCTGCTTCATATTTCTAACCATTTTTCTTAGTTTATTACTTCAATCAGTTCAGGAAGAATAAAAAAGAGAAGAAAATTATTAAGGTTACGAGCAGTTTAATGCACTTAAAGTTTGATTCTGAAATTGATAGTATTTTCTACATTATTCATCCATATCATGATTTTGAATTGAATCGCTTAATTTTTGGTATAACTTCACATAAATTTTTAAAAAATATTCTTTGATATTTTAATTGTATTTATGGTTTGAACTATATATATAGAACGTATTGGTTAATGTTCATCAAAATAAAATACAAAATAATACTGTAGAATATGCTCGTTTCATTGGTGACACGTTATTATTTCATTATTAAAATACCCAGATAAAATAATTATACATATTAAAAGTAAAATAATTTATTCTAAAGTGATCTCCTGGTTACCATATCTATCACCCGCTCAATCCTGTCCCTCATCCCCCAACCAGCAATACATTAATACAACCCGTCAGTGCTTTCTGGCTCTGCTTCAATTATAACTACAGCACTGCTTAAGAGGCAAATATTCATTAATATTTTATGAAAAATAATATTTTAACATGTATACTTAACATTTCAATTAAATTTTCTTAATAATCGATTCTTAATCGATTGTTAATAATTCTTAAACAATCGATTTATTTAACTTCATTTTTTATGCTTAGAATTTCGGAAAACTAATAGAAGCACATTAAATTTCTGTGTGCTCAAAATTTGTAAAACCGTGAGGTACGACACCTGTGTTGAGGCCGTGATCCGTTAACGATTGACCGCTTTCCAACATCTGATCCTTTTCATAAACTATGTTTTCTGATACATTTCTTCCAATGCTCCAAGTCATTCGAGTCTTTATTTCGTATATTGGTTAATAATTTTCATTCGATGCTACACAAGGGCTTTAGGCCCGAAGATGAACTGGAATACAATTTTCCAAATACCCAAGTGTCAAAAGAAAGAGTTCTTTTGTCCCATGACAGGAGATTTAGTTCGCACCGAGCTCGCGTGTACGGCGGGAATTCGTTGAAACCGGATCTCAAACCTACGACCTTTGGCAGAAATTCTACCACCAGGTCATCCTTAGTCTTTCAGTTGTCGTGTCTTTTACTTCAATGTTTTGCAATTCTTGCTACCACTGAGCAAAATATATTTTCCCAGGGCTTTATTTAGCCCATCTAGAAATACTGGATCTCGACTGTAATCATATGTAATAATCTAGCTTCTGCAAATAACCATTTGGCAAAATAAAGGATTTTACTCAATAAATAAATTGTTCCAATGCATATTTCTTATGTGTAATAACATAGCAATTTAACAAATTTTTCACATATATTTTTATTTGATCAATTTAGAAACACAAGCTTTAAATATGATGATTTCGTACTAGAATAGACCCAATACCATGTCGTATTTGCATATTCCAACGAAATTTACACTAAAAATAAATAAATTTAATCATCTTGACATGATATTTTTTCAGTAAGTTAATCTCTCACTCCTTTTCTCTCTAATAATACAACACAAATTCACCTGTTTCTCTAGATTAGCGAGAGAATCACTTTAGTATGCTGCATAATTTGTGAATTGTTTGAATCGAGCCTTCTTCAATTAATTTTGCACAGCTAAGTAATTAGTTAATAAACAATTTTTATTAAATTTTTGACTTCATGAAGATTATTATTAACAAAAAATATTAGTTAAAAATTACTAGTTTTTAATCTCTAATACTAATAAAGATGAATGTCCGTGTGTGAGTATGCTGGCAGTCTACAGAACAGACTGTAGAACGAAGAGCTGCCAAATTTGGCACAAATATACTTTGGATGCTGAAGATTGCATCTCGGAGCCTTTTTTCCCAATTTCTTATTAAAATTTTAATTATTTCAAAATTAAACCAAATTTCGACGTATTTGGGCTTTTTTTTTTCGTCAATAACTTCCAAAAGAATTATTGCATGAAAATTATTTTTATACCAATTTAAAGTGCAAACAATTATTTATTTATTCAATTTATTCAAAGAAGAAAGCACACTACAGAGATGACTCCATTTACAGAGTGCATGATAAAAAACATTCAAAATCACAATTCACGAAGTGAATTAAAACACACACAAAAAAAGTAACTGCAGAGAATACAACAGTTTCAAGCTCAAAACCTCATCAATTATAAAAATGTAAACACATAAATGTTTTAAAATGAAAACATACAATTACAAAGGCACCAAAAACACACCGAGGCCCCAAAAGTCCATGCCGCACACCGTCAAAATAGAATTACGTAAAAAAAATCACACAATATATCCTAAAAAAATGTAGAACACCAAATCAAAAAAAATTAAAAAAGCACGGGTCAAAAATTCAAACGCACACAAACACTAGATCAACGTATAAAAATCTTAATATGAATAGTCAAGTGTAAGAAAAGTAAATGAAATCAGGTCATGTATATAAAAGTTGAAAACAATTCGATTTCAAAACAGTAGGAGACATATGATAAATGTCCAGTTCACCAGAGATCTTGTTAAAAGTCTTATAAAATTTATACAACGAGAACCTGTCAATATAATTAAATCTAGAATACACATTAGGAAACGAACCCTGGTTCCTCAAAGATCTGGCAGGCACAGCGAAATTTATAGCGCTCAGTATATCAGAACAATCGATCGAACTTCTTTTCAGAAACTTTCTTAAAAATGTTCTGCAAATCATTTAGTTTATCCCTAAAAAGCTTCACCTTAGCTTCACGTTCAGAATCGACGTTCACAGCTTGCGACATGTTGCCCAATGATATTAGTATGATTACTGTGCAATAATTAGTTCAAATTTTACAAGGTTTCAATTGTCATTAATAGCTGTTAAGGTCGATCAAGGAGACCGTTTCTCTTTACGACCGAACGGGAGAGACCGAAGGTAGAGAGGAAGGATGGAGAGCAACGGGTTATAGAGGGTACAGGCGGAGTACGGAGAAGGGAAAATTTCGTAGCTCACTTCTTTTTCCTGAACATTTTTGGTTTTAATTAAGCTTTTAGTGAATTATAGATAGCAAATT
>BGPR01001072.1:10033-27417 GCA_013235015.1 Araneus ventricosus | reverse complement strand
TTATTCTATAGAATAACTAATCAAGTCAGTTAAAGTGTAAAATAGATAAATTATTTCACACTGTACCTAGTTATTCTATAGAATAACTAATCAAGACAGTTAAGTGTAAAATAGATAAATTATTTTACACTTTACCTAGTTATTCTATAAAATAACTAGGTATTCTATAGAATAGCCAATGATAGACCGTTAATGTGTAAAAAAAGGCAATTTGACAATAAAACAAGTCCGCTTTTTTATAAATTACACGCGGATTGCAAATGAGCCATAGCCGGTCCTAAACTAAAACCATATTGTTACAAAAGTCTTTCTGTGGGTGTTGGTGTAAACAGTCCAACACGCAGGATAATGAAGAATGAAGGTTTATTTACAAATATGCAGGAAAACACGTAGCACGGGTACAGGAAACAATAGTTCTTGCACAGATTAGCAATGTAAACAGACAACAATTCACAGGTAATAACAGTTCAGCACTTTGATATTTAGCAACACAAGCAGCCAGCAAATAACTAGTAACGACAATAACAGCTCAGCTCACCAGCTTCCTAGCTCGCATTGCAGAAGAAACTAAAGTCGTTCCCAATGGATCAACACTGCTACCGCTCGGCGTCTAACAGCTTATTAGCTCTCACAGCGGATAGAACTCCAAAGACGTTCGCGCTCCAAAGCGATTCCAGTCGATCAACACACACCGTCATCCAAGCGCTCTCTTTATATAGTCTCCCGCGGCAGGCCGTGACGTCACATGGAATCATCTAGTACATTCAAGCGTATCTCCTCTGTTAATAGAAATATCGAGAAGATTCCAGCTCTTTGGAGATCCCATATTTCGTCGGCAAAGTCGCCACGTCGCTAAGATGGTCGCCAAGGTCAGGGGTCCAGACGTGGCTGCTGTCGGTCATCTCATACTTACCCCTGTAAAACTCACTTCCCAACCATAAGACTCACATTGCTGGGAAGCGACTTTCCATGTTTGCAACAATATATAATACTGTTACAAAAAACGGTAAGGTCGTTTTATTGCCATATTAATCCTATGATTGGGAAGAGATATTTACAGGGATACGTACTGGATGAAAATAAAGGTTCCAAAAAAATAGAAATTTTATAGCTATCAACATTAGGAGCGAAGTCATGGCCAAATTCCACTATAAACGCAGATTCCTTAAACTTAATGAGCTAGCAAAGCTACTACATTCCGGCTCTTGCTGCTAGAGATGTTAAAGTTGAAACATTTGTCCACTTTAGATGCCGCATGCATCTCGAGCACAATTTTCCTTGCTTCATTTAAGTAATTAAAAAACATAAATTCCTTACATTCAATGAGCTAGAGAAGCTACAAGGTTCCGGCTCCCGCTGCTAGCGAAGCTTGTAGCTTGTCTAGCTCATTGTTTTTAAAAAATTAAAATAAATTTTCCTAGTGCCCATTTCTGAATCCGAAATCACAAATAAACAATTTAACTAACAAGCGGGCTGAATCATGTCCATTATTTCGCACTTTAAAGATGTTATTATATAGATTAACTGGTTAAAGTGTAAAACAAAAGTTTATTTCACACTTTAACTGACTTGATCAGTTATTCTGTAGAATGACGGATTTCATACTTTAACAGTAACGCATACACCTTTCATTGCATTTAATGTCAACTTCCCAGCAAAAGACTAAACCATTTTTGAGGGTAAGGGGAAGGGAGAGAGGGGGAAGTTGAATTTTCGAAATTTGCCTGGATTTACTAGTCATTAATTTTTCGCTTAGTTTTATTTAGTTTTTATTTAATGCAAAAGACGCCATCTGGTAGTGTATCTGAGAAAAATCGATTGCAAAATTTCGTGATGGATTATGAAAGTCAAAAGCGCAGAAAAAAAAACAACAAAAAATAACATGTTTTTACAACGCACGAGCTTATTACTGCCCTAAAATTCCGAAAAAGAAAAAAAAAAAAGCCGTGGGGCACTGAACCAATGCGACGCAGAAATTAATCCACAATAAATATCATAAGAAATAAATTTCTTTTTATTATTTAAATGTTAATTAAAAATATTTTGTAAATATGATTAAACTTCCAATTTACTAGAAATGGTTTCATCTGTGTATTATGCTTTTTTCTTTTACCCTCAATATTTTTGATAAAAAATGTATTTATAAAAGTATATTTGCAGGAACTTCTACCTTTAATTTAATTTTTTAAAAATAAAGTGGGAAGCATTTTTACTCCTTCTGTGAGTACTTCTTTAGTTTCTTTACAATACTTCAGTTAGCAGGACCTGCGAAGTCAGGGTGCTTAGAAAAGGAATAAGGTAAGAAAGGCGCAGTTCGTGAAAACGTCGGTATAAAATCATAAATCAAGTATTTCGTATAATACGTAATTTAATTATAAGTCTCTCTAATACAATATTTACACAGAGTAGTATAATGGTTACAGAATAGATAAATCACAAGTTACCACAGACCAGTCCTACATGCCATACACTTGTGATTTATCTATTCTGTAACCATTATGCCACTCTGTGTAAATGTTGTATTAAACAGATTGATAATTAAATTACATGTTAATACGAAACACTTCTTTTATATTATCCCGACGTTTTCACGAAAAACTACGGCGCGAACCCCAACTGCGCCTTTCTTATGTTTTATTTAGAGTAACTTTTGATGGTGCCATCTGTTGACAGTATATAGAACTACATTTTGCATATGCGCATTAAAACATTATTTATTACAAATTCTCATATTTCCCGTAATATTCAAATTTTTTAATTCAAATTTTAATACAATGTTTCTTTTAAGTATTGTCAAGTATTCAGTAAGTTTCGTACGATTCGAAAGAAAACATCGCATATGAAAACATACGGAGTTTGAAATTTTCAATTTAATACCGATTTTTACTTATATTCTGATAAATATTTTTACTGTCTCACTTTGGATCTTAGTAATACTCCTCATGCTCTTTAAACTGACACCAAAATCAACCTCCTAACTAAACGCGTTTCCACGCTACACTTATTTATAACCTTACATAAAGCTAATTCATAACAATCATGCGCATGCGCCTACACTGGTACGATGACGTCACAGGCAAAACAAATACTATGCGACAAACTCTTACACATATGATCTATCCGTTGTGGTGTCAACCATTCTTTTCGCATTATTAGTCTCGTAATTATTAGCGATTCAAATCTGACGGTATTTTGCCTCACAAGAAAGTTCGACCGACTATCCCTGTAACGAGCGGAAAGACGTTTTCACGTCAAAAATAGATCTTACTTTCCTAAAGACTACTGAAGCTTACCTCCATTACATTTTTGCAAAAGCTTAGTCTCAATAAAAACTCAGTTCGTCTTTCCGTAGTATAATATGCAGTTCACTGAATGCACCCACTACCCAAGTGTTCACATAAATTAATTAAACTCTTCATGGCAGCTTTGCACACAAAATGCTATCACCACGAGCGATACTCCTTCACGATTGAAAGCATATCTTAGATTCTCACAGATACTACGTTACATGTTCTCACTTCGTCAGCGGCAGAGACTCTGATTTAATAGAGTGTCAAGGCGATGCATTCAAGTACACATTTTCCCCCAATACAATCATATTAAGAAAAACCTAGAAATTTTGAAGTTAATAGCCAAAAATATGTCAAATTTTGAGTCACGAAATCAATTACGAATCCAGTTGAACTGTTAAGATTTACTATTGTTACTTCACTTAAGTTATTAAACTTGAACTATTTTCTTTACATTGCATTTAATTAGTCCGTTTAACGTAAAATTTTTTAAGTCATTTTTCTCCCACATTGCTGGAAATTTAAGTTTTAAGCCTATTGATTTGCCACCCCCAAACCTCAAAATATTTTATTTCGTACTCAACTGCTCCAACTCTTTTGCCGCAAATGTAGCGATAATCTTAGAAAGAGAGCCTAAGCTGATAATTGCTCCAACTCTTTTGCCGCAAATGTAGCGATAATCTTGGAAAGAGAGCCTAGGCTGATGCGATCTAAAGGCACAGTGTCCACTAAATATTTGATTTGGGAGAAAACCCTCTCCTATCCTGTTGAAGTTCACATTCTCCAAGAATTGTTTCGTTTTTCTTATTCTGTCCATCTTTGTTTCCACGGGTCCCTAATTTTGTTTCTATTTGGGTTCTAATTTGAACCGTTGATGAATTAAAACTATAATCTGTTATTTTTCTTTCTGGAGCCTTTTTCGCCCAAGGTTTTGCAAGTTTGTTGTTACGTATGAAGGCGTTATGTGCGTTGATCTAGAACATTCGTTTCCGTTGTCATAATCCAAGATTGCCCTTTTCATAAATAATTATTCTTTCAACTGTTTTCTGCTTAAATTTCTTCTTTATTTTAAGGAATTTATTGTCATAAGCTTACATCTCGAATTTAACTTTGGTCATGGTTTTTTTCAATACTGTATTTTACCGCTTTTTTAACTGTCGGAGCTTCAATTTTGAAACCGGCACCACTATCTTGCAATTTGAACATTTTCTCTGGATTTAAACAGGTCTTGAATAAAACACAAAACCAAAACTAATCCGTACGAGGACTTTAGATACGTCTGTAAATATACTTCTCCATTTTAGACCTTGGAAAAACAGTCCAAATAATTTTTATACTCTCACATGGTTTTGTATAACTTTCGAAGTCAAAATACTATATTGCATTAAGCACTCTATTTGCTTGTATCTGCCTAATTCTTCTCGCTATATGAATTTGTGTCTCAATCTTCATATCCAGAGAAGAATATTTAATAGCCAATAAAGACATAAAAATGTTTATTAGATGTGTTCTGAGTGGAAGGCAATTTTAATGCGATTCTTGAGGTGAATTCTAGAAACGGAGTTTTATAAAATTATTACGAATCTGACGATCACTCTCAAGGAGATTCGGGGATATGTACTCAGGGAAAATATTTCAGATTATATATGAATGAAACATGAGGTGATCACTTTACTTCTTTTACTGTTTTTAAGGAAGGTTCTGGTTTTGTTTTTAAACTTAAATTTTATTTTTGTTTTTTTCATTCGACTTCTCCTTTGCTTTAATACCTTTTACAATTTCACTTTTAAGCATTTAATATTTTGAGCTGTATACTAGGGTGGGCCGAAAAACACTTTTTTTCGAAATCGCTATTCTAATAGTGCGGAAAGGGTTCTCTCTGGTATCAATAAACACGGTGTAAAATATTTTTTGATTGGATAATATCTTCTGCCATCGCATCGCACTTGCATTTTGGAAATTTGGGTAAAAATTGCAATTTTTACTCGGTGTTATTATTTTTTAATATTGCTATTCTAATAACGCTGATCCCACTGGGTTCAATAAGAAAGGTATAAAATATTTTTCGATAGAATAATATCTTCTGTTCCCGCATCGCAATTGAAATTTTGCAATTTTTGTAAAAAAGTACACTTTTTCTTGCCTTTTCATACAGGAAGCGACTTCGGAATATTGCTGACAGAAAGGCTCACAATTTATATTTAAATGACACATAAGCAACGCCTAACGCAGAGTATGTAGATCAGTGGCGAATCCAAGGGAGGGGGGATGGGGCCCCACCGCCCCCCCCAGAGGTAAACCAAAATTCTTGATTTAATTTAAAATCACTACAACTGTTTGATCTTAATTTTCATTTTAAAAGAATAGTAATAAAATCGTGACAACAGTGCTTTCTGACTTGACAGGCTCAAAAATTTTCCTACTTTTCTAGTCATTCCACTTGCACTTGTAGCGTTGGCGCGGTCGAAAACATTTTTTGGCCAGCTATTTCATTGTATTTTTTATTAAATTATCGAAAGTATTGTAGTGTTCTTTATTATTCTTATTGTCAGGAAAGAAAAGCCTGTAAAGTTAAAGTGTTTTGGTTTATATAAGCCATGAGGTTTGACATTCGTCACTACGATACAAAATTTTTATGACCTCCGGCCCCGC
This sequence comes from Araneus ventricosus, assembly GCA_013235015.1. Classification (NCBI taxonomy): domain Eukaryota; kingdom Metazoa; phylum Arthropoda; class Arachnida; order Araneae; family Araneidae; genus Araneus; species Araneus ventricosus. The sequence continues at coordinate 21,475 of BGPR01001072.1, read as the reverse complement.
CCGCTAGTCCGTCCTTTGGATTCGCCACTGATGTAGATTATGAAGATGAAGAAACGGATTGTTCTTCAGATATATCTGAAGTAATTTTAAATCTGAACACTTACAAACCATCAGCATCGAACCGTTTAATCTCTCTTACTGATCCTAAGTACAAACAATTAATTCCGTTTGTAGCTAAATCATCACAAATGCGACTTGGCCTCCTTTCAACTGCTGTGGTTGGCGACAGGTTTGGCGTCTCGGACCGGGCTGTGGCTGCAATTGCTTTAAGTGTTCTTCACGATGTCGGTCACATAACTAGCAACAACTCAGATTTGGTGGTTGACGAAAACAAGCTGCGAAGGGAAAAGGCTAAAGTTAGAAAGGATTTAAAATTCCAGGCTTTAAGTGAAGCTCAGGCATCACCGTTGAAGGGGCTGTATTTCGATGGTCGTAAAGATTCTACATTGATAGAGGAGAGAGTAGATATTAAAAGATATACGATAAAAGCAAAAGAGGAACGTTTATGTCATATTGAAGAACTGGGTTCACGTTACATTACTCATTTGAGTCCATCATTTGGCACCGCAAAACAGATTTCCGTGACTATTATCGGATATTTTGAAGGGATCACAAGAGATCTTTCTCAGCTTTTGGCAATTAGCTGTGATAGTACATCTGTTAATACCGGATGGAAATCCGATGTAATTCGGTGTTTGGAATTGAAACTTGGTGAACCTCTGCAGTGGGTAATATGTCTCCTGCATTTCAATGAACACTTACTCTGAGGCATCTGTTTGAAACTTTGGATTTGCCAATGCCAACTAATGGTCCAAAATAATATTCTGGTAATTTTGGGAAGGCGCTTCTTACATGTGAAACTTTGCCAGTTACAACTTTCGAAATTATTGACGGCGAATTACCAACAACTGATAGACGTAACTTAAGCAAGGATCAAATGTACTTATTAGAAATATTTCAAGCGTTGCGATTGGGAAATTGTTCTGATGAGCTGGTTAGACGCAGTCCTGGTACATTATCACATTCACGCTGGCTGACAACAGCCAACAAAGTTCTAAGATTATATGTTAGTTCTCCAGCTTCTTCTTTGAAGTTGAAACAAATCGCTGAGTTTTTTATGAAAATTAACACTCCAAACTTGTTTAATATAAAGTCTAAACACTAGCTTAAATATTGAGCTAAGCATGTGTGGAATACTATTTATAGATCCAGGTATTTATCTCAAGACCTCAAGGAAGTCGTTGACGGAGTAATTTGTAAAAATTCGTTCTTTGCTCATCCTGAGAATATCTTGCTATGTATATTGAAGTATGAAAGGGTGTACATCAGAGAACTTGCTGCACGACGTATAATTAAGTCTAGAGAGTCATCTTCCAATGTAAAGTCAGTACGTGTCTTTCTCCACCACAACTTAATTTTGAAGCAGCTGACTATACAGAAATGATTGACTGGTCTTCAATTACCATTACTTCTCCACCAATCCTCCGTAATATATCCACTGCCTTATTTAGATCCATTGTGCGTGATAAGAAAAATAGAGAATGGGACTTCATTCATTTCCCATATAACACACAGGCAGTGGATTGGTGTGCCAAGTTAGTGGCAGAAGCATCCATTAAGGTCTATAGGTTTCAAAATAGAGATGGGTTCATTAAATCCACATTCTTTTCCCGATGCCTGAATTCGACAATAAGGCTGATTTCAAGCCTCTTCCTGCTGATTAAGTGCAAGTAAACTTTTGGTATTGGCATGTCATAACATTCTATGGTTACAATATCCTTAACAAATATTATATTAATATATTATGTGACTCAGCAATTATTTTATAATTTTTAGGTAATATAATCAATTGTACAATACAATACAACAATAAACAGTGTTTGTACTCATCCATTTTTCATGTTTGATTTATTTCTATAACACATAAAAAAGTGCATTTTTTTTCAAAAATTGCAAAATTTCAATTGAGATGCGGGAACAGAAGATATTATTCTATCAAAAAAATATTTTATACCTTTCTTATTGAACCCAGTGGGCACCTCTTCAGCGTTATTAGAATAGCAATATTGAAAAATAATTATATTTCCTACACCGAGTAAAAATTGCAATTTTTACCCAAATTTCCAAAATCCAAGTGCGATGCGGGGGCAGAAGATATTATCCAATCAAAAAAATATTTTACACCGTGTTTATTCAAACCAGAGAGAACCCTTTCCGCTCTATTAGAATAGCGATTTCGAAAAAAAGCGTTTTTCAGCCCACCCTACTGTATACCCTGTAAAAAAAGGGCCATACAGCTTATTTGACTTCCCTATTTTCTGAAGAACATTGTATTTTCGTTTCTACTATACAGATGATTTTTAGTAGCAATTTTTATATTTACAGATGTTTCCATCACTATAATATATTCCGTTCTAATGTGGTTACCGTGTCAATGGTTATGTGAGTTCAACTTATTGCCCGGGGAGTTTTTTAACATGTAATTATGAGGTGAGAATTTTTTTTTCGAACAGACTGTTTCAGATAGAAAAGTCCTTGAGGACGCTGATTAGAATAAATTATCAGCGCTTTTGTAAGATGAAGATAATTCATCAGAAGTTGTGGAATTTTTCACACATGGGATTATTTCCTTAAAGGTAATATAATTATCTGCATATATATATATGAGTTAGGCACTTTTAAGTTAGTCGTCATATGTTACCTTTTGTTCATCTCGCATTTTGCCTACTGGAAACATGTAAGTTATATTGTTTGCAATTATATTTCCATACTTTATGCTTGAAATTAAATTGTTTTGGTTGCTCTAAGTTTTATTTTAATTTATATTTTGTGTTTAACGTGATATATTTGAAATAACCGATTGGAAACTGCAAATCATGTGCTATTCAGGTTTGTTTAAAATTTTTAAAAATATATATTGATATGGTTCTGTAATGTGAAGCTCTCTTATACACTCGTCATGTGAGTAACACAAATTTTTAAAAATCAAATCGGAGCTTTTATTAGTGGGTTAAAATGCAGAATATTATTTTTATCTAGAATATGAACGTGGAAAGAAATTTGAAAAAGCTTCATGCGCTCATAGAAATACTCTAAGAAACCTGAAATTTCAATGACATTTCTAATATGCTTTAATTTTAAATTAAGTTTAACAGTTCTCTTTCTTATGATTTCATCGTGGCTTTATTTCTTTATAGTATTGTTTTTAGCTTCTCATGTTTTCAGTATTTTATTGAGAAGTTGGATTTTTTTGAAGAAACTTTTCTTGCAAGTTAAGGAATTCTCTTTATAGTGATATTGATTAGGATTGATTCTGTATAGTATTGCTTTCAGCACATTGATGGATCATCCGAATTTTCGGAAGAAACTTTTATTCAAAGTTTAGGAATTCTCTTTCTAATAATACTGATTAGAGCTTGATTCTTTATGGTTTTGCTTTCAGCATCTGATGCTTTTAGCACATTGATGGAACGTCCGAATTTTCGGAAGAAACTTTTATTCAAAGTTTAGGAATTCTCTTTCTAATAATATTGATTAGGCCTCGATTCTTTATAGTATTATTTTTAGCGTCTCATGCTTTTAGCACAATGTTGGGACATCCGAATTTTCGGAAGAAACTTTTATTCAAAGTTTAGGAATTCTCTTTCTAATAATATTGATTAGAGCTTGATTCTATATAGTATTGTTTTTCGCTTCTCATGCTTTCAGTATTTTATTGAGAAGTTGGATTTTTTTAAGAAAATTTTATTGGCAGTTAAGAAATACTCTTTCTAATGATATTGATTAGGATTGATTCTTTATAGTATTGTTTTTTGATTAATATCTACTAGAAATAATATACGTTAGATTTTATTATATTCAAAAAATCATCATTATGAATATTTATTAATAAGTGAAAAATAAATTCATTGCAATTTAAGAATTTATTCCATCCAGAATTCAGTAAAAAAAATCAATCTGATCAAATATACTTTTATTTAAGAATACTATTTACAAACAATATATACATCATGTTAAGTAAAAGTGTGTAAAAATGAATCGAATTGGATGGTGGAAATAAAAACATTATTACAGAAGATATTGTTTAAGCAATTTTGATACTTAAAAAAATTAAAGGATGTTCGATCCTCTAATACGGAACATCGATACATTATTATTTTTTAGGTTTGATTCGTCTGCTTAATCGCATCAGCCGTTCAGTTCTGAGAGGAACAATTTTTATATCACGCAATTTATTTTTTGGAAATTTGTTAAATGAAGGACTGTTTTAGTCGCATCAATCAAAGAGCGCCACTTGATTCTACAGCATCCGTCTAATTCGTGTCTACCAGTCGTGAGAATTGCTAACAAAATGGGATTGAAGCTCCAATTTGAAACATTAGAAGGATAAATAAGAAAAGTAAAACGATTAAACGACTGAAACTAAGACGCAATCCGCTTCTGAAGCCTAATCATAAGATACAACGGCTTCTCTTCGCAAAAGAGTATATGCATTTGACTTCCGAGTGCTAAGCATAATTTTTAGCCATGGAAAACAAATGAATTATATATGGAACGGAAGGTTTCTCTTATTATTACCATGATTTAGGGAAGGAAGAACAAATTCCATCACATTGTCATTCGTGTCTTCGTTCTGTCATGGCATTAGGAGCAATTATTTCGAATTATGTCTTCGATATTATCATTTTAAACAGTAGACTGACAACGGAAATTACTAATCGATGTTACAAAACATGGAACCAAAGTTTCAGGCTACGTTTCATCAAATACTTTAATTTTGTTGCAGGATAGCGCTGTGTTACATATCGCAATGCCCAGTGATTTGTTCTTCAAAATATTTATGCTTAAAGTGGCATCCGCTATCTCCAGATATGAATTAAATATATGTGCATGTGCCATGCCTGACATAATATGTCTAGAGCATATTGTCTCATGACGTTTATCGTAATGATAAGCAATATGATATCCGAAATTATTTAATTCAAGTAATACAAGCACCAAGGAAGTAAATTGTCCCTGAAAAACTAAAAGTTTTATAGGATTTCGTATCAAATAGAAACTTCAAACTGATCAATGTACAGTGTAGCCATACGATGGACTAAATATTATTTTGTTCACCCTTAATTTAAAGAAATACAATGAGAGTATTCAAATGAATGGTCATTTTGTTAGTCAATTTGAATGTTTTTAATAATTCATGAGTAAGAAATCTTTTTTCTACATGATGATGTTGAAATTTTTTTTCTATAGATGAAAGTACATCTAATAAATTTATTCTTTAAACCTTTATAATATTAATAAATATTTATAAATTCTATTTTATACGATGAAGTTTTTTTGTGTGAGACCATTCATGTGATAGAGACATTGCAAAATTTATTCACGTTTTGTGTTTACTTGATTTGTTTCATTCTTTTTAGGATTGAATCTATTTTTCATTCTTTTCCTGATGCATTAGAGTTCTAAAATTTTCATCAGTATTGTGTTCATGATAACTATAAAATGATGTGATATTTCGAGAATTTAATTATCAAATAATCTCTTATTTTTATTTACTTTTGATTCAATACTAGAGACGCATTCTGATAGAAAATTCGGTAGTAATTAAACAATTCCCGCATGATAATAATGATGAGTTATTAAATATCAAAATATATAGAATTGCCAGTGTTTAAATTAAATACAAGAGACGTCCTCTGACAGTGAATCTGAGAAAATTAGATCACACGCTTCCGAATAATTATAACAATGGATTATTAAAGACTAAAAGTTGAAGTATAGTATATTTTATTGGCACAAGGTATTAAAGACTAAAAAATAGAATTAACCAATGTTTTGATTCAGTACAAGAGACGTCCTCTGACAGTGAATTCGAGAGAATTTGATTGCACGCTTACAAATAATTATAACGATGAATTATTAAAGACTAAAAAATAAAAATGATCAAAAAAATTTAAAAAGTGCTTTATTAATAAGGCGGAGAAATGTTCAAAATAACTATTTCCTTATAAATAATTTCAATTTCGAAGAAAAAAATATAAAGGCATGAGTCGCTGAAACAATACGATGTGGAAATTCAGACACAGAACAATACGATATGGAAGTTCAGAAACTCCTAAAAATTCATGAAAACTTTAAAAAATAGACTATAAATGAGATTAACATTGCAGTTTACTAAGAATAACCATTCAGAGAGAAGTGCTTCAATCTGTTATTGCGTTTTGACCTCAAAATTTTTGATTCAAAAATATTTCCTCTTTTTTAATTCCTTTTAAAAACTTATTAAAATCTTTGTAAATTTTTATTTTGAAATTCATTTTTCTTTTTAGGAAACGTTTTTATACCTTCTGTGCATATTTCTTCAGTTTCTTGGCAATAATTTATGCAGCAGGGCATAAGAAGTCAGATTGCTTAGAAAAGGAAAAAGCTCTCGCCTTACTCGAGACAGCCGAAGATTTACTGACGAAAGCAGGAGACTCATTTCCTACTTGCGGTAAGCATGAAAAACATTTCTTAAACAGATATGACATAACGGAAAACGACAAAAAATCGAACCTCTATTTTTAATCTGTAAGTACCTCAGTTTAGTTTTTGATTAAACCTACAAAAGTGTTCTTCTCTCTGGACTCGCATACTTACTCAACGCAGTATGTAGTGTTTTGTGTTAAGCTTTGTTCTACACTGAAGAAAATCAAATATGGATTTTCAATTCTATTAGAACTACAAATTTTGGAATAGTTCAAAGGAGAATATAGGAATCCATTAAGGGAACTAAGGATTTACTGTGAAAAAAATTATCCGTATTTTTAAATCTTAAAAATAAAGAATTACTTAATTGAATTGATTATCAATTTCAAATCAATAAATTTTTATTCATTGAATTTCATTTAGTTACCTTTTATTTTATTAAATTTTAATTACTTAAATATATACAGGGATGGATTTCGAAATCTCTGGAAGATACTGTGGTAAAACTATTTTTCGTATTTTTGACATTATAAAAAATACTACATAGTCAACTAAAATTGTTTTATTTTGTTTTTTTACTCAATAAGTTTTGTCCTCTTTACAAGATTGCCAATTAGTCGTGTAAAATATCTGTTTTACTTCAAAGCTGCATGAATATCTTTTTCGTTTCGGATTGCATTCTTCGATGGTATCCAGAGATAAAATCTGGGTTAAACCTTATTGAAGTTCGGAAATAAAATGATCAACTATTGGCAGAAATATCTCCCATCTTAAATATTCTTGAACATTACTAGGAGAAACATTTTCTCTAGTTTTTTTCTTGCCACATGTTCTAGGAACCTTTATTTCACTGTCAGCATCGTCCGATTCGATCGTGTGCAAAATTTAAGCATAATTTCTAAAATGCAAGATATTTGAAGTTAATACGGGTACAATGGTTCACCAATCCCTTGTGGAGAAACATAGAACGCACAATCGTAGGAACTCGCGTTTTACAGAGAAGATTCGGTGACGAGGGCATTAGGGGAAGAACCTGGAATTGATGAAGATAAAAATGATTGATTGTGTGCAAAATTTAAGCATAATTTCTAAAATGCAATATATTTGAAGTTAATACGGGTTTCTCCAATCCCTTGTGGAGAAACATAGAACGCACAATCGTAAAAACTCGCGTTTTACAGAGAAGATTCGGTGACGAGGGCTTTAGGGGAAGAACCTGGAATTAATGAAGATAAAAATGATTCGGCCTCACAGCGTTACACAGAAAGCGGATAATGATTTGTAACTTTCGACAATGCTTTGTTTGATGTTCGCAATTCTTACTTAAATTTTCGTAAAAATAGCACGTATATTCGGTGAGATAAAGCATTGTTTCAAGAAATTCTCTAGTTTTTTTGCAATTTATTTGCTCACAGCGTTTAGTGTTTTCAACCATATTATACAAAATTTACAGAATGCTGACAGTACATTTGCGTATCATTATATTAGAATTAAAATTAAATATTTTGAATATTCAAGGAAATATCAGCATTTGTAGTAAATAATTTCAATTGTATATGTGCACATTATAAAATGATTTTCTTCCGTAATTTCGAAAGATACATTATAAGATCAAAAGTATCCGGCCACATTCGGATTTACACGTTTTTTCAAATTTCTCCAGAAAGGCTGGATGAACTTCACTTGAACTTCGACCATGTGATGAATAGGCTTGAATTTACACATAGGCACATCTTACAGTGAAGATTCGGTGACGAAAGCATATAGGGGACCGACCAGAAATTGATAAATTAGAAAATGATTTGCAACTATCACCACTGCTATGCGCAATACTTACATGCATTTTCGTACAAATAGCATGAATATTGAATATTCGGGAAGATTTTCTCAATAAATTACATATTTTCCCACATTTTCTTTGCTTCAAACATGCAAAGTTTTGAACCAAATTATAAAAAAAATATGCTAGCGAAGCATTATATTAAAATTTGAAATCAATATTTTGAATATTAGAGGAAATATGAGTATTTTTAGTAAATCATTTTTAACTATGCATGTGCGAAACATAATATAATGTTTCTTTTATATTTTGGAAGCAATTTATGTAGGGCAACTTTTATAAAAACTTCAGTTGAACAGCATTAATATTTATAATGATATCAGAATTGCAGGGAGCGTTATTTCTATTTATTTCTAAGAGAAACAAAATGATGAAGGTTCTTTCACAAATTGAGATTTTTTAAACTTGAATCTTCGAGCTTTAATCGCCGAACTGGAATCATAAATATGTATTCAAATTATAAACATATATGGGTATTTGGGATATTCAACTTTCATACAATTCAATATTACTATTCGAATATGAAATAATGTGAAAAAAGAATTTTTTTTGAATCATCAATGTACGGTAAAAATAACGAAAATCGATGAAAATAATCATTACCATTACTTGCCCTGGGTTTGGAAAGAGCCGGCCAATTTCCTCCAGCATTATTATGTAATGGCGACTGGTGCCAAAGGCACAATTATGTTTAATTATTAGTCTTAATATGTAATAGTGTAAAAGAACTGTAAGTAAACAATTGAGTCGTCGATTTTATGAAAACGAGATTTGAAATTTTGAACAAGAACTAGTGGCGCTGGTCTCACCTCTATTTTCTAGTGTAATTACACAATATGGTGTGTCCTGCACTTCATAGTACAGAAATAAAAACGAGTTTGATTTTCGGAACACTTCCCTTTGACTGACTGAGTATAAAATTTCACGCATATCTACAATTGTAATGCACAGAAATAAAAACGAGTTTGCTTTTCGGACCACTTCCCTTTGACTGTTTGATTATAAAATTTCACGCATATCTACAATTTTAATGCCGAAATCATCTTCCAAATTTTATTTATCAGTTGCAATTTTGAGTTATTGCATTCACGTGCGCGTTTTCGGGTTATTCCGTTCACATGCAAACGAATTTACATATCGACAGACAATCAACTGTTTGACAGATTTTGCCCAAAACTATATACACAATTGGAATTCCGGTGATTAAAAGGTGTGCTAAATTTCACTTATCTGATTTGCTGCGTTTTTAGGTTATCGTTTTCACATACCAATTGACGGTCAGACAGATAGACTTCCCGTCGAAGTAATTTGTCAGAAAATGACAGAATCCAGCTATTTTTGTTCTGAGACAGCATACCAAATTTCACCCGTCTAGCTTGTCTCATTTTTTATTTATCATGTTCACATATCCATAGATACAATTTCAAAAGAGTTGTTTTCATTACAGGTGTGTAAAAATATTTGTAAGAGATACAAACCACACAGTGTATATTTTAGATAATCTAAGTAAGTGTAGTTTGAAACAGGAGGTTAAGTTCGTCATTAATAAAGAAGTTAACTGTCTGTTAATAACTTTATTCATTAATAAAGTAGTGTTACTAATAAACTAGTTCTAATTTCTGCATGATGTTTCTTACACCCCAACGCGTTTATCTTCCTTCTAGTAACTCATAAAAAATATCTAAATATAAGTTATTAGAAAGGGGGCGGTCTTAAAGCGTTACAATATTTTCTGTACTTCATTAAGAGAAATTAATTCTCAGTCGGAAAAATATCGTTGGACAGAGAGAGTACAAGCTGTTATTATAACATTTTTGAATGTAAATCAAGTCTATTAAAAACGGTTTTCATACGTTTTTCAGAAGCTAAATGCCTTTAACAATATCTTTTAAATAGAAAATTTTCTTTATAAATTTCTAAAGTTTAATAAATTTTCATCGTTATGCCTTTTCATTTTATACAAGTTATTTAGAATTTATGATATTCGCTGTTCTTTATACTTGGGCGTCCATTTTAAAAAACCATGCCCTCTTTTAAGTTCACGAGCGATGGAGGGAATCCAGGTGGCGTCTCATAATAAACACAACTGAGCATTTTATGTCATATCTAACTGAGGGTTGCCTTCGATTGAGATTTATTTTTCTCTTACTTCCTGAAAGATGCGCCGTGGGTGCCAAAATTGAGTTGATGTCAGGCATTTCCTTGTATCACAGGAGGGAGAATTATATCAATTGGCATCATTAATCATTTGACAGAAATTCTAACTCAAACTTCTCAGTTTTAAACATACATATTAAATTCTGTATATTAATATACAGAAACAGAATTATATACTATTATATATAATTCTTTTTATATATAATTTTAATATACAGAAACCCTTTATATAGAAACCCTTATTATTTTAATGTATATAAACCCTTTCAATTATCAGGAGAAAATTTATCTACTTCTGAGATTTGATTTTTGAGAGTATAAATGACTCGGGTATTAAAATGCACAGGTATACTTTGTTAGACAGTTGCACTTCAATCATCACTCATTTTTCTAATACTAATTAATTGTTTTTTCAGAAGAGAATGCAAATTCTACGGATCAGTCAGAGTGCGGTAGTGAAAAGCCCTTGGCTTACGTTGAAATCTCAAAGAAACTGATTTCCGAAGTAAGAGAACACTTTCCAACGTGTAAGTACAAATTTGAATGCCTTTAGGTTCAATTTAAATCGGTATGGAAGCATGCACAATGGAACTAGGCTTGTTGGATACAAGGAAACCTGCGCCATAGATGGAGTCTGGATAGCATGCAGCCTTCTCATAGCTTTCGCTAAAGCGGATTGTAAGGGCAATGACCGGTATGTGTGGCTATGCTGCGATAGAATAGATTGTGTATTATTATTAGTTTTATATATAGTAACTAATGTTTTTAATAAGTATCGTTTTTTGCCAAGATGGGCTGTATTATGCAGGGAGACTTTCATCAGATCCACACGAGAATCAGGTAGGATTCAAGGCCTAGTTAGTTCTTCGTAATGTGTGTCATATTAGATGCAGAGAACTGAGATGATAGGCTTAGTTGATGGAATTACACTAAGAATACGATTTATCTAAAGTTATGCAGTACATAGCAATGCATGT
>BGPR01001071.1:244231-318865 GCA_013235015.1 Araneus ventricosus | reverse complement strand
CCGTCCAGTGTCGTCTAATCCCAATACAACGTCCGAATTCAGCGGACACTCTTCCCGGTATTTTTCCAAAATTCCTTTATTTTCTACTTTGAAATCTATTTTAGAAATCTATTTTTAATTGATAAAATTGTATTTTTAATACCAATAATAAAAAATAATTTGAGTATTTAGTTGGAATCTCTTTAAAAATAGCCTATTTTTACGGAACTGCTGAGAGCCCATGTGTACATTTTTTTAATTATATCCACTATAGCGACTAATCGTTATAAAGACCTTTTGCTGTGGGACGCAGAGGGTCGTTATAACGAGCGTCAGCTGTATATATAACAGATTTTTAGATTAGGAATACATTTTGCTAAGTTATTAATTTTAATTCATAATAATGGCATTATAGATGTGAGCCGGCCGCAATGACTCCTGGCAACCACTCTTTTAGGATCCAGTCCGCTACTGTCTGGAGATCTTTTCATTAAATTTTGAAGTATTGGAAATTAGAGCTAATATTTTCTTTTAGCATTTTTTTTTTTGTTGTTGTTTTGTGTATGCTTTTTTTCTCTGAGTGTTGGGAAACATTAATACCGATCATTTTGATAAATTATGGGATCTTCAAAGTATGGGACAGCCGTTACCTATATATATAAAAGAAATTTTTTTTTAGTATTATGTATGCATGTTCGTGATTTTTTGTTATTCTTGTTCTTTAAGCATGCCCAAACCTTTGACTTGAGACCAAATTTATGGATTAGCACAAAAGGGGAGCTGACGCCGCAGTAATTTTTTTAAAAATTCAAATTAGATTTTTATTTGTTTAATTTTAAGTGGTAAATTCGGGGCCGATTTTCTTGAATTTTATTTTTTCTTCATTATTTCATATACACTCGACTTCTGGTGTTTCAATTTATTTATTTCTCTTTATATATTGTTCTTTTTGAGCCGTATTGAAGGAAGTTCGCTGGAATAAAAACTTGCGATACGGTTTGTGTGACAGAATATTATGCTTCTGTATTTTAATTTATAAACATCATTAAAAATTGTTTTCTTGCATTTTTTTCCTCTCTTTTTTTTGTCTTTTTATGTTTTATTTTGTATCGCATATTTTTTATTACGATTTTTTTTTTATCGTTCTAAAGATTTTTTTAAAGTTTATATTTTTAATCCGAAACGCCCTGAAAATTCGGTACAGTAGAATTATTACGTATTAGTTATTTTATGGTTTATTGTTTAAAAGTTTTAAATAAATGTTTTTTTTCAAACATTTTGCTCTTTATTCAAACCATATTGGCTTGAATGAATACTTAGTATGGCCAATGTGCAGGTGATTTTTTTCTATGGTTGATGGCCTACCTCCGAAAAAAGTCAGGGAAACTTAAACGGCAAAAATGATGGCCATCCTGTGTGGACCACACATTGCATCCTGTACACAACATTCTCGACGGCCGAACGTAACGTGTTACCAGGAATGCTCAGCACAGGCCGTGATATGTTGTCCTTTAAGGTCGGGACCCCACCAAGATAGACCTTGTACTTCAAAACCTCCATGGGTTTAGATAACGGGAGAATGTTGTGTACAGGATGCAATGTGTGGTCCATGAGAAGGGTGGTCACATTGACCAAGGAAGTGCTTTTATTGAAACAAGTGCTATGGAGTATTGTGATGTGTATCATCTCAGTTCATTTGCTATATTAAAGCGGTATTGCACTGAAATTTGTTGAAGTTGGGTTGTTTGGGATATATAGCGGCAAAGGCTAGTATCCGAGAGTCAGTAGATGCCGAAGAGTTTCAGCGTCTGAAAGAAAAATCTGAAGATGGCACTTAGAAGAGCAAATCGAGTGAAGAAAGACTATATGAGGAAAAATTTTGAAGATTCAAATTGAGTTTCAAGCAGAAGATCCTTCTGTGAGGCAAATACTTCTTGCAGTTTAAAAGAATATGTTCGATAGTGTTTTCTTGATTACACACGGGACAAAAGGGATTGTTGTGAAGTCCATATCTGTGCAAGAGAGCTGGGGTGATTATCATTCGGGTAAAAATGCGAGTAATTATGATATCCTCGCGTCTATTTTTTAGCCATGGTGTAAGGGATAAGATGGAGGGTAAGTCTCCCAGGATTTCTAGATATTTGCCATTTCGAAAGTTTTCAATCGGTTTTTGAATAGAAAAATTACTACGATATGAACAAATATCTTCCACTGCGAACCACTCAATGTATAGGTCCGACTCCGTGACATTTTTGGCAAGAGAATCAGCCCTTTCATTCCAGGTAATACTTGAGTGCTCCGGAGTCCAAACCAGTGCAATTTTTTGATTAAATTTGGCTCTCATTAAAATTTTATGGGCTAAACGAAGAATACTTAGGGGGATTTGATGGACAAATTCTTAAGTTCTTGCAAGACTGAAAAACTGTCAAGATCAGAAGATTGCTGTCAGGAACTGAGAGATCATCAATCACTTGACAAATGTCAAGCGCTTCAGCTGGGAAGATGGAATTGATCGGGTGGATCCGAAAAGAGAATTATTCGAGATTGAGGTACCAGCTATGGAGGTGTAGAAATGAATTTCGATGCATCCGTAGCGATGATAAAATAATCTTGAAATTCTTTACTGATGGTTTCTTCAAAAAGTGCTTTAATCATGGACGTTAGCTGAGCTTTATTTTGAAAGCTAAAGGAAGCAAGGTGGATTTCACAAATGTCGTTTTGTCTAATTCTCAGTTATGTAGACTACAACAGCGTCACATTTTCCCCTGTAGGCGACTTTCGGAACTAATTTTTTTCACAGAATCTTTTCCCATGATGTCATTAGTTCCCCTACCAAATTTGGTGACATTTCAGCTGATAGATCGAGCTACAGATGGATGATCTATCAGTTTAAAAAAAAATCTGGCCGAGTAGTGTCAGTTTTTTTAAAAAAATCATCCTGCATGAAAACAAGTTAAATTATTTTAGTGAGAGGCAGAATCACGGTTCTAGACAGTTATTACCATTCCATCAAGATGGCAAAAGCGTTGATGGCATATAGAAGCATTGTCTGATGTCAGATTTAGGATATTACTGATCATGCACTATTTATGCATAAGCTTTCAAAAACACTTAAAAGAACCCATTTCTACTAGAACAAAATCTCATTTGAAAGTCCTGCAGATTGCAGGAACTTAATATGTCCTAAATAAACTGTTTTAAAAAGATATCTAAATAATTTAAGATTTTTATGGCAAAACTAATAGCATTACATTTCCAAAAAACTGAAAGAAAATGTTAGAATAAGCAAATTTAATTAAAGAATGGCTGCAGTACTCAAGCACTTATGAATTTTAATTAATTAATAAAGTATTAAAATCAAAATACATAAAATATAATGTTTGTACTTAGTTATTGTGACTTTAAAATCTATCAACATTTTAAAAAAGTGCAATAAGTTTCTAGAGAAGAAAATTCTAAATAAATTTGAAAAGTTAGCATTGCCTATATGTTATCTTTAAAAAACTAAATTATTGCTGAAGAACATTTATTGAAATAAATATACAACAATTTGTAGAAAATTTTTTTTATTGGAACTCAACACTTTATACACAATACCTCATCTCAAACAATAACATCTGCAAAACAAGTCAGTTAAAAAATAAATTAAAAATATTTCACAAAAGTGTCTTGCTATCGAATCAAATGGTAAATACTAGTATAATTATAAAATCATAACACTTATCCACCAAAATATCTTATCCCAAAATGGCACACAATATGCAATTCTCTAAGTAAAACAAGCTGCATCTTTGAAAGTAAGTAGATAATCACAAAAGAATGAAGTTAGTGATGAATGATTACACACAACATAAATACTAAACTACAGAACTTAAAAATTACCCAAGTACATAAGCTATTAAAGCACATGGATACAAGCACACCATAACAGTAACCCTTTCCACACAAAATCAATTAAAAATATCTGTAATACGTGGATGAAATAACCTGACAGAGTGGGGAAAAAAAAAAAAACAATTTTAACAGATATGTATATAAACCACAACCACTTAGAGTAATGTGCTGATATTAAAATAACAAAGAATGAACCTGTTAATTAACAATTGCGATTAATCTTTATCACTCTTTTAAATTTCAGAGAAAATAAAACATATGAAAAGATTCTGAAAGTGGAAGAGTTCAGTACGAAAGATAAATTTATTTAACGTATATTTAAAATTATTTTTGTTCTGAACGAAAATAGTCATTAATAGACTAAAAAAGAACAGAAACATAAATCCAAACAATTTACAAACAGTAATAAAATAATTTGCAAATAAACTAATGTAAGAAAATAGGGTCTTTTAAATATTCTGAGTTTTAGTGTAATAAATAAATAAATAATAGAATGATTATATTGTAAATGCAAAATATATTTGAATATAAAAGAAAACATTCTGCAGGAACATCATCAAATAATAGTTTTCAATATGTTTCCTATTCAAAATAACAAATCTTTCACCTACATATTACTTGGGGAACATTTGCATGAATGGAAAGCACAGTGATATATTATATTATGAAATATCAAAGCAGTGATAAGTGATATGTTAAAACTAACAATCAATGAAAAACCTTTCCAAGTTTTCTATTTCAGTATCAAAATTACTATGTGCATGTGATAGCAAAAGAGGCAGAAATCTATAGAAAATCATTCAGTATGAAATATAAAATTCAGAAACTTTTATTTCGGAGATATCACTTTTCATTTTCTGAGAATTGTCTCAGTGGTGTCTGGTAATATTTATAGGTTTGAAAGAACTCATAAATTTGAGAGAAATCATAACCACCTTTCTATTAATCATTACAAACGGCAAAGATAAGAGTGAATGATAAAAAATAACGCCTTTTCAATGAAAATTATTTCCTAAACGATTATGGAATGATAGGTTTCGAAATAAAATTCATCACCCAGCTTACAACTGTTCACATTCATTATTTGGGCTTATTCAATGTGCATGGCTCTTGTACCTAAATATTATCAACTGTTTCAAAAAAATTACAATGTGAATGCAGTTTTTGGAATGCACAAGGACATTAAAAAGCACCAAGATATTTTTAATTACAATTTTGATTTTTTAATATTGTAATAATTTATAATATTTTCAAGTAAGAATGAACAGAAGAAAAAGATGCATCATGAAATTAAAAATGAAGAGAAGTAATGAGAAATTAATGTGAGCAAAGTTGTTGCTAAAGACAACTTTTCTAAAAAGATTTATTTAACTTTATCAACTGGGTTAATAAATAAATCTGGGAAAACAAAAACGTATGTAAAACTTTTTACTTTAAACTTAGAATTTCCAATATAAAAATCTCTGGATATGCACAATTAAATTACAGAGAATGATTGATTATTATGTACAATTGGAAATCCACCAGTATAATTAATTAAAACAATGCTCCTTTCACTAAAGAAAACTATAGACAGGGTTCATACACATTTCCTTAAAAGAAAATCAAGGACTTTTAAGGACTAAAAAAAACCAAAGAATAAGGACCTCTAAATTGAATAAAGTTAACGAATTTTCGCACGCATTTTTAAATAAAATGTCTCATTTTTGCAAATTCAAACTATTAGATGATAAAGTATAATATAAAACATAGAAGATATATTACAAATTTAACACAACAAAAACTCCTAAAAATACGAGTTAATAAATTGATGGGGAAAAAAACCCCATGAAACTGGTAATCAAATTAAATATCTTTTAATTTCTTTTTCAGTAATTGTTTTTCTTAGTTCATGTGATTGAATAAATAAATTTATGTCCTTTGACTTTCCAGCCTCATTAGCTAAATCATTTGTTTGGTGTATGTCCTTTTGGAAGAACATTTTCTTTTGTTTTAAAAAATCTATTTCCTCCTCTAGAGCTTTTCGTTTCAGTCTTTTCTTTGGATCTTTCACTTTCTAAATACTGCATGCATTTTGCTCTAGCTGAGGTGGCAGCCGTCCTCATTTCTTTAGTAATTTTTAAATCATAAATAGCCCCAGACAACTTAATAAATTCATGAATTACACGCTGGGAAATATATGAAGCATCTTTTAAATTTTCTCTTTCCAGGGCATTGTTCACAGAAAAGCCTCCTCGTAAGTGCGACAGTATTAATACCATTTCGATAATCTTCAAACTTTTTCATAATGATTATTGCTAAAATAAGTTTGTAAAAAAGTATCAAGGACAGTGGCGAATCTAGGATTCCGGTCTGGGGGAGGCTCAGGTCATAAAAACTTTGTATCGTGGTGATGAATGTCAAACTTCAAGGCTAAAGTAAACAAAAACTCTTTAACTTTACAGACTTTTCTCACCTAGCAATAAGAATCATAAAGAACACTACAATGCTTTCGATAATTTAATAAAAATTACAATGAAATAACTAGCCAAAAAATGCCTTCGACCGCGTCAATGCTACAAGTACAAGTGGAATGATTACAAAAGTAGCAAAACTTTCGAGCCTTTCAAGCCAGAAAGCAATGTTGAAACGTTTTTATTATTTTTTAAAGAGAGAAATTAAGAAAAAAAAAAAACAGCAAATGACGTTAAGAATTCAACAAGACTTGGCTTTGTTCGGCTGTATCTGATAGCCCCCCGTATTCGCCACTGATCAAGGAAATCACTCTTTGGATTGAAAGAAATAAATTCAAATGAATTTGGCTTTACAATATTTAACAGAAAATCTACATAGAGTAACAAAATGTCATCGCAATCCTTTTCCAAAATACGTTTATTTTGCGACAACACAATCCATACCTTTTTCATTTATTCCTGTGCTTTTTTGGGATATCCAGCCATTACTCGTGGATCAATGCAAATTGCATGTCTTACTAGTGCGTAACTCACAGGACATTTCTGCATGAAATGTTTTATCATTGTTATGATGTTTTTCTGACTATCCTGTTGGAGTGTGAAAACATCCTTGTCTGCTAATTCCTATTTTTTATCTTTTCTTTTATTAGTTGCTCTGCAGGAAATCCTAAATATACTTAACTTTTATCATTATACAAGTTTGGGTCACTGAAGTTGAATTTGCATAAAGTCTCAGGTTTCTCAATTCTTTCATTCTCTCGTTTCAAAATTTTGAAATGTTGAATGCAATCATTAACAAGTTTTAATACATCACTGGCAAAAAATGGAAGTAAAGGTTTATCACTTTGATACTGTTCTAAAAATGGTAACAGCACTTTTGACAGTCATTCCTATAGAACCATGGACGAATAAAGGCCATCTGTAACTCCTCCCTTATTTCCCAAAGTGTATGCGATGGATATGGATTCGTAGAACGCGAGCGCCACGTCAACCGAGATTAGAGCCGCCGAGAAGGAGGAATTAGAAAAACGATAATCGGTGAAATTTTAAATTTTTTAATAATGGCAGGGTAATAAGTAAGGACTTTTTAAAAATGGGACATAAAAATGAGTATTTGTAAGGACTTTTAAGGACACGTGTGAACCCTGTATAGAATAATAATCCCATAATATGAATAAAGTATTATTCACAAATATAAATATAATTATTGAAAAATGAATTGAGAACTGTTTTGGAACATTGCTTTATTTTAGTTTTTATCTTAATATATTTGGAAACACTTATTTCATGCCCAAATTTGAATAACTGAAATAACATTGAATTATGACAAATTCGCCACAATGAACCAAGTGCACTAATTTCAGAATATCACATCACACTCAAATGTAATTCTAGTCATCAACTCTCTAAAAAATTACACATCTATTTAAAATAATTTTAAGTTTAAAATTCATGTAATATTTGATTTCATTTCTTTATATAGTTTATGAAGCTTTTATCAAAATTTTGCATATGAGCAAAATTTCATTTACCTTTTATACATATAATAAAGCATAATCTGATGTATTAAAAGGCAAATAAAAGCACTTAAAAAAGTCCAAATACTTTTTAAAATTCTTTGAACTTAGCAAATTTTCATCTGCTGACTTGTGCCAAGATTTACACCCTTTGGGTAAGCTGGGTCGGTGGGAAATAAATTAAAATGGCATGTTCCATAAGTGATTATTTAAATATTTAATTAATCAATTTTTAAATGAATAATTCTAATCACTTTTTCACTAGAAAGCCAATTTCTAAAATTTTTTAGAGGATGTTAAAGAAATTATAAAAGCAATATTTCACTATTCATTATATTTTGCAGTTTAAAAAAAAATGGAAAAGGATGTTATGTTGGCCACTGTCACATTTTCCTTCACCATACTTATAAATATTTTTATCAATTTCTTTCCTCTTCACACAGTGGAAAATATTTTCCTATTGATATACTTAATAACAGAAAAATGTTCCCTTTTTTTATCGCTACTACACAGTCCAGTGGGATACAAGATACATTTTATTTTCTAATAACAACGATTTTAAATATATCTGCATATTTTGTACAACCAACAAAAGTATTCACTGTAAAAGGTGTAATAAATCTTTAGTATAAATATATACTTGAATCATTCACAATAAAATAAATAATAAGAGTAACATGCTAGTCAAGTATTTTAAAATAATTAGTCAAATATAATCTTTCTTTGCCAAAGAATTAATTGCTAAGTAAACTCATGCCAGTACACAAATCATAAAAAAATTCACAGATACATGATTTACAGAGAAATTCCTTAACCCCACACACACAAAAAGAAATTAACAATATATTAATTTAAGGAAGTAAAACATTCCAGAATGACTGTTAAGTTTAAAATCATAATTCAAAATCATGAGTAACTGGATTGAATCCATCACTGAGAAGCCTTTTTTAAAAGCTTTCCATTTCCCCACAGTAGATATAAGTAAATCGGGAAAAAAAACCCATCATTATTTGAAAAATTATTAGAGATACTAAATGCACTGAAATAAATCCTGACTACGAACTTCTGGTATTATAGATGAGGTTGTCATTGCTAATAAAAGTTTGATTTTGGACGGATCTAGAGTGATTTTTAAGAGTGTCAGTAAATTAAAACACGTCGTAATTTGGGATAACACTGATTTTGATGTTTTATTGTTTCATATATAATTGCTACACTCTGTATCGGTATTAATCTAGAAAAAGATAAATTATGATTCAATATAGTCTCACATGAACAAAAAACAATGCAATCTAGTTAGTTAAAAAGCATATCTGAATTCAAAAACCCGTTTTGTTTTAATTTAATTGATGTATAATTATAAAAATCGCCTCTGTTCTAAAATACAAAACTGTTTTTGCAATAAAAATAACAACACAGGTTATCTTTATATTCACATGTTACAGTAAATTTTACAAGTGCACAATGAAGATAATTGCTAAAATAGATAGGATAATTAATGACTATGATAATAGTTAAAATTTCTACTAATCCAACAAGTTCCTATACAAAATACATGGCAAGATTAATGTTTACTTAAATATGCTAAATTCATCAGTTGTGTGGTGCCTTTTTCCCTTTCATATATCCCGTCCATCTATCAGATACAGATTTTAGCAGGGGATCATTATGGATGGTGCTGAGGAACAAAAGCTGATTGATGTGAGTGCTGTGATAATCCCAACGTGCTAAATTGGGTGCAATCCCAAGCGAATAATGGCGAAGATCATATACTGAACCAGAACCTGTGTCAAAGAGAGGCAGCATTTTTTTCAGTGAAACAAGTCCATTTTGGAAGAGTTTTCCTGCTTCATGACAAAGTTGATGATTACCACTTTGTTGTACATCATATAATCCAAAGAGAGAATATATAAAACCATTGAGCACATATGAGCTTGGAATTGTGGGGTATTCCTCATACCACACATATTTCCCTAGAAATGTAGTTAATATTCCTCTATGTTCAGAACGAATACTAAATAATTTTATAGCATGTAAAGCTGCCTCTAAGTAATGAAGATCACCAGTTACTCTAAATGCCCTAGTTAGCAAGGACATTGCCTGACCTTGGGCCATAGCTGAATACCAGCCAGGAGCAAGTTCTAACATTCCATTCGATAGCTTACGAGTCACCATATTTGGCCAACCACCATTCTTATCTTGATGATTCACTAACCAGTTGGCAGCAGCAAAAAAATGAGCCATATGAGCAGTGGAACTCAAACTTATATTATCAATTCTTCCAAAGCCACTCAATACAATAGAATGAACTCGCAAATTCCGAGGTTTTGCAATTTTTCTTTTATTTTGCACAGATGGTAATCCTTTATTCAAGTCAATCACCAAATCTCTTGTTAATGTCTTCCACTGAGCAGTAGTTCCAATTCCGTAATAAACTTCAGAGTCAACTAATGACAGTAACACATCGGACATAATATAATGAATTTTATACAATGTGTGGTCCCCAGGACTATGTAATATAACAGTTAAACTGGCATTTGCTATCAACATTAAATCACATGACAAAGTTACTTCTTCTATACCTTCATCGATAGATAATATTTCTTTGTCAGCACCTACAAAATATTAGTATGTAATTAAGATATTACAATACTAATGACATATAAAATAAAGAAAATTCAAAACATATTTCATTAGGTTTCACAACTTAAAGGAGCAATCAACCAATTTACAATCACTATAAAGATAACACTGTAAATATTTCAGCAAACAACTTATCTGCAATTATATAAGCTCATTCAGCTTCAGAGAGAAAATTAAAATTGTATAAATTTCATAAAATTTCGAAATATTTTCATGTTGTTTAGCTCAATGTTATTTTTTAAAAAATAAATTAGCACTGAAAA
Source organism: Araneus ventricosus (assembly GCA_013235015.1). Classification (NCBI taxonomy): domain Eukaryota; kingdom Metazoa; phylum Arthropoda; class Arachnida; order Araneae; family Araneidae; genus Araneus; species Araneus ventricosus. Next base: position 308,116 of record BGPR01001071.1, on the reverse strand, counting down.
GAAAGCTTGGGTGAACAAATAAAATCTATGAATTAAAGTGACATAGATACTACAGAAATAAGTAACAGAAGTTTTTAATGCTTGTGAAAGAGGTTAAAAAATTCAGCGTATTAGTGAAATATATAAAACAGAAATAGTACCATCATCAACATTTTTGCAGAAAATTCAGTAGGGTCAGTATTTATCATACATTGAAGTTAATCGATATTATAAAGTCAGTCGCATTATTAAGGTACTTTTAAAATCTTACTTAAACCACATCTACCGCTGATTGTTATAGACAAGCATATATTACATAACTGAATATGGAGATGAGCCCTCTTTTTTTAAAATGCAAAAAGCTCACTATCCTCAGATAGTAAGATTGGTAGTTGAACCAAAATTTATGCCCAGCTGCATTTATGAAACTGAAAATGGAATAATTTTGAATTTAGAATAATTTTCAATATTTAGTCGACCTCTTAATGAATATGCCACGCAGACTTTCAGAAGACGTTATTTCCTTTCGAATGGTACCATTTAATTAAATAGAACAGAGTCAAATAATGGCTAGAGGTTCTTTTTTTTCCCTTTTTATATTGTACATTTATAATGAAGAATTCAAATATTTTTCTTTTTAAATACTGCTATGGGAAAGAGAAACAAAAGGCAAGCAATGCCTGAAATGAGTATAGTTATATAAAATGCCTATAAAACTATTTAACATCAGAACCCATTCTATTTATATAAAAAATTTAGTTAAATATCCTTCTTTTAAAATATTCAGATTAAAGGATAAGTGGAAGTTAATCATATTACCTGTAGATTTATTATTTTATTTAAACTTACTGTGAAAGTATTATATATCTTGAAGACTAAAGGAATCTGTTAATAAGAGCAGGTGGCAAAAAGTAGAAAAGCTATCTTGATTTCACAAGCCTTTCTTCCCCAGCATTTTTCTTTGGATTTAACACAATTAGTGTTTTGTTTTAATCATTTGGAACTAAAATCCATTCTGAATATAATAAATAATAATCCAGAAAACTTTTGTTTTCCTTTTTAATAACTGCTCATCTTTTACTTTTAAGTTTAAATTAATTATTTTTAAACATATAGTTTTGAAACTAACTTTTATGCTACTTGAACTAATTAACATTTACAGAAAATTCAAATATATGTGAAAAATATGAGTTTTCAAGTAAATAAATGACAAAATTTTCTAACTTTCCTAAAAGTGATTACAAAAAACAAATTAAACATTGTTGGTTCATTACCATCACCCAAAGACTGCAAAGAAGGTTTCTCCTCATCATCTTTGTTAACATTACATTAATGTGGCACTACCCTTATCTCAACACGGGTTATATAATGATCTTACTCAGGTAATAACAATATAATATGAAAGCAAGCAAAAGGAAGGATTAAACCCTTTAATTTGAATGCCAGTGCAGAAAATCTACTAAAAATTATCGAAACCAGTACCTTTAGTCTTGAATTCCAAAACAGTGCTTCCAGCTACAGTATCAAAAACCTTTCTCAGGCTCGTTCCACTGTGTTGAGAATGTAACCATTTACTATGAGTAGTAATTTCACCATCTTCCAAAAATATAATGGTAGGGGGTGGTTCAGTTAGGTTTTTGCTAAAATGGCTCAAGCCAAACTGAGCAATTTGAATTGGATAAAAGTGGCCTCTCGTATCCCATTGTGTTGATACAGGAACACCTAAAAATTAATAATTCTTATTCAGAATACACTATAAAGTTTAAGTAGATAAATAATTAATAAAATAATGGGAATTCAGAACATTAAATATTGCACAATAAATAAAAAGGTAATATAAAATTCAACACAAATCCATAAAAAAAACTTATGATTAGAATAAGTTCCAGAAAAATGAGTATTTCTTCAAATGCTTAACTGAGAAACTTTATTTATCTTCAGAAACAATCCATCTGTTTTTCTGTGCTTGCTAATTTCATGAAGGAAAACATACTTTTGGTGCATAAGAACTGCGACAAAATCACACAAAAAAAATGGCTTGGTTATTATTCGATTAATATTACCCATTCAAGTTTTAAAACTAGTCAGGGGTGAAAGCAAAATATCATACAAATGACTTGTATGCAATAAAACTAGTGCATACAAGAGTATTATGTAAATGTGCTTAAATTTATAGATGCTTTAAGAAAATATGAATAGATTTTTGGGAATCAGATTAATGATATTTTTATAAGTCTAACAATGTTCATCTTCAAAGTCAGTATTCGTTTTATGATCACATTGATTCTTATTTGCACCGTATTTTGATTAGGGATATCAAGCAGAATTCTATAACAGCAAAACAAAAGCAAAGGTCATTTTTACAGTGATTGTAAATAAAAAAATATGATCACTGATCATTGAACCAAACAACTACCATGACTTTTCTATTTCTTTGAACTAATGCCATTTAATCAGCTGAAAGTCATTCATCCATGTTTATAAAAATTGCATATTTTATTTGCACAAGAGTAATATATTCATAATAAAGGCTCTTTAGTTATGCTATTAATGTTTTCGATATTTCAGTTCTAATAAAATTATGTCACATCTATAGCAAGTACTTTTGCTGCTAGATGCCCAAGAATAACTTTCAAATCATATGGTGCATATATTTTTTTTGAAACACACAAGAGAAGAGTTTTTTTTTGCTAGATATCTCACATGAATGTTATTCACTTTTGGCTATTTCTAATAAAGTGTTTTTAAATTAAAAGTTGTTGCTTTCCATTTAATATCGCATTAATTTTCTCCTGGAGTATCTCAAAGTCTAAAGTGGTTGCATCCATTGGAATTTGCTGCATCAATTCAATGCAAAACATGAGTATCTGACAAACAATTTTTAATGCACCAAAGTTTAAGTAACTTGAAGAGAAAGACTTGGATGCATTTCAAAGAAATATTCAAAAATACATTCAAAATAATAAAAAAAAGACTACAAGCCATAGGGTAAATTTGACATAAATTTAAAATCATTAAAAAGGAAACATACCTTCGCCGCCACTGATGCACTTGACTCGGTCTCGTACTTCAACATTGTAATTCTCAAACCAAAGAAATACACTGCTTGGGTCATATTTCTGTTTGGGAAAATATACTTTGGAGTAACTGTGTTGCCAATCAAACTTATCCACACCCCCATGTTTCACTATCTTTCCGTAAACTTCAAAATATTTATGAAGGAAAGAGAATGGAACATAAACTTCTCCGTTGTCCTGTCTGCATGAAACAGCATATTCATCATTTATGGAACACTCTATCTCTTCCAGTGCTCTAAGCTCACTTCTTAAATTAACATGCTGCTCGCCATCGGGTAGGTCTTCATCTACTTCATTTTCCTCCAAGCGAAAGAAATCTGCACTTGAGGGTTCGGATTTCTTCACTGACTGCTTGTTGCAAGGTTCATTTATTTGCCACTGCTTCTCAGTAGAAGTGATGATCGTTCCACAGTTTGTCCAATAAGAGAATGTGGTAAAAATAACAACTATGGTAAAAACGACCAGCAGCAGCTTGAGGCTAATCCGTACCCTCATCGGTGAATCACTACAATAGAAATTTTTTTTTAAATGCTGATTTTTATCTTGGAAATGCTTCATAAACTATGGAATAGAGTTAAAAGCCTAGAGAAACACATTTTTCAATACAGCAGTAAATAATTTATTACAAGATGGATCTAAATCTATTTATGAATTTATGAAAAATGGAAAAAAAAGTCTAGCTTTTTATTCACTACATTTACATGTTTACATTTCCACCCACAATTTAGCACTAATGGTGGTTCAATTTAATAAAAACAAAGAGTCTTATTTTAGGGAAGTCTTAGAGGGTCTTATTACAGGATCTAAAGAGTCTTATTACAGGAAAGGATTGCACACTTTCCCCAGTTCACTATCAGACCATGGCAAATGTGACAGCCGATGGTCATATTTGGCTAAATTGAAGAAGACATTATGAACAGTGTAGGATTAGCAGAATAATATACACTATAGTTTACTTTTGAATTCTGCCATGGATTCCTAAAAAATAAGTTTTTGTGAAATTATTGCGTTTATAAGCAAGTCAAAGAATTTAGTAAATGTTTTCTTATTTCTTGAGTTTTCACTATTAATTTGAAGTTTTTTAAAATCAAATAATTAAGAAAACACTTATTGAATACAATTATAGACCATAAAAATAATAATGAGCATTTTATTGATTTGCTGTCATTAATTTCAACACCAAGGCTTTATACAGGGTGCCCACACTTATCGTGGTCCAATAGCTAATTTCTAAACCGTTAGAGATAGACATATAGTTCCAATTGGAAAAATGCTTTCAATGAAGGGAAGAATTATATTTTATGCTTTTTGAGTCAATAAATATATTTCTGAAAAAGTTAAGAATTCTAATTTTTTACACGATCCCCTGTCTATCAGTCATCTCTAGTAAAATATTCTTCACACATTAACATTCTAAACAAAAAAAAGTCCCACTCTTCAGCCACCAAAACTGACCGAGTTATAGAGCTTTGAATATCACTGACTTAGACCACTCTACACTATTTTAATAGATCGTCTTCGAGGCTGCTATTGAAATGGTGTAAAGTGGTCTAAGTCAGCGATATTCAAAGCTCTATAACTCGATCAGTTTTATCGCTGAAGAGTGAAACTTTTTTTGTTAAAAATGTTAGTGCGTGAAGAATATTTTACTAAATATGACTGATAGGACCGGGGGACCGTATAAAAATTAGAATTCGTAACTTTTTCAGAAATATATTTAGTGACTCCAAAAATATAAATCTTCCCTTCATTTAAAGCATTTTTCCAATTGAAACTATATGTCTATTTCTAACGGTTTAGAAATTAGCTATTGGACCACAGTAAGTATGGACACCCTGTAAACAACTAAGTATAATTTCAAAAAATACAGATGGCAACTAAAGCAGTGCATACTTAAATAAAAAGTTACAATACTGAAATAGGGTTAAAATTTATCACTAGTTTTGAATGAGCGAGAGTCGTTATTTCACACTTCAAATTTTTGTTACAGTGTAAATACCAATTATGTTACAACACTTTAGGATTTTCCAAACAAAAGAAAAACACATTTTATAAATGCAAACTCAAATTACTATAACTTCAATATCTCAATGCAAATTTTTAAAATACATTTTAATTAAAAGGCACGGTTTTAAAAATTTTTTAGTCTGTACATCAACCCTTTTTTGTATTTTAAGCACACAGTTTTCTAACTTAAGAAAGATGTACTCGCTAATGGTATCAAAAAATAATTTTAAGGAGTGTGCCAGAACGTGTGTGTGAATGTAAAAAACTCATCAAATCCTCCAGCAAACATTTTGTCAGATTCAATGAATTTTTATTTTACTTTCAGATTTATTGAAAAAGGTAACTAATAAAAACTAAAATGGCAAAAATGAACAGAAAGTATTTGCTGATTGTTTTATTACAACTAAATGAATTCTATTCACACAACCACAAAGTCAGTTAAATTTTGGGTCATTAGTGAAGTGTAAAAAAATTGAGAAACTCTAAAGTATACCATTAAAAGCAATAGTACGAGGGCTGTTTTTTTAAAAGTAAGTACCGTTTTGAAATTAAAAACACAAGAGTGTATTTTTTATCAATTTTATTTTTAAATGAAAGCTTGTACTTTCATCTGCTTTTCAACATAAATAAATATAAAAAACATAATTTCCACCAATATTAAGGCATTTGAATTCCATCGTCATAGAAATCTGCCACCTGCCCATAGTGAGCACAACTTGCGATAATTTAAGTGTTCTGTCACAATTCCATAAAGAACACTTCTTGAAACTCATTAGATAAAAATAAAATCGGAAAGCGTCTGTTCGCTCGAACTTTTCCATCAACTTTCTGCACCAAGTCTTCAGTAAGGACAGAAGGTCGCCAGCTTCTTTCCTCATAATGCACATTCGCGCGTCCATCTTTAAATCTCTAATCCATTTTCTTACCATTCCTTCGCTCAATGTTTTCTCCACACACTTCACTAATCTGCCGATGACTTTCAGTTGCATTCACAACTTTTGTATTAAGAAAACGAATGTCTGATCGTATTTCACAGTCGGCGGGATTTTCATTTGACTGAGGCATTTTAAAAACTCAAAAACAGACTTAGATAGTCAATGCGCAGCGCTGCAGCGACCGAATTTCAAAACGGTACTTACTTAAAAAACAGCCATCGTAGAAGAATAAGGACTACTAAAAAATAAAGAGGAGAAAGAGTACCTTTGTTCACTATTAATGCTGTTTGGGAGCAGACTAGAAGCAGCATTAATTTTTGCTTTTATAAAAGAATTCATCCAGCAATTTTTACATTAGGAGACATTCTTAGCTTCTGCAGCTCAGAGCATTTTATTCTACGCAGCATCTTGTCACATCTATCAGAAATAAGAACATAATCAATTTAAGTAAGACAAATGAAAGTATTTAATAGGCGAAAGCCTTGATAGAAAAAGAAATACTTATTAAAAATAGTGTAACTTAACCTCTTGTCATACAGTTTCTTTCTAAACTTAATTACATGACATTCTATTTTGTGAATGCAGTTTTGTTTCATACCATATATAATAAATTTAATTTAAAAAAATTGTAAGATAAAACACACATTTTTAGTCTACTAGAAAATAGAAATTTTGTTATTTTAATTCTTTTCTACTTATAATTCATAAATATTATGGAATATTGAAATCAATTTTTCTCAAATTTACTACGAGATGGTGCAATTCATATGGAATTAAAATTTAACGAACTTAATCGATTAATTGATAATTGATTTCTGAAAATATTATTATATTGTCATCGATAACACATAAGTGTATAAAATTTCAAAACTTCAGCATATCAAGAAACGAGTGAAAAAACAATTATAAAATTCCATCTTCACAAATTTGACACAGTCAAGTTATGTGAAAGCGTGTAAAAAGCCATAGAAATATCTGTTATGTTCAATAGTTTTACACTATTTATTGTATTGTGAGTTAATTGTTATGAATAACTAAATTACAGTTCGCAAATCCGAAAAATGTGTAACTGAATATACGGGCTAAATTCGACATGATAAGCAAACGGACTAAAAACAAAGTTCAACATACATTGGTGACCAAATGCTAAAGATCATTTTTAAGATGCGCAAAATTTGGACTTAAATAAGAATACAGAGGTTCGCAATCAGTTGCGGAGAATCGTAGGACATACGATCGTCAGAACTCACATTTTACAGTGAAGATTCGGTCACGAGGGCATTTAGGGGGGCGACCGTAAAGTGATGAAGACGTAAAGGGAGTTTGGTCCACCCCATTTCACAGAAAGCTGATAATGAGTTGAAACTTCATCAATGGCTTTGTTTGAGGTGCATAATGTTTGCACATATTTTCGTAAAAATTGCATGAATATTCATGAAGATATAAAGGTTTCCTTTAAAAAAATCCCTAATTTTCAGCATGGTTTTTGCTTATAACACGCAGTTTTCAACCAAATTGTACGAAACTTACAGAATATTTGACAATACGCAAAATAAGCTTTGTATTAAAATTTGAATATTACAGAAAATAAGAGTATTTGTAGTAAATAATTTTTTACTATGCATGTGCGAAACGTAGTGAGATTTTTCGTCCATAACTTCAGGCCAGATATATAGGGCAACTTATATAAAAATTCCAGTTCAATATCGTTAATATTCAGAAAGATATCGACATTGAAGCGAAGTAAATTTCGGTACATTCTAAGAGAAGATAAAGCATGAGGGTTCTTGCACAAATTGATATTTTTTAAACTTGAATCTTTGAACAGTAATATTGAATTTTATGAAAGTTGAATATCTTGAATACTTGCCTTGGATGAATGATCGGAAAGCAGGACCGGTTTTACCATTAGGTCACCCAAAGTGACCGCTTAGGGGTCTCCGTCAGACATTGATTTATTATTTCAAACATTCGTAAGTGCAAAGGCACGAAAAATTAATTTGTCACAATAATAAATATTGAATTACGTTATATATTTCCTTTAACTGTAAATGTATTTAGATATCATTAAGTATGTTGATATAATACATTTATATAATAGTTTTATCCATATATTTAAAATAATAGGTAAAACCAAAGAACTAGTCCACCAACCCCAACCACTTGGCCGATTTCTCCACTTTTAATTTCATATGAAAGCTCATAACCCCTAGATACGTCATCAGTGGTTGCTTGCTCTAAAGTATACCATCCTACCTTTTCGAGAGATATCGCAAAATAAAACTGACAAAGTTCCCCAACATCAACAACTGGACCGATTTCGCCACTTTGCAAGTATAGCTATGGGCTATCAGTATTACGGGCGAGCAGCTGGTCGCCAAAGGCGGCTAGTTGATGTTTAAAATAAGAGTTAAGGGAAATAATTAATTCCCCCCCCTTTTTGCGCAACTTAAATACTGCTTTGTTAATTATAAAAAAAATCAATAAATGTTTTAAAAATATAATTTGGTTATATTTGACTATGCATGCTCGTACGCATTCATAAAGGACGCATGAATTTTTCTCTCTTTAGGGGTGCCATGTCCACTTGCACCGCCACTGTTGGAAAAAAAAAATCGATAAAAAATATTAATGAAAAGAAAAAATAATTAAAGAACGAAATCATTGTGTCGCTTCGGGCCAAAATAAGGATACTAACGATTTATTAATAATATTTATAATAAAATTGTTATTCAAACAAAGAATCACAATTTTTATTTTTATGGGGTATGTCTGCAAGTTTTCCCTCTGTCTGACGTGAAAATATGCTTAGGCACGGTTCTGGGCCCTGCCATTTCTACAACTTTGCAATTAATAATTCATAACTTGCCAGAAGAAATAACAAACAATAAAATGTACAAAATTCTAGATTTTAACCATCCAACTGAAACAACCAGAGTAGAAATTATTTCCTTCAATTCAAAGAAACGAATAAGTTCTCTTCTCGCTTAGCATAACGGTATATTTATTGGAGGAAGGATTCTGGTAAGTATACCTTCGGAATTTAAAAGAATATATGTTTAGGAATATCGAAGAAAAAATATCTTGAAGAATATTGGCTTTAAAAAAATAATAATCAAAAACCTTTTTTAGTATTTAAAAAAATATTTCTCGAAATATTATCAAACATTTTTTAATTAAATGAAACGTCGGTACCTCTTACTCAGTGTAAAATGTAATTTTTAATGCATTTATTTTTTGATAGAATCCTTCGGTGACGAGAATGTTCCAAGAGATAGAGGGAATAATGCTGATTATTTCAGAACTTCGAAGTCATTCATTACAAGTTTTAAGCTCACAACAGCATGTTAAAATAATATACAGACAGTTGAAATAAGTTTTAGCACTGGAAGGTTTAATTAAAACTACTGAGAAAACGATGGCAATATTAAAAACTGATTTGAATAAAAATATCATGAAATTAAGATGTGTTGCTCGAGTAAATACGGATGAAAACAAAGCAACTCATTCCGGTAAACTTTAAAATACTCGTTTTGAAGGAAATAAATTGATTATCAGGTAACGCAAAAGCAATAATGAAGGTTGGACTGAAGAAATAGCAAAAATACAACTGCACAAGAAAGTTGCAATAAAACAGTTAAAAACACGCAAAGACCAAACTTAATAAAAAACAGAAAATGTCTTTTATTCAGTCAAGTGAATCCACAATTACAGATAATCATTTATCGCAGTATTTCTACGGGATTTTTGCAAAATATGAAGGGGAGGGGGGATCGATCAATGAGCTTATTGGACAGGTTTTTGATAAAATAGGAGATATGCCTTCAATAAAATATTCAAACTTAAGACGATTACACCTTTCCTGAAAATCATGACATTATTGAATGGAAGAGTCACATATCCTTAAAATTATTGATTAGACAACTTTTGATCATAAGTTATTAAAAATGTATAATTTGATCAAATAAACTGATTTTCTTTTAAAGTTGAAACTAAATTGTGTTTTGTTAAATATTAAAAAAACTCTGCTAACTTATAAAATACGTTTTTATGCTTATTTTTTTAATTATGACCACTTTAACCCCCCTCCCCCACCATGGGGTGAAGTGGTCATAAATGACACCCTATGTCAAAAAGAGTGTCATAAAATTGTTTAAATCAATTATTTTTTTCCAAAATTTTAATGCAACGTGTTCTTCAATAATGTAATGTAAAATAACAACCAAAAAATGTGAAGTATTTTAACAAATTCTTATATTTATAATCCACCTAAGGTAAAAAATGTGGATTTTATGACCACTTTACCTCACCTGACCCTACTGAATTCTTCAAAAAATACGACCTCGGGATTTGGATGAATCTCCACGTTTTAGACCTTCCTGAGTCCGGAAACCATTTTGAAATTATGCCTGTCTCTGAAGACGACAACTCAACAAACTAGACGGATGGAATTTGGTATGCTGTCTTTACATCAAAATTGCAGATATCTATCAAATTTTGGGCGAAATACGTCGACGGAAATTCTGTCCGTCGGTTTGGACATAGATACGAGAACTCTAAAACACCATGAGCTAGATGGATGAAATTTGGCATGTGGTTTTATCACCAGAATTGCATAACGTAGTCAAATTTTGGATCAAATCTGTCAAACGGTTGACCACCTTCGGTTTGTCTATGTGCACGCAGTAACTGAAAAACGCAACTACTTAGATACATGAAATTTGGCATACGGTCTTGTTTCCAAAATTGAACATCTATATCGAATTTTGGACACAACTGGTCAAAGGGAAGAAGTTCAAATTGCATATTCGCTTTCCTTTATCATACTATGAAGCACATAACATACTTACATAACGAGACTTATTGTGTAAGTATACGAGAAAGTTGAGGAGAGTGCATTCCCGCTGATTACTGACAGTTAATGGATATAAGTTTGTTCGTTACAAAAATAATGAAAACTAGATTAAAAAACAAAGCATTTCGAAAAAGATCCATAAGATAAGTCGAATTTTTTTCTTTTTGTCACCATAAATTAAAAGGATTTGGTTTTTATTGATCCTTTTTCAAGAGGCAAACATAACTTTAAAAGAATTCTCCTTTTCCAAAAAAAGGTAATTTGAACAAATTCAATAACTGAAACAATTTAGTTGGTTAAGGCATGAAAAAAGATGACAGGCAGTTTTTTTTCTTTCTCTTTCCAGCAGATGGACACTTGGCCCTTCAATCATAAAAGAGCAATCAATCAATCTTCTGCACTTTTTGATGGCTATGTTAAAAAAGCCACTGAAACTCTCTCTTCAGCGTGTCCTTGAAATATGATGCTGGTCATTTTTCTGTACGAACAGCCACCAGTCTCTGTTGGTTAGCTACAGAATGTGGTGACACAGCGTATGCAAATGACTGACTACACTACCATCAACTCTTACCTACTTTTTTCAGTTCCCATTTCGAGAAAAAAGAGGGGCTAGTTTTCAAAGAAAGAAGTAAACGACTGCTTTAATAACAAGTGTAAGTGTCAGAATTGCCCAAACTAAATAATCAAGAAACCAAAATTTCAAAAATGCCCAGTTAGCTGTAACTGAAGAAACTTCTGAAATCAAATGCTTTATTTAATGCACAAAATTTAAATGCTTATAATGATTCGTCCCTCCGCGTCAGCCATCCGTGCAGTTTCACACGGCAACAGCCAGAATTTGCTATACTGTGACACAATCAAAGCTACTCGATATAAAGGTTAAAAGTTTAAAACAGCCAATGTTTTGTTGGTCTTGAAGATAAAATTTGCTGTTTGAAAATACACGATTAAAGGTTTAATACAATAAGTTTTAACTTTTCGGAAAGTTATTCTTTCAGCCGTGAAAACTTCTCCATCATACAATTCTTTTTGAACTTTGGATTTACTAATAATCAACAAATCACATTCTGAAAGAAACTTACGGAAAATTTTGCGAATTCTGAGATATATGTTTCGGTAAGCAAAAACAAAATAGAGCAGAGCTGAAAGAATTTAGCCTACACAATTACTAACATAATTAATTAAAAGAATTTTATATAAAAGGGAAAACAAAACTTTACAATACCATAAGTTAAGATAGGAATCTTACAAAATATTTCACGCTTCTGTTCTTTCAAATTAATTTACTTAAATTAATTGATATCATTTCAAAACAATCACTCTTATATTCATTTTACAGTATTTTTGTTCATACTACAAAGTAATAGTAATAATAATAAAAACTGTCAAAGCAGCAGGGGCGCAAGTGCCAAAGAAGGAGGGGGGGGGGGGTATTGGGGACTTTATTATATACCAACTTCTTCTGATGCTCTGTTTTTCTTTTCTTCTTTAAATGATAAAAAATGAAATGATATTTTCAACATTCAGAATTTTGTATTAATCCCAGACGTAAGTATGAGAGAAAAACGTAAACTATGTGTTTCGAATTTAACGCACATTTAATCCCCGTTAAATTCGATTGAAACTAACGCCCGAATGTGTTTCTGCAAATAAATGCAAGTCAACAAGAAATACCGAATAAATCTTTTCAATACGATTCCCCCCAAAACATGAAACTTTCTAGATGAAGGAAAAATTGCCCGATGAAGTGAATATAAACACTATTGTATATCGACAAAATATAAAATCTCAGCTGTAACTAAACTAAAGTTACGACGGGGAGTTGTAAAATCATTTTAAAAAAATCAATGCTTATTCAACAGATTAATGAAAATCTAATAAATAAAATATTTTTTCAAATAAATCAAATAATATTCAAAGAAATGAAATAATTTTCATATAAATCAAATAAGATTGGTCCGATTTTTTCATCGTTGTGCAAGAAGTAAAACTACTGAGATAAGCCTTATGTGTCTTTAACAAAAAATAAACAAATAAATATTCATATAAAACTTAATTGTAGAAAACTGTTTCTTAAAAATTATGTGCGATATATAATATAAAAGTGACAATAACATGAAACAAACGAATAACAAAATGTTTTGAAATTTTATACATTTTTAGCATTAGTACAAATTAATATTCAGTACTTTAATCTGATGTCTCGGCGTCTATTTAAATTCATAATTTTATAATCTTAAAATGAAGCTACAAAGTTGATGAAATTCAGAAAAAGCGTTACGATAATGCTATTTTTTTTATTACAGTATTTTAGTTGAAAATCTGGTATATATATATACCTCTAAATAAATTCTATTCTATAATGCCCAATATTTTTAAAAAGAATAAAAATGGCTATAGATATTGCACAGTTGCAACTATTAATTACTGACAATATTTTATTGCACAGAATGCGATTGAAACAATTTTTTTTATAAGTCTTAAGTTCTTTTTATAATTTGTTTTATAAGTCTAGTGTACGAAAATCATTAATAAGAATTTCCGACAAATTTTAAGTTAAAGAATGTTAACAAAAATGTATCAATACGATAAAAAATTTCTGACAAAGATTCCTCGCTTAATGTTTAATCAAACAATATTCATTACACTATTATAGTGAATAAATTCTATATAGTTTTATTTTTAAACTTTAGTATAAGTGCATAGGAATGTTAATTTTCCTTCTATTTCAATTAGCCAAGAAGGAATCGATACTTTTCAATTCATTTATACTTCTTTTTGTAATAGTAACAGTCAGTCTTAGCTAAAGTTAAGTGCACATGTCATATCGAATTGTTAGAATAAAAAATATAAATGTTTAATTTTTATTAATGTTTACTTCATTTATCTCATTTACACATCCTTGCACAAATATAAAATAGAAATTATTTTGAAAAATTTAAAACATATTAAGTAGCAATACAGGTAATTATGTGTAAAAAAAATTAGGTTTCAAACGTTAAATTTGAAGATTTAACTAAAAGGCCTTAAAAATTTAGTCAACTTTTATTTTATTTTTAAAGAAAAAAAGCTTTTTTGAGTAGTAAAACAAAGAAAAATTATTTATTTAAGAGCAGGTTTTGATCGAGAAAAACATTTTTAATCACCAAGTATCTTTAACCCCTTAAGTTTCGCGCCCGTCATATTGACGTGCATCGAATTATCGCATTTTTAGGCTTATAAACTAAGATTTAATCATTAATTAGCTTTATAATTTGACACAAAAATTACGTAGAATCCATAAGCATCTCAAGTATTCTATGCCTTCTTAGATGAATGAAAACAACAGCCTCTTTCCAAAACAGGATGGGTCACCTTATTAGATAGCAAAAAAAAAAAAAAAAACCTTCAAGGGTTAAATTGTAACAGTAAAAAAATATTCCAAGAATTCAACTTTTTCTAGCTTTATTTCCCTATATAGTAAAAAAAAAAAAAAAACACCCAGAATTCGAGCTTATTCGAATTAAAAAAACCTTTCCAGAGAAAGAAGATTTTTTTTTTGAATACTTTAAGAGTCCCTGAATTATTAGTTACAGAATCGTTCCATGCAAGGGATAATGGAATAGTGTTCCAGAAAACTGTGCTGGAAAAGAGTAACATCGAAATAGCGTTCCACAAAAGTGTTTCAATGTCATAGCGTGACAGAACGCATGTTCAGCATTCAATTTACGTTTACTGCAGTGCGGTAGACTGTTGTACTAATGTAGTTACTTTATTTAGAAAGATTAAATAAAATACTGTAGGGGGGATATAGAATCCTTCAACCTTAACCAAGTTATACAATTAACCCCCCCCCTTCAACTTTTTAACAAAAAAACTAAGTAGTATTTCCAAAGTTTAACTTCGAGTCATAATCGATAAAAATTCAAAATGATAATGAAAGGAATATTAGTCGAATGAAAGAATTCGCCTACTTAAGCAATTTTTTTCTCTAAAACTTTAAAGAGGGCTTTGGTAAAATGATGTCATTATTTGTACTTCATTCTGAGAAATATTTCTAAGTGGAGCTTATATATATATAATGTATTCAAATAAGAAAAAAACTACTCAAATACGAATTTTTTTGAGACATCTATAATTCAAGAATGATTTCTTCGAAAAAAAATAGTTTATTTATAATAAATGCACAAATAATATGAATGTAGATATTATTCATTATTTTAAGAATATTATTCATTTCTTTAGACGTTAATAATTTGATTTGTTTCTTAGCGATTTCTCCTTTTATCGCGTGCATTGCGTACTGCGACAGCTAGTGACAAAAGTAATAGAAATGTTTAATAGGTTCCGCACGTGGAACATTATTATTTATTCTATTTCGTGAAATAATGCCCATCCCTACTCCGAATGTTAAAGAACTGAAGTGTTAAGATTTAACAGGAATCGATATTTTTCAGCTAACAAGGCAGGTAGTCGCATCTGAATGGTGAGAGAACGATCTCTAGGAGAATCTAAACGAAGATTAGGATGGCGAACTTCCAGTTTTTCATCATACAATGAATAATTAATGTGCTCAAGCATAATACACAGCATATTTTTGTGTTGACGATCATAATTTTATTAAGGTTTGAAGAGAATTTATGCCACGGAATAAGGCAACAATTGTTATGCTACTTTGACACACTTGAACGGGAGAAAAGGACAGAAGGACGAGGAAATGCAAAGATGATTAAGAAAGTGGTTCTTATCTTACAAAACTAAACAACATTTATACTCTCACTGTATTCTATTTAAAAAGATTAATTTCAGTTAGTTTTCTAATTATATACAAGCGAACAAACTTTCCTCGAGACTATTACAGCCAGCCAAGACACTAAATTACATCTTAAAACGCTCATGTCAATCAAAGAACTCCCATGCTTTACGGAATATAATGCTATTCTGTTACTCCACCTGCGTTAAACTGTTTCTTCAAGAAAAAAGATACAATGGATCTTCTCTACAAGTAATAAGAAGGGCTGGAATGAGAACATCTGATGTTACGAATTGCAAATAGACGTTCTAATCATTAAAGTTAAAAAATGATGATGGAATTTCTCATTACATATTTGAAAAGAAATTCCTTACTACAATGATTCGAATTCAGTTTTGGACGGGGAATGGGGCTCGAACCAATTTACCATAGTCAACTGTTTTAACGGGGCAACAGCCAGGTTTCCAGCCTTCTAAATCCTCATATTTTACGTCATTGGATTAATTAAGCTGCTTTCCTATTAACTATATAAGGAAAGAGGCGATTCTTTTGTATTCAAAATTAGAAATAAGTTTAGGAAACAATAAAATATGTCGCTTTTATCACATTTCCATATTTCAAAGCAAAACCTCTAAAAATTGCGCTATCAGTATGAACTGACAAATCTAGTGCCTTTATAATTTAAGAAACGGGTTCGCCACTCTGAGGACTCGAGGAGGAAAGATTATATGACAAAGAATACGAATGAAAATAAATTGCTTTTATGAAAGAGTTTTTGTCAAATATGGCCTCAGATACAACAGATAACGCACGTCTGTAATAGCAGGTCCGGTTTCTCTGTTACGTGAGAAGAAAGGCTTACAACGCTTGATGATGTTGAACCAGCATATTATTACAGCGACAGAAGTACACTAAAAAAAAAATCAATTTATATGCAATTGGTACGACAAAATCCGGAATATTTTTTAAAGGATTTTTTTTTCTTAAATGAAAACATTTCGCTTTCCTTCCCTTCCCTGTAAGATGTCGCAAACTTGATATTTGAAAAAGAAATGCTTAAAACGATCTCTTTTTCTTCAATAAAAAACAGCAGACACAAAATGCGATGTTAACTATAGTTTTGCGTGACAGCAAAACATCTCGCGCGTTTTGGGAAATAATGTTCACGGATAAGTAATTTGAGTAGAGTCCAATTTAGGTACGTGCCATACAAAGGACAAAAGATCTACACAGAATGCAATAAATATGATTAAATTAAGAAGCGTTTTTCTTCTGAAAAACGAGGTTTAGCAAATTTCATCATAGCTGTGAAAAATTCCATCTCTGTGTTTCAATATAAATCCATATTTTAGACGCCATGGTAATGAAATTTCATATTCATATTTGTTTACTGCATTCACCTCATACTACCACAAGCAAAGTTTAATTTTTTAATTTATCGCTTAGTTTCCAAAGAAAACTTAAATTTTAATAAAAAATTAAATAAATAACTAATCACGTTACGAAAGCAAAGAATTTTGTAATCAATCATTGAAGATGAGTTTTGAATATAGTTACCATACGATGCCGACATCACTACTCCCAAAAATTAATTAACCATTTTGCATTTATAAAAATAAATAATATCGAAGATTAACATATTTTACAAAAATCACCATTCATAAAATAGCCCCGCGCCGGGAGAAAAAAAACACCACTTGAAAAGTATAAACACTGTTATATAACAGTGTTTATACCTTATATAACAGTATTGTGTTTACATAACAGTATTTTAGTGAAAAAAATTTTTTTTTCTCTTTTTCAAATATTCATAAAAATAATACTACTGGTGATTCACAGTTTTTATTTTAAACTTTTAATTCCATTTCAGTCCTATGTTAAGTTTTACGAAAGATTAACTTATTTCAGTGGAATACAGGTATACTCAGGGTTGACAGTAGCTTCGGAAAAGTTCTGCAGGAAATAAACCGTTATTCCTTATATTGAAATTTGAATACTTTCAATTTCTAACTTAAGATACACTTATTTTATGAGTTTAAAGTTTCATTTTTTCAACATGACGTAATCAGACTTTTATGATAATATTTAAAATAATTATCAGTATTACAGACATGACACAGGCTTAGAACAAAACTGAACTTCATAAATAATAAATCGTGCGAAACATAAATACCGAGAAGTAGAACAAGTATGATTAATTGAACAATAAAATAAATAAATTCATACAAAAAGTGCTTGAGAAATTAAAAATACTGTAGAATTATTATATGAAAGAAAATTAAGAATCATAAAATTAGATGGCAAAAAAGCGGAAATCCGCGTTTCCGCGGAAATGTGTCATGTCTGGTATTAAAATGATTCATTTTTGAATGAAACTAATATTAGAAGTGCTAAATGAAACTAATATTAGAAATTTCGATCTAAGCGCTCTTTCTGTTTCAGAGACAGCAGACGATTATTTTTTAGTGAAATTTTCATACTTACTCAGGAACAATTTTTAAAAATTTCATATATTAATGCTAATTACAGTAATGAGAAAGCCATGTCACGTCAGCTAGCATGCTATATTTACAATAAGTGGTATACATTTATATAAATAATTCTCAGAGATTAAAAGCGCATTTGCTTCCAAACGGTTTTAAATGCAAATGATTTAAGTACCGTCTAAAACTGATTGGCATTTCCAGTAACACAAATTTAATATATGATAGACCAAAGACGCATATCTAAAAAAGGCAGATCACAGAATTTACAGTAACACAAACTTTTAAAATATGACAGTTCATAAGATATTTTGTTTAATTTATTTAGGTTGCAGAGTCACATAAAAATATTTTTATTGCGGTTCTATGAATGGGTGAAATTAAAAATATCAGCACAAAGTGGGAAACAATTACATCTCTACAGAAAGGTATCGTCTCTCTCGAGTATTAAAATATTCAATTTGTAAATTGCCTACCATTTTCTGCTCCAGATTATACAGTCGTCACCATTTTCGATGTTCAAGCGGTGAAATTAGAGATATTTATCTTGTTCTAACATAGCTTCGCATATCTTCGGTTGCTTTCGAAGTTCAGTTTCCGTATAATCACTCTTCAAATAGCACAGACAGGGTTAACTTTTCTTACAAAAAAAAAAAAAATCCACTAACAGTGAACAACGTCGAAATTATATTCGGTATCAGAGAGGATGTTCCTGTTCCTAGTAAATTTCTTTAATATTAGGAATTAAACAACACGCACTCTAAAGCCACAACCACATTTGACCTAATGAATTAAGGGTTAATCTGTGATGACTTACTTGTCACGTGTCAAAAATGACACACCAGTGAACTTGATCACTCATAAGAGTAATCTTCAATGGAGAGTGTATTTATCAACTTGCGGCGTTATTTCCTCTTCCTCCCTTGTATGAATCTTTTAGAATGAGGTAATCTCATTCTTAATACGAATGTAAATACTTTGCATTTTTTTCCTCCATATTTCAGTCATTCATTTCGAAACAAAAAAAACCCCACCATCTTATTTCCTCCGCTGAATTCTCTGCAGCTTTTATTAATTTAACAACAAGCATACAACATCTGTGCTTTTGACGTCAAAATTCAACAAAAGACAAAACAAACTGAAAGCGGCAAATTTACAGGGGGAAAAAAATGCGACTGCCAGATACTAACAAGAAATATTGACTTCTATCACTATTTATACCACTGGGTGATGTTTCAGAATCCACTTTAGAATAAGATAAAAAATGACAGAATACATATTTTAGGGACACTCATGTATACAAGCTTTGTGGTATTCATTGGATAATTATCACATTTCAGCGGAGTTTTTTTAGTTCAACTGCATTTAACACTAAATGTTTTGAAAAATCTTCTTTCATAAGAGAATTTACTATGTTACTGTTACATGTCAAATTTTTTTCTCGTGGCCACATTTTTGTGACAAACCGTAGGAGCACTAACGCATTGTCAAGGTTTGCCTGAAATAAAACCTGAAAGGATTCTGCTTATCTACAGAGCTCAAGGCATATATTAATAAGAAATGCAATATTGCAGTTTTTAACGACTATAGACAAAAATCAAACAATACAACAGTAAAACATTTACATAGCTATTGAAAGCTAATTTTCCGAGATAAAAAAAAGGCCCCACTACCTAATTCTAAAATCCTTCTCTCCAGTGGCGTAACTAGACAGTATGCGGCCCACGGAAAAGTTATTGGGTGGGGCCCATATAAAATTAAACTTATTACTATCACCAAGTTTAAAAGTGCTCCGTTCTTTGAGATAATTAATATTTTTTAGTAGATAAAGGATCCTTCGACTTCAGGGCCAGAGGTTTCCAGATTTGAAACCCCCATTCCGCTGAAGATTCTCTGCGTATGCGGGCCTGGTGACTGAGTCGTGGGCCAAACGTCTTCCCGCTGGTGTGGTGCGGAAGTTTGAAAAAGGGTGGTACCAGCTCAGGTGTCATCCTCGTCATCTGACCGCGGTTCAAAATTACGACCATTCTGACCGAGGACCGTCCCAAAATAACCCCGTGTTGCTTCAAAACGGGACGTAAATATAATTAACCTAAACTATAACATGCACGGATTGTCTACTAAGCAAAACGAATTCTGTTGATGTATAGAAAATTTCGTCAGCAATTATTCTAGTTATCTACGTGTTTTTACACGAAAAGGATTCAACGTTTGATTTTGATAATACCTGGGCGAGGATTCTTTCACGCAACAATATGGAAACATATTTGACGGAGAGACACATATTTCATTACTTCAGAGTGATACTTTTTGATAAAGAATACTTAGTTGTACACATTAATATTCTGTTATATTAAAGCGAATTCCATATAGATTGCGAAATAATATTAATTAAAAAAAAACAGATAAGCTTAATTAATAGAAACAGAATAATTACAGAATATATTTATTAAAACTGTGACAAAAGGAAATTCTTGAATATTGCCTACACAAAGAGAAGGGAAAAATTTTAGTCAAGATTTTAAGAAAAATCAGATTGTACGGCAGCCACGGATTGTAAAGACGACCAAGTATAACAGTTTACGACGCATTTGCTGATAATGTAAGGGAAAAGGGGAGCATAGTATTAACTTATTTTTGAAATATTTTTCTGAGATCTGTTACTTGGAAACTTTTCAAATATATATCCAAGTACCGTTTGAATGAAAAAGATGGTGTAGTTTTCATCACAAAATTTTATGAAATTCTAGTTATAACAAACAGCTTTGTTTTTTTTTACATAATAGTTATTTTTAAACAACAGCTCTATGAAAAGCATCTATATTAGCGAACTTGAAACATAATTATGACACACTCCTAATACCATAGTTGTCCCATATTCTGTGAGACATATTTTTCAGTAAAAACTTATAACTTAGACTAAATGAAAATAAATAATTTTGATCGATACGTTATTAAATAAGTGTTAATTAACTGTAGATACAAGACGAGATAAATTGCAAAATTCAAAAAAGGATCGCTACTGTGTCGTCTTAAAATGATAGGTAAAAGTGATTTGTTTCCATAGTGTTGGCATCAGTGGCGGCTCGTCAGTTGAGAAACGAGAAGAGCTTCAAAGAATATTTCTCAAGAGAAAACAATTGAAATATATTTTTTTAAAAAAACTTTACATTTAAGTTGTCCCAAATTTTTTCGATAAGTGACTTCTAACAAAAGAAAACGTATATGTATTAAATCAGACACGTTTCAACGCGAAACTGAAACAACAACAAAATAGCGAACGAGAAAAAGCAAGAAAAAAAAAAAAAAATCAAGGGAGCAAAGGAGAGGATTGAATGGGAGGAAGAAAAAAAAAGCATCAGTTGACCGAGTGCCCAACCTATGCTGCGAAAATCTCAGCTCAGTCAGCGTTAAGTCCAAGGACAGAAAACCCGCGTTCTGATGTTTCACTTAGCTATGAGCAGTGAGCTTTCCAGTGCTATTCGGTGTGCAGTCCCATCCTGTCTTTCCTATTTGTTCATTCATTTTCTGTCTTCTTTGTTTTAATTATGTTTTTCCATTTCTGTTGATCATCGAGCTCTCAGTGTGGAAAAGTAACCGAATCTGATTTAAAACGAAAATACAAGTTAAAAAAAATTTCAGGGAGTTGTTGCAGCCCTAATGGACGAGCCGTCACTGGGTGGCACACAAGCTAGCAGAAACACTTTTTTCCCATTCCGAAGCACGCTTTCGAAAGAGGTCAAACTAACTGATTCACTGAATATCGAACTCCCCTGTCCGAGATAATTAAAAATTGTTTGACATATTAAAAGTACAAACAGTTCAAATAGCTAAGTATTAAAAAGATGAAGAACCTTTACACAGGGAAGTTATCCACAGATACTGCGAAACATCCTACAATAAAGCCAGTTAAACAAAATCCGAAGAAACCTTATAACATTAATTCAGAACCTTTTGGTCTGCTTAACAACTGGGGCAAAATATTAGAAAAACTATCAATGCATAGACTGACATCTTTCTTCATGCCAGATAATCAGATAAGTAAGATATTATTTGGACTTCTGCCAAGCAACGACTCGAATCCACCTCTAATCAAAAGTAGATTAAATGGTTGCCAGAAGATATATATTAAAGAAAATAAGAGTCATCACCTATAACTATTTGGACTACTATACTTGGCACGAGATACCAAAAATCCTATAAATATAATATGGTCAAGGGAACTATTAAAACATTACAAAACTTAAAATGTCTCTGAAACTCTTATGCGTTAAACTAGAGATATTTAAAGGACAAAATCATTCGAACTATATGATAATATTTTAATTATTTCAGATGCTCTATAACAGGTTCAAGTTTGTATTTCTTGCTATAGAATATTACAGCGGAAGACATCACATAAATCTATATAGAAAATAAAAGTCTACTAGTATGCATGGTGCAACTAACCCTTAACCCCCCATAAATGCACTAATACGTAAACTGGAATTCAATACGAGTTTAAATAATTTTAACGTCAGAAATTTTTAGCGTTTATTTACGTACAAGATTATTCAAAATTAAAAAATAAACTTTGAAAACGAGGTAGGAAACACGAAAACAAGCCAAAATCACATAGAAAACATAGCCAGAAACGCCAACCGGATGAGCTAGATGGTGCTATTCGCTAGCGTTTTACTTTTCAAAGCAAGTCATTTAAAGTTCCGACAGCGTATGGAGAATATGCAAGGCTGGACATTCACGACTGCTCCACGCCAAAACCGGTCGTCAATGCGAAAAACAGATGAGAATTGGAGCAGTGTGGAGCGTAAAGTTGGATATCCAGTGCTTCATTTGGACTGCCGAGCCACAAATGCAGAAATGCAACAGGTGTAGACACGCGCTGGATCTCTCACGAATACGAAAACCACAAAACACTGTACTTGAGCGAGATGCTCACCGAGGAAATCGGAGCAGGAGGGGGTTTGCGTTTTGATGGCAGGGGGGGGGGAGTAAGCACAGTAGTGGATCAGAATGGCCAGTAGTGAATGGATTTTGCATTGCTTGGAACGGTCGTGAATGACCTACCTAAAAGGATGGCCTGAAAAATGGAACGGCGTGGAATGGAACGTTTGTGAGTGGCGCACTTAACAATTTATGAATTCTGAGATAGAGATCTCGTTGTAAAGATGCTATCACCGCTGCAAATGACCGAGAAATGCCGGGTATTTCCGAAAAAGTTCTCCAATCTAGCGCTGCTGCTGTGAAACGGTCTAAACTGTGAATGGTAAGAACTTTGAGCAGTTGTTGCGAAACTAAGAAGTGTGCACGTGCTGTCCAAGTGTTAAGTGCCACAAATAAAGAGTTCTGACCCGATATTGACTTGTTATTTCTGTATCTTCGTGTATCCTCCAGCTCAACCAGGTGGCGTTTACGGTCATACATTTTTATGTAATCCAGCCTTGTTTTCGTGCTTTCTCCCTACCCTTAACAGTTTGTACTGTGAATTTTGAATCACTCACAATACAGAGGAAAGATACGAATAGCCTAAAATACCATTCCAAAGACTATCTTGGATTAGCGTCTAGCCAAAATTTCTCTGAAAAACTAATGAATTTACTTTAGCAAATTAAAAATAAATAATACGATACAATACCTAAATCTGATTAAGTCACTCGCAGACAATTACCTTTATAATTACTTAATAAAACTATTTCCCATTAAATAATTATTATTAATATTATAATCATTTGCATAGTAACACTAAACAAGTGACGACAGTTTCTTTCCAAATGTTATGTTCGTGGTCCCCGTCACGCCAACTTAACAAAATGGTTTGATGAAATACATTTTCTTCACCTCTACAGTAGAATAAAAATCACTTCATAAATATATTAAGAAACTTCTCTTGTTAAATTTTTCCTCATTCTACTAATATTCAAATTAAAAATAAATAGAAAATAACATTTACGTTTTTATCCATGAATCTTCTCCTTTTAACAAAAAGAAACCTTTTTGTTAAAAGGGGATAGATTCATGGCAGAAAACCGTGAAAAGCAGACTCAATTAGTCTGCTTTTCCCGACCTCCAATACTATTATTTCAGATTGTCACACCACGAAAAACAAAGAAACTGCAGACAGTCATTCACTGCGATCATACAGGTGTGAAATTTCAGTCCATTATAAAGGCAAATTAAGGAGGAAGAAGGGTGAATATTTTATTTCACCAATGACACGAGGCAGAATTGCAGCTGATATGATCTATTTCAAAGTGGTTGGTATCAAGGTCCGAAAGTTTGGTCGACTAAAGTTGGCTGACACGTCGGATAAAATAGATACGACTGAAAAGGAATAGATACGAAAAGCACATTAACCTGGATTGAATATATTTCACAAATAGAAAATTTGCCTTCGTCGATTCTAGAATTGCTTTTCACTTAAAGATAATAAGCAGTGGCGGACTGGGTTTGAAAATAGTGGTTGCCAGGAGTCAGTGAGGGTCCACACGTATCTATAATCATAATATTAATTCATATATATATAATTATATATTCAATTTAATTTTTCCGCGTCTTTAAAATAAATCCCTTTTAACACCCCTTAATTTTCTATGTTTAAAATTACGAACTTATGAATAAAGTTATTTGATTTTAAATTCCGTAAGTTAAATATTTCGTATACGGTTTTAGCGACAAAGTATGAAGGAGAAATGCTGCCCATTAGTAGGGCATCTGTTGAAAGAACGAGCTAGGAACCTTTAAAACAAACTTCTTTGGAAGATTTAGAGTTTAGTAATTTGTACTGGTAATGTTTCAGTAATTTGTAACTAAACTAGTATCATTAAAAAGGTATTTCTGAATTATAAATAATTCAAAAATCCTTTTGTTATATAGTATTTTTTGAAAATATTGCGAAAAAATGCCAAAATCTTGCTTAATTTTTAAGTAACTGAAATTTTAATTTTACTTTTGGACTTAAAAAGATGACAATTATTTCATCTTTTTTTGAAGAGCCATGCGTGCCAAATTTCATAAAGATCGAGCAAAACAATAGATTTTTACAAAAAATATTCCTATAATGTAAAAAACTTCTTTTTTGTATTAAAATGCAGTCCATTTTCACTGTTTCGCAAGTTTTTTTTTTTTCTCTTTAAGTCCAGTCTTTTTCTTTCTTTCTTCGTTACTTCAAATAAATTTAGTTTTTGATAGATTTTCTATGTTATTTTGATAAATTTACTTTTTAACAATGACCTTAAGCTCATTTTTCCACTTAAAGCAAGATAATCTTCTTGTAGATTATGTAATTCATTTATTTGTTATGATCAGATTAAATTTTCACTTTATAACAAGCTTAATAATGCGCAATAATTGTCGATTATAATTATGCAAATTAAAAAAAAATATCTTCATCGAATCTCGTGCTTTTTAGACTTTTTTAACAGTTGAATGTAAAGACTTATATCATTAGTTTCATTAGACACAAAAACATACTGCATCAAAATTTATCTCAAATGCTAATACATTTCATATCTACTGTTTTTCTTTCTTTTTTTTCTCTTTGCACAACTAATTTCTTTCTCGGTCTTTTGTAGCAATTAATACTTTCAACTTAACAAAAATTAAATAAGTTGACGAATTTCAAGTTTGTTAATATAATCAAATTAAGACAATTAATAAGATGGACGAGTCGGTTGGTTGCTGAATGTGGCTAGTGTTTAATACAACAAAAGCAATGTAAAAATAGAGAAATGATAATTTCAGCTTGCCTCTCAAAATTTTTTTTCTTTCCTTTTGCAAGTAGTGATGTGTCGTTCACTCCGGAACGAATCGCGGATCCGACTCCTCAAAAGGAAGGAGGGGTCCGATTCCGACCAAAAGGAACGAAACCGCGGATTCGGATTCATGAATCGGAATCGGATTTACTGATTCCGATTCAGAATCACTGATTCTGATATATAATCTTAGAAGAGGATTTCTTTTGTTCTGGAATGAACGATACATCATTTGGGGTCATGGATGCAGATAAGTTTCTTCTCGTGGAGCAGGAGATGTTAATTTGAGTCTGTACTTTTTCAAACAGTCAAGAATTTCTGGTATAAAAATTTAAGATAAGTCATCAAATAGGCACGCATTTTAGAAATTATTTAGAAATAATATTTTTCTAAGTGAATAATTTAAAGGTCATTGAAATTTTTTAAAATACCTTTTGGTGTTGAACACTTCATTTAAGTATGCCATCCTCAGCACATGCTTCTGTGGCAAGGTCGGTAGAACGTCTTGTTTCTTACGGACACGGGTTCGAATCTGAGCAGGCATAGTCGTTGCAAGACAATGTTTTGAAAATTTTAATTTCGGATATTCTCTTTAAAAAGTTATTTTGTAATATATATTCAGCATTTTATTTTATTTTACTCTTTATTTCCGAACCTAGTTTATTATTAGATAAATTTTAAATAATTCCTATTCTATCTTAGTTCCCCCATACTTATATATAAGTTTAAGGCATTATTTAAAATTTATCTAATAATAAACTAGGTTCGGAAATAAAGAGTAAAATAAAATAAAATGCTGAATATATATTATAAAAATACCTTTTAAAGAGAATATCAGAAATTAAAATTTATAAAAAATTAACCTTGCAGAGACTATGCTTACTGAGGTTCGAACTCATGTCAATAGGGTTCGTAACACGACATTCTCCCGACCAAGCCATGTATGCACGTGATTTGTCCGGTATATTTAAATGACATCTATAGTTTGCTCAAAATTTAAAAGCAATTAATTCAACTGACAGGAATTTACTAAAAAAACGATATTTTGTTAATATTGTTAATAACAGATTTTAACAGCAGTGGATCTTTGATAACTGCAAAGAGTTGTTTTATATTCCTTGATGATGATTAAAAGATTTTTTTACTGTATGGAGCTCATTAGGATTGGGTGACTTTATATTTAATTAGAAAGAAATCCAAGCTGAAATTTCACTACTGAACGCTTCAGTAAATATAGTGTTTCCAACAAATTAAATGACATTCTAACCATATAACAGAAATCAAAAGCGTCTAAAAATACTGAAGATTCTTGCAAAGTTTCATTAAATTCACTAAAGAAATTTTAAATAATTAACAGAAATGTTAATAAAAATATAATTAGTAATTAAAATTAATATCAATATAATTAATTATCTAATTAAAATTAGAATGTTATTAATTATGATTCATAATTATATTAAAATACAAGTTCAATAATAAAGATTATTACAGTAATTATGGGCAATAAATCCATTATGTTTCGGACTCGGAATCGTGGATCCGATTCCACGAAAGAAACGAATCCGACACATCACTATTTGCAAGATACGCTACGTATGTCTTTACTCTCTTCCGACTATAAACAGAAATCACTCTTTTCTCACCAATTATTTTCCATGAAAGACAGACCAATAAGACTGAGGCCCCTTTATTCTTCTAAACTCAAATTCCCCCCAAACGCATAAAGAAAAGCGAGAGTGTCGTCTTTTCATAGATGTCATTTGGTGTCCTAGTTACAGTTTTAGCCAAGAAAACCTTTTCCTACAGACGAGTTCCCTTGTTTGTCAGATTTCTGACAGTAAATTGAAACTACAGAAAAGAAAGAAAAAAGCACCTCTTATAACCATCTCTCACAAGAACCGCATTCTTTCTGCACAAAGGGATGCAATTCCTTCCGTCTTTTCAGGGGCTTCCGAAACCAACGAAAAATCTTAATGAGTATTACGGTTGGATTTTGCACAGAAGAGGTACCCTGTTCCAATGGCCCGAGGGTTTGTTGCATGGCTGCAAGATTCTGGAGAAACATCTGTAAATGATCGGAAGGTCATTGTGGTCTGGTGAAAGTGGACTGGACAGAGACCTCAGTACAGTCCGTACGGGCAGTTGCAATTGCGTATGCGTTTTGGGTCGGTATTCGGCCACCCGCTGTTCGGCTGGTCGAATTACGACGGCAATAAATCCCTAACGACTGCTGTGGAACGCCGAAACACGGACACTGGGTACAGGGCTATTTTATTTAGAAAAGCTTACTATAGAGAAAGAGTTCTTTTTTTCTCTCCCACACTTGCCATCGGGCAAGCTGGCAACCTCGTCAGTCCGCCACTGATAATAAGTGACTATGAAGATTTTGCATGACATTATGCTGTTATTCAATGTCAGTTTTTCAGTTCGACTTCGCAATTTGATGAATTTCCATGCATCAGACCTCCTCGAACCGACAAAACCGTTTTTGGAATTTTGTCTGTCTGCCTGTGAACACGGTAACTAAAAAACGGAACGAGCTAGACAGATGATATTTGATATGAGGTTTTTACACCAAAATTGTATATTTCTATTAAATTTTGGACGAAAGCCATCCACCGGAAGTCCATGTCCATTCCTGTGCATGTGAATACGATAACCCAGAAACAAAACAAGGTAGGAGGATGAAATTTGACAATAGGTTTTATCACTAGAACTGTAACTATGTGTCAAAGTTTGAACTAAATCCGTCAACAGGTTGATCTTCAATTGGTCTGTCTATTCTTCTCCATGTGAACGCAATAACTCTAAAGCTGGGCATTCATGAGAAGGCTAGGCTATGCCATTTGTCTCAAGACCGGTTTTTTCCTCACCCATTCAAGTGGAAAGATTAGGCGCGTCATTCACGGTTTCTAAAGTTTGTTTTGATACACCTTGTTTAGAAGGTTCAAAGTCCCAGAGTTACAGCCTTCCATATTACTCCTACCTTCACACGGCGGATTTCCGATTTTACTTTCAACATGATCTAGTCTCGTCGCGGGGTCCAAATCTAGGCAGAACCTTTGTTCTCCCGCTACCCTCGCAGCGAGGTCCTCAAAAGGCCATCCGACCATTCCAATTTGATTTCAAACTATTCGGAATTCCAACACTTCCAATCCTCTACGCCAATTTTCATCGGTTTCTCACATTGACGAAAGGATTTTCCTTCCCGTGTTCCAAAAATCGCAGAGTGGAACAGCGATGAATGCCCCGCTTAAAGGAAATTTGGTATGTAGTCTTGTCATCGAAACTGTAGATCTATATCAAATTTTGGACCTAATCGGTCAAAGGAATGACGTCCAAATGCATATTTGCTTTTCCTCACTATACTACGAAGCACAAATGGTCCGTATTGTGACGTGTGACATACCATTCCATTTTGAAATCAGCGATTCCCCAAAGACTTTTTAATGAGCAAATATATTACCTCGAAAATATCATAGGAGTATTATTAACCCTTAAAGGCCCAATGTTGCCTTTAAGCAAAATATCCAATTTTGTCTTCTAAAATCTTGAGAATAAGACTGAAGCTTTAATGCCCGTTGCTGCAAATAGGATAAATACTGAAATTTTTATTAAATCAATTTACAGCATATTAATTGCAGCCTGAGTGCTGATAAAAAATAAAAATAAATTGATGTTTTCCACTCGAGTCTGCATCTTTTTAGCTTTGTTTGTACGCTTGAGAGCAACATATTTTATTCTACAATGTTGAAAGAAATTCCTTATCCGCATTATTATCTATTAAAATTCATGTGTGTTTGACATTATAGAATTTTATCAAGGATTTTTTTTTTTTTTTGAAATAAAGCCCAATGGTAACAAAATGCTTTTTAGCCATAAACTATACTTAAAACAAAATAGGATTTTTTAAAAGTATTTTTCCCATGTGTTATTCAAGAAATGAAAGTAAAAAAATATTTTAAAATCCATTTTTTTTTTAAATCAGGCTTTTACAGCTTAATGAACGCGTCGAAATTCCAAGAACACAAAACGTCTAAGCATTTTGTGTAAAATTTATAGATGAATAAAATGTTTTTCAACGTAAGGACGTATTCGTGAAAAATGAAGAATTAGCAGATATAAAATGGTTCCAACCTATGAAATTTGTCACATACATGTGTGTCAATATTTCTATGATCAAATATCCATCGTTAATTACAAATTACTTATGAATAAAAAAATAAAACAAATGCTTAATATAACATAATGTGAATTTAATAATGTAATATGTAATGTTACAGGGTAGCCACCATTTTTGCTGTTTGAGTTTCCCTGACATTTCCAGGTTTTATAAAAAATTTCCCTGACTTTTTTCGGAGGTAGCCCATGAGCCATAGAAAGAAAAATCACCTGCACATTGGCCATATTAAGTTTTCATTCAAGCCATTATGGTTTGAATAAAAAGCAAAATGTTTGAAAAAAAACATTTATTTAAAACTTTTAAACAATAAACCATAAAATAACTAATACGTCTTTACAATGAACAATTCTACTGTACAAAATAGTTCGGGCGTTTCGGATTAAAAATATAAACTCTAAAAAAATATCTTAAGAACGATCAAAATTTGAACAAATATATACGTAGCAAAATAAAACAAAAATACAAAAAGAGAGAAAAAATGTAAGAAAACGATTTTTTACTGATGTTTATAGATTAAAACACAGAAGCATAATCACATGAATCGAATTGCTTGCAAAAGGAAAAATAAAAAAGGAACATTTTATTCCAACCAACTTCCTTCAATACGGCTCAAAAAGAACAATATATAAAGAAATATAAATAAAATAAAACATCAAAGACAAAAAAAGAGAGAAACAATGCAAGAATTTATAAATTATAACACCAGAAGTCGAGTGTATATGAATTAATGAAGGAAAAATAAAATTCGCGAAAATGGGAAAAAAAAACACCCGAATTTACCACTTAAAAATTTACTGCGGCGTCAGCTCCCTTCTTGTGCTAATCCATAATTTTGGTCTCAAGTCAAAGGTCTGGGCATGCTTTAAAATATATATATATATATATATATATATATATATATATATAGGTAACGGCTGTCCCATACTTTGAAGATATCATAATTTATCAAAATGATCGGTATTCATAATGTTTCCCAACACTCAGAGGAAAAAAAAACCAAACACACACAAAAAAAAAAAAAAAATGCTGAAAAAAATATTAGGCACTAATTTCCAATACTTCATAATTCAATGAAAATATCTCTAGAAGTGGAAAAAGGCAGTAGTGTGGATGCTAACTTGCAGACAGATAAAGAGAAATTTACGATCTCCTAAGATATCTGAATCTCCTTGACACGTAGTCAAATCCGTGTTCTTCTTCCTTGATTATACTATAGATTTTCATCTCAAGAAGTGTCATCTAAATTAACTACTAAAAGGAACGCGATTCTGTTCATGTAGTCCAGTCAACGAAGTTACAAAATGGGGGTGAAAAACATTAACTCACAGTTCGTGAGGGGCACATGAACACACTAAAAGTTCCCGGTCCAAGGGGTGAGTTTGCGGCGCCATCTTGGATTTCAGTCCCCCCTTTTTTTTAGTTTTTCCTAAATATCTCGAAAAATATTCAGTTTTCAAACTACATTGTGATTTAATAAATTAAAGAGCGTAAAATTCCCTACAAATACATACTTTTATTTTTCTTCCAGCTTTAATAGTTTCCCAGATAATGGGTCTCAAGGGTTGCCGCCATCTTGGATTTCATCCCCCTTTTTCAGTTTCTCTTAAATATCTCGAAATATATTCAATTTTCAAATTACATGTAATCAGCAAATTAAAGAGCGTAAAATTCCGTACAAACACATGCTTTTATTTTTGTTTTATCTTTAATAGTTTCCGAGATAATGGACTTCAAAATTTGCCGTCATCTTGGAATTTATCCCCCTCTTTTTAGTTTTTTTTAAATATCTAGAAAACTATTTGATTTTCAAATTGCATTCAATTAAAAAAATTAATGATCGTAAAATTCCCAACCAATGCATGATTTTATTTATTTCTAGATTTAAAAGTTTCTGAGATATTTAAGAAAAACTAAAAAAAAAAGGGGGGGGATAAAATCCAAGAAGATTGCAAATTTTGAAATGCATTATCTCGGAAACTATCAAAGCTAAAACAAAAATAAAAGCATGCGTATGTAGGGAATTTTACGCTCTTTAATTTGCTAATTACATGCAATTTGAAAATTGAATAGATTTCGAGAGGAACTAAAATAGGTGGATGAAATCCAAGATGACGACAACTTTTGAGACCCATTATCTGGGAAACTATTAAAGCTGGGAGGAAAATAAAAGTATATATTAGTAGGGAATTTTCCTCTCTTTAATTTGTTAAATCAATTGTAATTTGAAAACTCAATAGTTTTCGAGATATTCAGGAAAAACTAAAAAAGGGGGATGAAATCCAAGATGGCGCAGTTAGCTCACCCCCCCCCCCCAGGACCGGGGACTTTCAGTATGCTTATCAGAAGCCCCTAACGAACATGTGTACCAATTTTTAAAACTACATGATTTAATGCTTTTTTTTCGAACCCTTCGTTGACTGGACTAATAGCCGAAATTTGAGTCCCTCGGAGGTTTAAATGTAAACACCTCGCCCCCTGGCGAGTGAGCTAAAACGGGAATGGCATCCGTTTTTTATTGTCAGTAAATGACCGATTTTCGTTGGTTGCCAACGGTGTTTCATTCTATTTATAAAAAAGATCAGCGAATTGTCGCGTCCAATACGAATTACCAAAATAAAAAAATTTCCAGTTTTAGAATAATTTTCCCTGACTTTCCCTGGTCTCCCGAAATTCCCTGACCATTCCCGCATTTCCAGGTTTCCCGGTCGGTTGGCCACCCTGTGTTATAAATAGTATTTAATAATGTAATGTACTACGTAATGTAATTAACAGTATTTATTAATGTAATGCACTATTTGATGTAATAAAATAGTATAATTAATAAAGCTGAGTTATGAGAGCGAGTGATCAAATAAAATCTGAAAATCATATTATGAAAGAATCCTTGCTCTGTGATAGACAGATTGTTTGATACGAAATATTGATACGAAGTAACAAATTTTTAATCCACAAAACTGTAAAATGTAAAGTAGAAAATGAAAAATTTGAAGATAAATCAGTATTCAAACAGCTAGAAACGATTACACATGTACTCCACTAAAAATTATAAAATTGTGCTGATTGGTTTTCTTTCGCCTTTTAACTACCGTGGGCAGTTTTACCATCGAATTTTGACGCACAATGCAATTACACGCAAGCACGTTTTCCGCTTTTATAAATTTTTGGGATCTGCCTTTCGAAGAGACACGCCTATAATTTAGGGTGCGTGTCAAACAGTCATTAAATATGATACATTTTTTCTTCAATGGATTTAGCGAACATATAGAGGTACACATAAATGTATTGACCCACGAACAAGGGGGAAAAGTGGACTAAGATGAGTTGACGGTATCGGAAGCGGCCTAAAAAACTATAAAGCTTGGAAATCGAATAAAAACACATGGCTCAGAGTATTGTAATTAGGGATGTATTCGGCAATCATTCGGTCCTTTCGCCGAATACTAAGCAGATATTCGGCCGAATATATTGAGGATAATAGCTTTTTAAAAAATGTGCTTTTAAATACACATTTAACAAAGAATATTGCAGAATTACATTTCAGATTCAAAACTGCCCATAAATTTTAGATGGGATTACGGCCTGGTCTGTGTGGTGGCCACTCCAGTATCTCAATCTTGTTTTTTAAGACATAATCTTTGTAAATCTTTTTTGTGTTTTAGGTCATTATCTCGTTGAAAGATATACCGTCGACCCACACTCAAATTTCTGATGG
This sequence comes from Araneus ventricosus, assembly GCA_013235015.1. Taxonomy (NCBI): domain Eukaryota; kingdom Metazoa; phylum Arthropoda; class Arachnida; order Araneae; family Araneidae; genus Araneus; species Araneus ventricosus. Next base: position 274,402 of record BGPR01001071.1, on the reverse strand, counting down.
ATTTCTTCAGATTTTGGGACATGATATCGATGTACATACCTATAGTCATTTTACCGTTGATCATCAAAATTTCACAAACACCTTTAGAGGGAAACAATCTCACACCATCACATTTCCGCCATAGTGTTTTACTCTCAGTAGGATATTCATCATTTTAAGAGCCTCACCTGATCGTCCCCACACACTTTTACGTTTTTTTTTTATCCAGAAAGATCATATTTGCTTCTGTATGACCATAAAAAACTGTTCCAGAATAGTGAAACCTTCGAAATATGCTCTTTTGCAGAGGCCAAGAGCATTGCCATGTTTTGTTTTGAGATGTATGGTCTTTTTCTTTGGATACAGCTTATCAACCCTAAGTTTTTGATTATAAGGCAAACTTTTAGAGATGGCACATTCAATTTCAAGTCTTTCACAATCTCTCTTGACGATATATTGTTCCTTTTTCTGTGCAAATCTTACATATCTTGTACTTGTTTTCAGTTTCGCCCTCTCTTGTTTTCGATGGACCTATTTGTCTGAAATTCTTGCACAAATAGTAGACACCCAACATCGGCAGTTTACACTTTTTTGCTAGGTTTTCATATCATATCTCATTCTTTCGATTTTCTTGCGGTGGCGAAGATCAAAAGAAATCTTTTAGCTCTTGAGCATTACTGTTGGCTTGACTGCCTCATAGACCAAAAAAATATATTACCACATAAATTAATCTATTAAAATTATTAAAAATTATCAAAATAAAAGCATATCCAATTCGTACTCACTTAAATATAACCTTTGTCATCAGTCGTTCGAATAATTTTGAACAGCTAGAATATACTGTTTTAAACAATAACTCTTTCTAAGAAGTAGTGATATTTCATGAAATAACTAAAACTTATATGGATTTATGCAGAATTAAATAAGGTACTAAAAAATCAAAACAAAATAGCAAATTATCAAGGTTTTAAAATTTTATGAACAAAAGATGAAATTTTAACAATCCGTTCTAATAATTTTGAAAAACACTGTATAAGTCGAATTTTGGATCAAACCTGTCATCGGGAAGAATCTTTTTCTATGTGCGTGTATATGAACACGACAACTTAAAAACGCAACAAATAGATGGGAAAAATTTGGCGAGAAGTTTTAACACCACAAGAAGAGGCAATATTTCTGTACTTGATTTTCCTTACTATGGTGCGAAAATAAACAAAACATACACTTACCAACATTATTTTAGCTTGCTCGTATAGTGAAAGTCGAGAACACTCTCGATTTCTTTTTTTACCGTGTACTGGTATACTGAAACTTATTACATGGAATCAAAGTATATTTATTATATGAGACGCATTTCGTCAATTCATCTGTAATGGAATGGAGCAAAACGGAATTCAACAGATAACACATTCCTTGGAAGCTTCGGATTGATTACTAATGATTCGGTGATCCCATAAAATGTATTTGATTTTCCTATTGTTGAAGAGAACTGCAAGTTCAAAATTGAAAATCCTATCTTTTTTTTCCATTTGCATAAAATTCATCGCGAAAAGAATCAAATTCCATTAACACAGTAGGAATAAATCAAAGGATGAGATGGATATTCTGCCAGACTTTAACAGATGAGAGAATAATCATCTGTTAAAGTTAATAATATATCATGCACGACAAGCGAGGTGTTTCGAAAACCGAATGAAAGTTCAGTGCACATTTCATGTTCACGTTTTTTTACCGTTGTTTGTCAAAGGTAAGACCGTATCAATTATCGATCTATCAGCAAAGCATATTCTTTCTATTATCTATTACAGCAAAAATATATTGCCACCCGATACATCGTCGTTCTGGATGCTTCTATGTGTTTTTGAATTTAACCCCTTTAGTCTCGCGCCCGTCATATTGACGTGCATCGAATTATCGAATTTTTAGGCTTAAACTAAAATTTAATCATTAATTAGCTTTATAATTTGACACAAAAATTGCACAGAATCCATAAGCATCTCAAGTATTCTATGCTTTCTTAGATGAATGAAAACGACAGCCCCTTTCCAAAAAAGGAGGGGTCATCTTATTAGATAGAAAAAAAAAGATGCGATTCTTAAGGGGTTAACCACTTTCATCTCATCTATTAAAATTTGATACCTCATCTTAATCCTAGATATTCTAAAGCACCGAAGTTACTGATTCATATAAAAGGTACTTAAATTATGTACATAAAGAAAAAATAGTATCATTCTCTGTATTCAAAACACAAAATATGAAGTAATTCATACCGATCTCAATAAAAACCGAACAAAATGATCATCAATTACACTCGGTTAATCCATTAATAATTATTTATTTATTTAAAAACATACATCGCGACATATCGATTTATGTTACTTGATGCTGACATTTCGTCACTAGCACCATATCCTAACTACAAGTATCATTAATTTAAGTCTAAAGATTTCTTTAAAAAATCCTGAATATATAATTTAAAAAATCGAAGTAATGATGTAAATCTGATACGGAAATTAAAATCAAAATAATTAATTAGATCTTGTGTCAGAAAACAAAGATCTTTCGATGCGTGATGTGTGTCTCGACGTTTCTAATTACTGAAAAATTGCCTCAAGTAACAAATTAAGTCGACAGACGTTATAATTAAAAAACGAATGCATACTATTGCCACTTAAATTGCAGCAGTGAATACCTACATTTTCAAAGAAAGGAAATACGATAGTATGATTACTACATTTTCACTTCGATAAAAGTCTTGCTTATTACGAATATGTAAACACAACACTATTAACCATTTCAGATTTTGGTAAAACGTCGGTAACTATGCTTCATATTACGAAGTTTTTTCCCCCACGCGATAAGCCTAAAAGAAGGAAAAGCTCTCAAATAGAAGGAAACATAATTAAAGGGTAATTACACTTAATAAACAAATCTTTACATCTCAATCAACCATGCTTCAGGCTAAGTTATTTTAGGACGGGAAGTCTTCCCAAATAAAATAATTCATACTGAAAGCATTTCTTCTCTCAAATTTCATTTCTCTGGAAGGATAACAATGAGAGAAAAGATTATCCAGAAAATGCGTGCTTGCTTTTTGCGTTGCACTTAATGACTCAAAAGTTAGCGAATAATTTCTTAGTAACTAAATATTCGATGTTCTGTTTTAATCGAAAATTCCAAACCGAATTCTGGCAGTCTAAAATACAATGGTAAAATGCAAAGTTCAGATCTCATGGTAGAACCAGATCTATTTTTTGAAGAAACTATTTCGTATGATAAGTGAACAAAAAATACTGCAAAATCGGAAGGGTGGGGCGGGGAGGGGGGGGGGGGAACGTTCCGAAAAAAAATTCTCTCCAGGTCACGTGACAATGGGTGAGGCATGCAATCGGTCTGAAGATGGAAAAAAAAATTCGTTTGAATAATGTTACTTTAAGCCGGGAAAAAGAACTTTACTCCAGGTGTTCTTTTTTCACTCAGAGGTGAGTTTTATTTAACAGACTATCTCCGCCTGGAAAATTGTTCTCTTTAAAGAACACGTTTTCGGAAGGAAAAATTTGAAACATAATTTGTAGTGAGGGGGTTGGGATAAAATTTTTACGGTTAAAGTTGCAGTTAGTAGCTCACATTCAACTCCGCAGATGTTCAAACTAGTTTCATTTTAAAACTTCATGAACAGGAAAAACATTCGAAAACGTTTTGGACAGTTGAAGAGCACTTTCTACGAGCTCTCTGCAAATGAAAAGAGAAGAGAGGGTTTGTTTCATTTAAATATTTAATTAAGTCGGGGCCTGAAATGCGTGCACAGAAAGAAGCAGAGTGCACAAAACTCATCATATCTTAAGAAGTTTACGATACCGATTGAGTCATGCGAAAGGTAAGAGGAAGACATTTCTAAAAAGGAATATACAGTATATATCCTACAAGTTTAATGTAATACTTTTGAAATGTACATGAAGTAATTTCATTAAGTTCAAGAGTTACTTCGTGAATCACGTATATTTTTACTTTCTCGAACACGAATTATAGAAAGAAAAAGTGTGTTATACTTCAGCCGGTACGCCCTCTCTAAACTCCGCACCACATAAGGGACCAAGACAGATTTAACGTGTACCAAGCCCGTGTAGATGACGGATCTCGTGGAATCGGATCTCGAACTCATGACTCTGCCAGCAGGCAACATGGGCCAATTGCAACAAGCTAGATACATGAATTTTAGTAAATGATCTTTATACCAGAATTGCTGATCTGCATGACATTTCGGACCGAATTGGGCAACGGGAAAAGGTATTATTCCAATCTGCATACACGAGTCTCTTCACTGTACGACTAAGTTAAACACAAAACGTGCCATAAATGTGGAAGTATACGAGAAAGTCGAGGGGAGAACATTTTCCGCTTGTGAGGTAACTCTAAGCTTCACGCGAACGGAAAATTAACAAAACCAGGGCTATTTAAACTTTTATTATTTCCAATCATTTTTTGTTGGCTGCGAAAATTCTATCAAATACCAAAAGTGTATAATCCAATGATAATATATTTAATTAAAAAGTTTTTAAAAACACATTTATAAGTGTACTAAACAGCAGATTTTTTTTTTTAATTCGATTATTTCAACTTTTTAATCTTGAAATCTATTGTTTCTCAAACTCACTACATGTTGGCGTCACTGGGCCGGAATCAAAATTTAATTTAATTAATGATTAACTAATAAATAAGTTTTTAAAATATTAAAATAGTGTATTCTCTTCAAGAATACACAAGTGTACAAAGTTTCAAACCTCTAACGCATTAGGAAGTGAGTGAAAAATCTATTACAAAATTCTATCTTCACAAATATGAAACAAGTTAAGTAACGGTGCTCAATAAAACAAATATACATAATTTTCCAACAGATGTAAAAAAATTCTCGAGAATTCGCTAATATCTTCACTAGACGACGGAAATTTTTGTAAACTTGTTCTACACATATGAAAATGGGTCAATTAACCACCACCACAAAAAAAGCCTTCAGCAGATTAATCTGTACATGAGAAATAGATTTGCACAGATTTTTTAAAGGTTATTATAAGAACCAGCGGAAATACTCTCACCTTAAATGGAAATGAAAAATAGAGGAAATAACTAGGAATTTCACCGTGGACTAGATAGATAATAGACATGAAATAAAACGGCGGAGGTAGAGGAAAATATTGGAGCTGTTCGCGCTGAATAACCTGCATTTTATGTATGGATATGTTTGGCCAATTCTATTCACTTTCAATTATAAAATCCCGAAAATTAATTTGGATATATGTAGTCATTATTGAAATACTAAACATTAATCGATATAACAAGGTATAGGAACAAAACTAAACAAAATGCATACTAGTGTGCATGAAAAATTCATGCACATCCAGTAACTACTTGAACTCTGATCTAAACAATTTCAGCTTCGTTTCATCAAGTTTCTTTGCTCATCATTGTTGAAATTTTAAAGTTTTTTAAGGAACTAGGTGTGGTCGAATTGGTAAGACAATTATTATTAAGTACGCATGCTTATTTTACAATGAACTTGAATAGAATTCAAGTGAACGAATGCCTTGCGTTTTGGCACGGAAAGAACTTCCGTATTTTAACGTGTATAAAGAACCGCTTTTCGCCAAAAATTAGGTCCCAAAAAATAAGGGGGAGGGATGTTCTTATACATGGATAGTATTATGGATATTAACAAATTAATCAAATCCTGGAAACTCGCATCTTCATAGCTTGCAACACCGTAAGCCTCAGGCTGATTTACTAGTGGAGGAGACTTCCGATGAAAGTGATGAGGAATTGAATTATTTCTGTGACGAATACCCATTTTTATATCTTACCCATTTTTATATCTTAAAAAAAAATTGATGAAAACTTTTCTCCTAAATTTTAAGGGGAGGTACCCTTAAGTAGCGTTACCTTAGAGTATCGCGGTACGTTTTCAACATTTTTTTATATTAAATATAATTGCAAAAGTTTTGATAGTATTGAACCTTAACTTTCAAATAAAATCATATACGAGAGAAAAAAAAATAATTCTGATCTGCCTGTTTAGTTGAAATTGAAATTTTTTTTAAATTAATTTTTTAAAATTCCCTACTACTTTTCCAAATATGAATATTTTTGCTTGAAATTTATTTGTAGATTCACCAAAATATATTACACAAAATTGTGCATTGATTTTAAGGTATAATTGATATTCACTTAAATATAGATTTTTTAACTAATATAGTGAAAAATGAGGAAATTTACAGTCCATCATTTTATATCTTGTATATTAAAAAAAAAGGCAATTGTACGCTTATCGCATGCACAGTGTTATCATATACATAACGATAAACACATATAAAAAAATTGAAAGCTCTATCTTAAAAAAGGGAAAAACTTGAAGCATTTTGAAAACATAGAAGCGGAGAAAAATCCAACATGGAGGAAAAATCATTTAAAGTTGTCATTTGCGAATGTATTTCATTTGTCCCAGTAAATAAAAATCTAAATAACTTCTGAAATATTAAAGTTACAACTTTGAAATTTTCATACAATGAGTAGAAGGATAAGCGCAACGAAATAAGCCAATAAAATGAAAATCGATATTTTGGCCATTTCTGGGTACGGTGTAAAAAATCAAGAGGTCCCTTGCACACGTTAAAATGCGGTATTTATTATTATTACAAGTAAAAAACGAGAACAATCCTATCATCAAAACAGATATTAAGTTTTTTTCCCTCTTTCTTTTCCTTAGACAGGTTAATGTGTTGGATGCTATGAAATTTCAGGTCAGAATATGTAGAGTGCTAATCGATTTCATGTCCGAAGTCTCGGGCCCAGCTATTAGATGTAAAATCACGGGGTGGTGATTGATCGATTTGTCAGGACACTGTCCTATGTTGGAACTATACCGTAATCTATTTGAGTCGGACATCGCAATTCTGCACAGCTGTAAGATGAGGACAACAATTCCTGAACTGATATTCTACGCTCAATAGTTACATCTCACGTCACAGCACGATGACTTTTGAATCAAGACTACTATAAACGGGCACCAGGTGGATATTAAGTAGAGTAGAGACTCGAACCTATGCTCTTTTCGGCCACGAAGATGATACTTTGCCGCCAGGCCGTTCATAACTACTCTATGAGTTAGTTTTATCCCCTAAGCAAAACTATTTTTATGAAAATGCAATCACATTCCCCCAGTAAACTATTGGGTTGTTTGAAGTCATTATGCACAGTGACCGGAAAGCGATAATTAATATTCTCAAAATCGATATCCACGGAAACGGCAAAAGTAAAATAACAATAAATCTTCATAAATAAATCTGAAAATTCATAAATAGTTTGTGCTCTATAGAAATTCAAAGTAAGGAACAGATTTTCTTCAAATTTTACTCACAGTTCTGTGAAGCATGAGGTGAAAATGAATTAAATAGTTGATTTTATATAAATTAAAAACCATATTATTTTATCTTTAGTTTTGCCATTCCTAATGGATGAAAATACAACAGATATTTCAAATCATTTCACATATTTGCCTCCGAGTTGCCACTCGCAATGTATAATCAAATTCTGTAACATTCTTTAAAATTATTGATATCTATGGAAAAAACTGCGGCTTTTCAAAATTGTTTGTTTCAATCAGTCATTTTTACAGAAGCGACGGTTTTAAAAATTGTTTACTGCAGCCGATTTTCTCAATTTAATTTAAAAAATGCAGTTGTAAACGACAAGAGGATTTTATGTATTACAATATTTAACATAAAAACTACTTTTTACGTTAAAAATATTACATATTTTTAAAAATGCGTTTATAAAGTGCGTGATGGCATCCCGTCGAATGCTAAATTTAAATATAGTTTCACTTTCTCGTTATACGATGTTTACAACACGTAGCCATCAACAGCTGATTTTATATGTGACAACTGTAAACTTTGTTATTTTATAAGCAGGGGCGGCTCGTGTGTAGCGACTGCGGTACTGCAGCACCCCCAAATTTTTCCATTGTGTAAATTTATTTCATTTCGCGGTTAATATTCAAATGAAACGCGAAGAAAAATCTATGCAGAAAACGAAGTTCCCTATCTTATTTTTTCACTACCCAAAGAAGAAAGTAACAATTCAAACGGGAACTGGATCCTTGCAGCACCGAATTCGGTCTTGTGCGCATGCGCATTAACCCAGCGCAGGCTTTTCCTACCTGTCTCTACCATAATTTTAAGCTGAAAGGGTACTGTAGAAGTCTATAGTTCTCGTCGCGTTAGAAACGGAGTTTTAAACGTTTTCCCGCGCGGAAATTTTTTTTGCGTGCTAAAACTTTGAAAAGAAATAAAGAAATGAAAGACAATTAATGAAAAATAAAAATTTAATTGAAAAAATGTTTTTTTTATTTATTATAATGGAATTTCTAGCAATCCAAAAATTTTTTTTGATGATTTTTAGTTACAAATGCTGATGAAATACATAATAGAAATTTTTCGTTATACAAATATGTTTTCAAAATTTTCATGAACCCTAATATTCTGTACCTTTCTATTTGGGATCATGATTCATAGTTTAAGAAGCCTCGATTTAGAATAAAACACGGTTCACTTAAAGGAATAGAATTTCTTGCGGAATATTGATAAGTATATTCCCATTTTAAATTATCGCAGTCCACCTTTAGATAGATAAAATAGAATAAATTAATCATTTTTTTTTTCTCCTCTTGGCAATTCCCGTTACTACATAATACATCAGAGCTTGAACTCACCTTTCTAACATTAAAAAGAATAAAATATTTTCTGACGCACACAATATCAATCGGGATACGATTACATTTTGATTTCAATGGATACGAAATTTTTTAATCGTCGTAGAAGCATCAAGGTTAATGTTTTCGTTCTTTCGCTGAAAACAAAACAAGAATGGATATTATTTTTAAGTAATTTTTAATGATTATAATAAATAGTTTTCGCTTACGCTTCTGTTTTTATTAGTTATACTATAACATTTTTTCTCGTTAATAATAAGAAAATTATTTTATTTCTGTACTATACTGACATTTTAGTGTTAATTTTTTTAAAATGTAGTAAGGAATACAGAAAACGGAACTGAGAAACATATTTCGAGCTTAAATTTTTTATTAAAATTAATTTGTTAAAATACTTACCTATTTGAAGAAAAGATGATATTAGTTATTCATTAAATATAAAACTACTTAAAGTTCACGAAAAAAGCCAAAAAATGTAAGTGGTTCAAATATGTATTACTGCGCAGGAATGATTATATAACCCCAAGATTATATAACACGAGTCGCCACTGTTTATAAGTACCCAGTGGCCTACCCCAGAGCAAAACCAGAATTCTTGATTTTATTTAAAATCACTATAGTTGTTTGTTCTAATCCCCACCTATATATATATGTAATAATCTCAATTTTATTCCAAATTCTAATATTATATATTTTAAAGTCTTAATGTATTCCAAAATCACTTTTCTAAAACTCCAGTTTCGTTCTTTTCTCGCTCTGGAAGTATATTAAATCTCTCATTTTTGGCATATTTATTACTAAAAGAATATTTTAATCGTTTCCACGCGCACACAAATAGTGAAATCAGCGACTTATTGCCGCCATTAATTTTCCCTAAAACACTTACGTAATGTAGTAAAAATAGCTATTATTCCCTTCACTTTGATCACATGTCTATCTGTTAAATCCCTACCTGAGAAAAAGCAGGGATTTTCTGTTCACTTTTGGCTTAAAACTTAAAGCATGATGTACATATATTTCGTCACTCTCCCATAATAAAATGAAAATTAAAATTACTCGGCCTGTTTAATCATTTAACGACTACAATTACGAATACATTTTATATATATAACAAATAAGAAACAATCATAGCAGAATTGTAAAAGCAACAAAAACATTCAAAATTCGCAAAATGTCAAGAAAAAAAATCTGCGGAAAGAAAATGCCGAGAGTTCTTATAGGGAGAAAATAAACAAAAGGGGAAGATAATATAAAACACAAACGCAACGAATGCGCAATAATGCTGCAATTCAAGAAGATTTGTGGAAAATATCAATGTCATGAAAATCAATCAATGTAGAAATTAAATGGAAAGACTGTAGTTTTATCGGTAAAAGCGTATAGATGCTCATCGGGGTAAATAAGTGAAATCTATACGAACCGCTAAAAAATTAGAGAAATTATAATGTTTTGTGCGAACAGTGCTAGCATAAAGCTAAAAGCACTGTCCTTCACCCCGAACATTATGATAGACCAAGAATTCGAATGAAATACCAAATATTAGAAATAATTTTACGAACCTAAGACTGAGGGACGCAGCCAACGGGAGACAGGACAAAGAAATGAACTGAACGCGTCATGTACAGGATGTCCAACAAAGGACTCCCTGATTTTAAAATTAAATAACTCGGAAACGGAGATAGATAGAAGAATGAAACCAATGGTATGTTTATTTTGAAAGCCATAAAAATCTAATACCGAAGTTTCAGAATTAGTTACAAATGTTACCAGCAGGTGGCGCTGTACGCTGTAATCGTAGCACGGAGTCGGGAAAAAGGCTATAAACAGTTCTTTGAAAGCAATTGTTGCAATACCATCACAATCGATTCAAAATCTGCACCTTTCGCAGCACAGATATGGCGCATACCAAGAATGAAATTTTCAGCCACCCTCTATAGTGTATCATAGGAAATGCAGGCACGTCCACCACAGATCAACTCTTCAAGCTCATGCAATGTTGCAGGATTGTCCGGAAAGCAGTATGTCACCCTGTGCCCCACAAGAAGTAATCGCATGGAGTGAGATCGGGTGTTATGGAGGCCAATCAATGTCTGTTCCACTAAATGTGGAAATGTTCAACTCAATTACTCTATTCTGGAAAGTTTCAAATTTAGTTACCATTCGCTGCCACCGTTTCCGTTGACACGCTACAGAGGGTGGCTGAACATTTCATTCTCGGTATGCGCCAGCTTTGTGCCCATTTTGAATCGATTGTGTTGTGATTACAACGATTGCTCGCAAAAGACTGTTTATAGCTTTTTTTCTGACTCCGTGCTACGACTACAGCGTACAGCGCCACCTGCTGGCAACATTTGTAACTAATTCTCAAACATCTGTATCAGATTTTTATGGCTTTCAAAATACACATACCATTGGTTTCATTCTTCTATCTATCTCCGTTTCCGAGTTATTTAATTTTAAAATCAGGGAGTCCTTTGTTGGACACCCTGTAGAATCCGGATGTTTACGAAATATCAAGTCATTCTCTTTTGCGCCAAACTTCTAAGGTTGGGGGGAGTTTCGGTTAAGATACCGATGGAAACAAAGATGAAAGCGATCTACATTGAGAAAACGATGAAGATTAAAGATATGATTATAAAAAAAAAGGGAAATGATAAAAAAAGGGTGTATTTAAAAATTAAGGAGGAAGCGGTAATGAAAAAAAAAAAAAGGAAAATTCATAACAAAAGAGTGTATTTAAAAATTAAGGTGGAAACGATAAGTGTTAAATAATATTTGAATTTGAATTCCATTAATAAACGACTGAAAGATGCGTTTTCGAGGTAATCATATTAGATCTATCTGGCTTGAGAGACCCTACCACAGTATTAGAACTGCGTCAGCATAGCTCTAATATGCAATACTTTACTTACATCTTAAAGCCATTAATTAAAGGTTCGTAGAAGGAGGTAGGGATTTTATTACTATTAATGTTATTTATAAGGTGCTGGGGTTATAGGGTTTATTAATAGAATTGAAATTCAAATTTTATTTAACACTTACCGTTTCCACTTTAATTTTTAAATATAGTCTTTTGTTATCATTTTCCCTTTTTTCATTACCGTTTTCTCCTTAATTTTTATATACACCCTTTTGTTACCATTTTCCTTTTTTTTTTATCATATCTTTAATCTTCACCTTTTTCTCAAAGTAGATCGCTTTCATCTTTGTTTCCATCCATATCTTAATCTTAACCGAAACTCCCCCCCAACCTTAGAAGTTTGGCGAAAAGAAAGTGACTTGATATTTCGTAAACATCCGGATTCTACATGACGCGTTCAGTTCATTTCTTTGTCCTGTCTCCCATTGGCTGCAACCCTCAGTCTTAGGTTCGTAAAATTATTTCTAATATTTGGTATTTCATTCGAATTCTTGGTCTATCATAATGTTCGGGGTGAAGGACAGTGCTTTTAGCTTTATGCTAGCACTGTTCGCAGAAAACATTATGATTTCTCTATAATTTTTTAGCGGTTCGTATAGATTTCATTTATTTATCCTTGATGAGCATCTATACGCTTTTACCGTTAAACTACAATCTTTCCATTTAATTTCAACATTGATTGATTTTCATGACATTGATATATATATATATATATAAAAGAAAGAAAGCATAACTCTTTCATTTTACGATTTATACTCTCTCTATATATATATCCATCCCGATCCAAATCCTAGATTCGTTACTGTAAGTACCTCAAATTCCACTCACAAATACTGAAGTATAAGGAAGGTTTCAATGAAGATTTCATGACAATTACTTAAATAGTTTAATTTTTTACAAATAAAAGATATGAAAATGTTTTCATCCCGAGGAACGTCGCATATATCAGCTGGTATCAAATAAATAGCACTAAATAAATGAATGTTAAAAAAAAAAAAAAATCAGAATATAAGTCGTTTTTCGATAAAGTCCAAACGGCAGCAGAAATAATCTTTCACTTTCATGAATGAGCCAGCAGAAAAAATTATTTTCGAGCGAACTACAGGTGTACAAATAATGTTCTGCTCATGTATCCTATTTTTTTTATTAGATCGAACGTTTTGTAATCTTTTATTCATGATAATCATCTTTCCTCTACTATCTATTCTTACCAGATACCAAATTTTTAAGGAAAAATTACAAGAAACAGCAACTAGAAACTTACTTACCCAAAGCGGAAGTAATGGGTTGAAACTTTTCGTACGTGCAGTATAAAATATCAAGTTTTGAAGTAGGGGTACCATTTGTGTCAACCAATCATAGATGAATCTGAAGAAAGAGAAAAAAATCAACAAGAAAATTAAAAGCCAAATTACGCAAAATTTTTTAAACATTTCACAAACAAAGCTGTGTTATACTTATTATTACTACTTCTTACTATTCATAAGGAAGAGAATAAGCAAGAATAACCATAACACGTGAAGAAGCAAAATTGGTATCACTCCCCTCCCCATAACCATTTCCAACCGTTGTGTCACTAGAGGCTGGGTATGGCAGTGTGTAGTGGTACAACTTTTAAACTCGCGACCCATTTTCAAATAAATAATCAATTATTGCTCCAAACATTCTTTAACTTCATGGTGCAGAAAAAACAAATGTATATAGGAAAGGTAAAGACACAAATGACGAAGTATTAAACAAAGGCAAATACAGTTTTAGTTCTATATAATTTTTTTAGAAAATTTAGTTTAACCGTTTGAACGCCACGGGTTTTTTGAAAAAATCCGATCGGAAAGTGCCAGGCGGTGCTATGGCGCTTCTAAATTTCCACGACGAAGAGTTCCAAACAGCGCAATGGCGTTCCTCGGCTTCCGTAAAAACAAAGAACATCGCCAAAATCCTGTGTGACGCCAGCTCGATTCTGGTCAACGAATAGCTGGCACGGAGCAGGAGGAGCCATCTACGCTTAAATAATAAGCTTAAAAGGAATTATTTTTTTCTCATAAAATTTGGTAACCAATATTAACGTTTTCCAGCCTGGTGAGGCCAAATGGCACCACCGGAGTAATCTGCCTATAATAATCAACAGATGTAATCATTTGTACTCATATCGCACTTGCATGTTCTCCTAGATGACGACATGATCTGGATACAAATGCACAACGAATGAATAATTTTAAATAATTAATCTGAATGAAATTAAATAATTAACCCGGATGAAATGAATAATTTTAAGCAAGTTTCAATTGTTTATTTTTACTAACAAGTGATAATTTGAGCTGGAAAGGGTTAAAGAATTTGACAAAATCATTTTTTGTCGAACTTTTCATGACATCCCTGTGGAGTCGCGACCTTAGTTTAAGAAACCCTGGTCAACGATAAGGTCCGTCGCTTACAACCGCAAGAATCGCGTCAATAATTTCTGCCTATATCGTCAGTGTAGCAAATACTACAGACAGTAAAGTAATGAAATAGCTATTTACAATATTACAAGTGATAAAAGATGCCGATATATGAAGATCGAATATATCGACGGTGGTTGATACAACAACAAATTGGTCACAGATTTAGAACATACAACGGCACTCTTTAGCTTCTTAGCATGTACTTTGCAGTAAAAGTAAACTAATGAGTCATGCCGGCAATTTATTACGAGATTTGGATTTAATAAATAACAAGTACACTTCTAAAGCTGGAGAATTCTGCTTTATTATATAAAAACAGAATATTTTTACACTGGTTTAAAAAGGATCTGTGGTCTCACTGCAGACGTGTGGTAAAATTTCATCTGAGAGTAAAAAAACAGAAATCCTCTCAACAGGATTCATACCGGTTTTTGAAAATAAAAACGAAATTTCAAGGAATTTCCTGCAGGAGTCTCTTTCGAATTAAGAAGTATTTTTTTTTTAAAAAAAGTGGAAGTAAAAGGAATGGAAGTATCAATATAAAAAGTTAATACAGAGTGAGAGTGGTTTACAATGCTCATTTTTTAACGATTTAATTACGAAGCTAGCAAGAATTTTTTTTTTCATTTCCACTATAATAAAAAAAAGTATTAAAATCAAAAATTTTGTTTTATTACTTACTTATTAGATTATCAAGATACCACTTTAAAAAATAAACAGTAGCGGAAATAGTAATCTCAACCATATCAAGGAGTGGAATTTGGATTTCATTCAACAAATTGTACGCCTTTAATTGAATGAAAGTAAAAACTCAGTATTGAAAATAAATTTGCAAAGGGAGATCTAGATTTAAAAAAATCTAAGCTTGCATGAGCATGAAAACACGAGAGAACCAAATAATTATTTAAAAAGGAAGGACGGAGAAATTGAAACTCCAATATTCAGAATTAAATTAATAATGAAAGTAATGTTTTCAATACAATTATAACTTTGCATTTCAAGGAATGCTTGACGTTGAATGCTAAATTTTCGATAAATGAATTATTTGCTCCATGAAAAAAAAATGCAAAGAATATAATTTTTTTTTATGAAAATAGAAAAAAAGATATTAACTTAATTGCAATAAAAAGTTTTTAAATCGCCTATGATCTGCATCTTAAAAACTGTGTGTGGGGGGAGGGGAGAAATTTTATACACTTCTCATGGGTGGATCCAGGTGAAAATTGGGGCCTTTTGTGGCACTTTCACAAAATTCCACTTCATAAAAACGGCCCCTTCACAAAACTCAAATTCACAAAAAACGGCTCCTCTACAAAATTCAAATTCGTGAAAACGGCCCTTTTACAAAATTTCATTTTATAAAAATGATCTTTTTTTAAATTTTTTCCACAGCCAAACAACGATTCTCGAAGCTTTTGAACGAGTTCAGCCGTGAACTTAACCTCCCAGAAATGTGTTCAACTATAATTTGCCCACTATTAGGTATCCTTACTTTTCTATATCAAATCGATTTTAAAAGTGAAGATGCATTTCTGCATAATTAAATGTTATGTTAACAGAAAGTTCCAATGTTCAACATACTTTTAACAATAAACTACAATCTGACTTCTTTTTTAAAAGTTTTTGAATGAGGCATTGCATAAAATATGTATACGAGTATTTTTTTTTCAAGTATTATATCAAATTACTGCATATATTTGGTTCAATGAAACACTTTTGATATTAAACGTGAAATATAGAAATATGACTGCTAAAATTGAAGGTTTTACATGATAAAAATTTTTTTCACAAAATTGGCCCCTTAAAAAAAACCTGGATCGACCCCTGCTTCTGTTTGAACAACAACTAGAACAGTTGCCATTAACATGTATGTACACTTTTATTAACACATTTTCAATGCATGTATTTAATAATTCATAACAAATATAATATCAATTTAAATTAGGAGATAACGCAAACCAATATTTTCGACTGTTCAATACATTAATATAAAAATAATAACTATTGTCAGGTACTGATTATATTGTGAGCGATATATAAAGGGATGAAAAAAAAACAGCTCAAATTTCGGCAGTTAATAACTTATCCCCGGTTTGTTTCAATCAGTTAACTTTTATACATTTTCGAGTTAATTTCAAAAGGGGAATCCGAATTTGTGTCTGAAAGAGGGATTGCTGACTACAAAAGGAGCTTGTGCAAATGTTAATAAGATGTGACCGTATATAAGCAAGAAATCATATTCGAATATCTCACTCACTCACACATACGCACAGAAAAGAACGGCAACGAACAGAAAAGAAAAAAAAAATCTTGAATTGCAAAACTTCGAACCGAAATTAGGATTTGGAGTTAAAATTCCTTTATTTTTACTTTCTCGTATACGAAGTATACAAAGAGAAAGTATTGCAATCGTCAAAAAATTCGAACTCGAGATTTTGACGAATCTCCACGTTTTAGACCTCCCTGAGTCCGAAAAACACAATTTTGGAATTATGTCTGTCTGTGAACACGATAACTCGAATACTATGAGAGCTACGGGGATGAAATTTGGTATGTGGTCTTTAAACATAATTTGTAGGTTTCTATCAAATTTTGGACAAAATCCGTCAACGGGAAGTCTGTCTGTCTGTATGTCCGAAGTCATGTGAACACTATAACTCAAAAACTTGAATAGCTAGATGGATAAAATTTGGTACATAGTATCGTCATGAATGTAGGTCCGTATAAAATTTTGGCCCAAATCCGTCAAAGGGTTGACTGTCTGTCGGCCTGTATAATTTACCATTGAAACCAATCCGCAATCTCCACGCGCATGCGTACGGAAGCAATCGTTTGTGCTCGCGAAAAGAGCGAATTACGTCAGTTTGTCCTTGAGACGGCAAAAGTGAAACCTAGAAGTGTGCGATAGATGCGTTTTAATCGGTACGCATATCTTTGAATTCTTTACCTAGATATTTTTCGATCACTATAATGAAGAACCTTCTGATAGTCATTGGATTCTGATAACAGTAGGTTCGAATTTTTTTAGCCACGCGGGGGAAGGAGAAACGGCACCTTTTGGGGGAAGTATACGAGAAAGTTTAGGGGAGAACACTCCCACTGGTTTAACAGACTATATGTTAAATAATACTTCAATGAGTCCACTCTCGCCGGTTAAGTAACCTAACGTGAAACATTGATGAGAAAAGATACGGACATTTGAACAGGGCATTGAAGTTTGAAATCATTTTTATCAGTGGATTCCAATAATACTTTTTCCTTTATCGACACTTAAAATGCAATTTTTAAAATCTTTTCAGCAGTTAGATTAAAAATGGCAATATTTTTAATTCATGTTTCTGAGTAAAAAGTTTGGTTTTATACAATCTTAATATAAATAAAAGTCATTCTGGGTATGTGGCTATGTTCCACATCTCCTCCTAAACCAATGGACTGTTTTCAACCAAATTTTGCACACTTATTATTCAAGACAAGGGGAAGACACTTATGAACTTTTCAAAATCCAAAAGGTAATTAAACTGTCAGTTAATTAGAAATTAACCGAAACCGTTTTCCGCCGTAACTTCGGAGCAAATTGTCCGACAAAAAATATTTTTATACCATCTTAAAGTTCAAAATTTTACCGTTTCAATGATACCACTTTTATATCTGTGACATTTTTCCTTCAACTTTTATTATTTTTTTAAAGTATAATAATTGTTAATTACGCGCAGACGATTTTGAAATAACGAAAATTTACAGCTACTTCGTTGCTAGGCAACGGTTAGACTTTGAACTAATTTACCTTTATTTCTGAAATTTTTGCTTCTCTTTATAGATATGTTTTATATAAGAAGAGAGTCAAGCGTCAACTTTTAAAAGCCTCAAATCTAATTAAAATTTCAGTTAATTGGAAATTAAGCAAGATTTTGGCATTTTCCGTGATATTTTTCGAAAATATGTATTATGTCACAAAAACTATTTTTACACATAATAAAAGTTTAAAAAAATTAACTTTTCATGACACAACTTTCATTTCCGTTCAATTCGTTGCCCTCATTTTAATAATTTTTCAAAAATTAAATTGTGTATAAAATTTACAATTTATTACACTTTTTTTTTATTGGTGAAGAACATGAATACATAAGAACTGTTGCTAGATCACATTAGAAGAATTTTGAATGAAGACGAATTTTTTTTTAAATTCATATTTATTCTAACGCTTTTTCTTAATGAAAAATATACTATGTAATTGTCCCAAAACGTCCGTTAAAATCTTTCTTATACTGCAAGATTTATGAACAAAATTTGAAGTACGTACGCAATAAATACTAATAACTTATGGAGAAAATTCGCTATCGGCGGTTTTTACAAATCGTCTGGTTTAACTGATATTCTCATTTTAATTAAAAAACATTTCAGGCGATAAAATAATTTTGGGTAAAGTAATTTTCTATACAAAAGTAGTTTTTTACATCAAAAATATTAGACATGAAAGTATTTTAATCCCGAGCAACGCCAGGCATAATAGCTAGTATAAAATAAATATTGTAATTTGAGAGAAAATCGATTTTTTAAATATGAATTTTCTTTTTCCGAATGAAAGCAGGCATTATGTGTGTGTGGAGGGGGCAGTTTCTGGGGACGGAAACTTCGTTCTTTCCATAAGACACTCTAAAATGCTCAGTAACCACAGGGGACAGACTGCCTCTTTTTTTTTTCACGGTGTTAGTGTGGAATTTAAACTTTTTTTTTTTTGCAATCAAGTTAGGGAGTGTATATGTGTAACCTACTAGAAAACTGATCGATTTACTGATTTCAAAGTTTACATGCATTAAAAAGAGTATGCTAATTAGAAAAAAAAAGTATAAAAAATTTAGATAATTACCTCTTTAAGCCACGCTTTATTATTTTAAGAAAACATTTTGGCTTAAAACTAAGATATTTTGGTAAATTATATTACCTGTTTTTGTAATAACCGAATTGTGTTTCATGAATTAAAAAAAATAAATAAAATAAGTGATTTTTTAAAAAACAAATCAAATTAACTCTATTTAAATGTTATAAGTAGGATGCTTTAATTTACTGACCTCCGTAAATTTACAGGTATTTTTATTTAAAAATGAACTAAAACATTAGAAAATTATAACTTAATGGTTTACAGATATTTTTTTTAAATATATGTTATGAAGTTATTTAAATATAAATTTGACGCTTAGAGGAATCAACCCCTCCCCCTCCCTCCATTTGAATACAGAAAACAAATTCATTTTCTTATCAGAAAACATCACAGAAAAATTTAATTATTTTAATAAAAAAATTTTAGCTCCATTTCAAAATTTAATTAATTATAATTATCCATGAGAAAAAAATAAAGAAAAATCTTCGTTCGTTATATTTTAAAGTAATTATTTTGGAAAAAAAGAAAGAAAAGGTTGGGACAAAAATGGATGTTTCATGGAAAAGGCAGCAGGGAGGGCGGCAATTGTAAATTTTTGGTAACAATATGCATTTAAAGATGAAAGATGCATCAACTCGGAATCATACGACAGTAGCATATTTAAAAATTTAAGTTTTTTTCTAAACTATTTTAAAAAGAAACGAAGTAAAGAAAATAAAATTTTGAGAAACAAATCATTCATAAGATTTCTACAACATTTCAAAATTTTCTACCTCAAATCACTTTAAATACCAATTATTACATTTCATCAAAAATAAATTACGAATTATTTTTTCACTTACAATGTTGTATGAGGAAAAAAATTCCAAAACATTTTGAAATCAAAATTTGCACATTTACCACGGATTTCTAAAACTTTTTTTTCTGACTTACTTTAAAATGTAAAAATAGCATTTTGATATGTTAATATTAACGCAGAAACGAAGAAATAGCAAAAATTAATAAAAGACTTTATTTAATTACAGTTAAAAAAATTATTAGGAAAATACTAGACGGGTCAAAAATCCACAAACTAGTATCATATAAAACTGTATAGAACGGCTGATTATTGTGCTTTTCGAAGCATAATATCCATTTAATATTTTACAATCTATTTTCATTAACTGAATAGGTTTAAATAGAAGATTTCGAAAATCACGGGAATTTTTTTAAATGTTGCAAATTTCTGAAAAGAACTTTCTAATTAAAAGTAAGATAAGCGACCAACACATCTCCCCAAAAGTAAAATGCTAAAACAATCGCATATTAATTAACATGAAATTCAAAAACTATAAAACGGCGATTTTGGATCTCTGTTTTAATGACGTCGATAGGCATTATCAGTAAGTAATAATTTATGTATCAGATCTGAACACATTCTGAATCTAAGAACAGTTATTTACCTTTTGCGAAATTGTCACTTATCACTTAGAAATTCAATTTTAATTAAAACATTTGGTAAAATGAACACTTCAAATATACTGTGGACAACGAATGCAAATCTAAAAGGACATCCCTCTCATCCCCATGCATGCCAACATTGGAAAGCTGGGTGTCCGAAGCAGATCTACGAGGGTTGCAGACGCTCGCGTATACACACAACGGAAACAGACTTGTGTCAAAATTTTGAATTTATGATCATTTATATATTTCCTTATATTTTAAGTTGTTACATATTTCTATTTTTTAAAAAAATATCTTATCTGGATAAATAATACAAGAAAAAGATATATTACAATTATTAAAAGAATTAGAAATAATTATATGACATTTTTCAAGCACGAAATGTAGGAAAAAAATCTGGATCGTTATGTCATCAAAGGAACACAATCAAAACAACTGTCAGCACGGAGGAAAAAGCTTATTTCCTTAGAAATTTTAATTTTGTCCGTAGTTTGCGGAAATTTTCGATAAAATCCGTAGTAACTACGGAGAATCCGTAGCAGTTGGCATGTATGTATCCCTATACGACTAAAAAAAAAAAAATCCTTAAGGAGCAAACGATTTCTTTTATTTGAAAAGGAAAACTAGTAGCACTACGATAATACAGACGACAATGCTCCAAACGACCATCTTCCAAAGACTAAGGAAAACAAGACTTTCCACTTGAAAAAGAAGAAAAGCAGCTCCACTTTCCGCAGACAGTGCGGTCAACTTGATCTCTTGCATATGAAAATTTTTCTTTCTGTGGCTTCTTGATTCAAGGTAATCTTCCCTCGAAAACAGGCGAGGCCTTGAACTTACCACTTTATGTCCTGGCAACGATCCTCTGATGAAGAACTCGAACAATATATTTCGAGACATTAAAAAGCTATGGTGGTGCAAATATTATTGCCAAGCATAAGGTTTTACAAATTTCAATATAAAAATGCTGGTAATTATATGTATACATATAATTACCAGCATTTTTATATTGAAATTAAATTAAATTTATTACATTATTCTATACCTGTACGGTATACAGGTATAGAATATACAGCTAGCCAAGTTCCAGAAAAATAATATGGATTTAGTTCATACAATACTTAAGAAGATCTACGCTGTGAATGCTGAAAAACAGAAAATATAAGCACAGATTTTTACCTCTCCATCAAAGTGCAATTTCAAACTCTCAAAGAAAGCTTTAAAAAAACAACAACAAAGGGATGAATTTAGATTGAGAAACAGAGGTTAAAATGGTAAAGATTGATTATTTTGACATAATTCAACAACAATCAGCCACACATGTGTGACTCTCTTTGCAATAATCGATCACCAAGCTGAAACTGACAATGGGTCACCAAGATGTGCTAGAGCATCTTATCTTCGAGCGAATGCGTTAAGAGCTTAGGATGGTTTTAGGGTACCTGTACTTGACTTTTCGTACAGCCCACGCCCGTCCTTAGGGATCAACTGACTAAGCAGAATACGACCCAAAGGACAAGAGCGGCACTTAAAGTGTTTTAACCCTTCCATCCTTTGATCTGCTGAAATAACAACCATCATCTCTGAACATTTTTAATGTTTTCATTTTGAAATTTACTGTAGTTCTTTTTTTATGATTAGCATCTGCAAATATTGCGTATCATGGTCGAAACTGGATCTTTCGTCATTCATTATACGCAGAAAAATAAAGTAAGAAAAATTAAATAACTTTAAAAAAAAGTGCAAATATCAATTTCGCAAAGATATGACTGTAACACCAGACATTCCATCATACGGTTTCTGCGGTTTCAATAACAAGCAAACTACAATTTCCACGGTGTAGTTTTGCTTCAAGCTGTTTGTTATTGACGTTTTAAGATTCATCTTGAATCCTACCGAAAGAAGCATTTCGAAATACCAAGCTCCGAGAATGAAAAATAACCAGTTAAACGTCTTCCTATATTAGCATTTACAGCTAAATTTAATTGGCCTTTATATTGTTATATTGAAATGTATTATTTTTTTTATCACCATTTATCATTAAGAAACATAGTGAAATGAATATAATGTTTTCGAAGAATAATTTCTTTTCACTATGAATGCTGATAACTTTAACACATTTGTAGTTGTAAAAAGCTAGACGATGTAGACTTCAGTCTTTAAGATGAAATTTATGAAACATGTTGAAAAAAATTGTCTTTTGAAACAATAATAAAAAATATCTTAACAAAATGAAAGCAGAAAAATTAAATTCTCATGAAAGTTTATGGCACATTTCTCTTTATTATGAAAAGAAATCGTTCTCCCACGAGATTCACCTCTTCCCTTCTGTTCCAGTTTCTGGTTAGAATAACATTTAAAATAGTAATACATCGCAAGGTCAAAACATTTAATAAAATCGATCTTTTGTTAGGAAGAAGTGAGCTATTTTAACTCATAGATGTAACTTTATCTTGATGTAAACCAAAGAAAAATGCACTCGAAATTCACTGGAACACTTGATTCATTTTCAAAAAAGGAAAGTAAATGAAAATAGCATGAGCTTCTATTTTTATGAAAGTAAATGGATGAATCATACGAATTAAATCCGAAGGAGTAAATGACAGGGGATACAAATAATGAGAATACATTTTCACATTTGCCGTTAAAAAGATAAGTTCATCGTAGATTTAATTTCAGCTTCATTTACAGAAGTACCTGATTAAACGACAACAACGTGAATAGGAGAAAAATGTAACCTCTTTAGGTAATACATAAAAAAGAGAGTGAGGGAAAAAAAAAAGGAAATTCTAAGTCAGTAAGAATCAAAAAATAATTTCGAATTGACATGAATTCAATTCAAATGCCAGGAATTTGTAGAAGGAAATATATAAGTTTAGGAATCTTTTATTGCTAGCATTTATTATTGACTACTGAATTCTGATATTACTGATTTGGTAAAACGAAGAACGAGTTACATACAAACAGCATTTTTCGAGAAAACAATAGTGAAGATTAAAATTATGGCAAAGAATAATGCTTGTGCTACATATTACGAAACTGTAGAATGAAATAGTACTAATTCACTATCTGTTCCGGAAATTTGGCTTAAGTATTTACGACCTCAAAAGCTACGTTACCGTTAGAAATCTAGCAATTTCATCAAAACATGGTTAAAAATGTATGGTGCAAAGAGATACAGCTGTGCTTGAACAAGGTATTTTTAATGCACATTTGTTATGCTAACCTATAATGAAGAGAGAGAACACTGGTCTGTTAACAAAGTCGGAAATTGAAAATCAGTCTGTGGTGAATACAGTGGAACCTGACTAATTCGAATTCATCGAAATTCGAATTGTTTCTCTGATCCCTTCAATTTCCTATTAACATACTCTTGAAATATCGTCTATAATTCGAATTTATTTTGGATGATTCGAAGTCAAAATTAAAAACTGTAAATAATTATTTGAACTCTAAATTGTTTTTGTTAGTTAAACACGTCCATACCTTATGTCCTCAGTGATTTCAGTGAATATCTTTTTAAGATTCTTAATTCACTCGAAGATTTCATTGCTGTATAATGTATTTAAGTCAAAAAGGCAATATAAACTTAAAAAAAAAAAACCTGAACATGTTACATCTGAATTATATTTAAAGTAACACTGTTTGTTTATTAAAATTACTTATTTATTAAAATAACTAAATTTTTCATTATAATTTTACTTTATTAATTAAAATTATTTTCTATTTCGTTAATTTTATGTATTATTAATTAAAACTGCTAAATATTAAAAACAAAACTTTGCAGCCATTTTTTGCTTAACACTTTCTAAGGCCGTGGAAAGTATACCAAATTCAAAAATTTTTAAAGTTGGCATAAGTTCTAAATTTGTCGATGGAACGAAAACCTAGATGTTTCTGCTTCTCATCTCAAACCATAACGAAGTGTCTTGACTGATAATTAAAAACATTAATGTCATCCAATAAGCTTAATGAATTTCTTTTCTTAAATTAATCTCAATACCAAAATTATTTTATTATACCATTACTAGAAAAAAATGGCCTTTTAAAGGGTTGAAAATCGCCGTTTCCTTTAGCTGCACTCCTTTTAAACTCAGTTTCTCTTAATTTGAATTTTTTGGGTAAATCGAATTTTTACTGTGGTCCCGTCAGCTTCGAATTAGCCCAGTTTCATTCCATAATAAAAATAAAATAATAAGCTGCATCACATTTCTCAATTTTTATGTTCGCTTACTCCCCATTAATTTCACTTCTTTTAGCTGTACCCAATTTACACTCAGTTTTTCTTAATTCGAATTTTTTGGGTAAATCGAATTTTTACTGTGGTCCCGTCAACTTCGAATTAGCCCAGTTTCATTGCATAGTAACAATCGAATAGTAAGCTGCATCACATTTCGCAATTTTTATGTTCGCTTACTCCCCATTATTTTCCACTTCCTTGGATAGAGAGAAAAACTTTTCAGGCTTTTGATAGATGTGAGAAAAATTAGGGCGTTAATGGAAGCCGTCACTTGAGAGAAAAAGTGAATCTATACTTTCTCTCTCCCTGATCAATCAATTTTCTTCCTTCCCCCTACCGTAGCTTATATACAAAGCAAGACCCGCACTGAAATGAAAGCCACACAAGAATATCAGTAAAAATCGATAAGTTTCAAAATTACAGAATTTCGATTACAGAATAGTAGAATAAACAGGCTAAAGACTGGGAGTCCAATTTAAGACAATTTTCCAGCATAAACTCGATAATAAATCAATAAAGAATGATATTTTTTTTATTAAGTGTGAAATATGCTAGATAAAGTCCAAACATAAACAGTGCAATTAATATAAAATATGTGTGTACAGAGATAAACTGAACAAGTCCATGAAAACATGAGGAACTAGAATTATACATTTTAAGAGGTAATATTTTTGTTTGAAGGGAAAAGAAAGCGGTAGCCTAGTGGAAAGGTTCCGGCCTAGGGGCCGGAGGCTTCCAGGTTCGAAACCCGATTCCATGAAAGATTCGTCGCGTATGTGGGCCTGTTGCACGATAAATCATACGTAGTGGGCCAAACGTCCTCCCGATGGCGTGGTGCAAAAGTTTGGAGATGGGGTGCCAGCTCAGATGTTGTCCTAACCGCGGTGCAAAATTATGAGATCCATCCTTAAATAGCCCTCGTGTTGCTTCAAAACGGGACGTAAATATAACTAAACTAAACTACTCCAACGAAAAATTACTATAAAGAAATTTTCACAAAGACGAAAATTCTAATATCGGGTCAGAATACAACTTTCTTAACAAAAAGAACTGGGAAGGGGGTACGAACAGGAAAAACACGTATGGAAATTACGATACAAATTAAAATAAAGAGGTCTAATGAAATTTCTATGCAAAACGAGTTAGCAATGACCAAACTTACCGCATTCAACGTAAATTCTACGGCAAAAACATTAACAACAGATCAGAATTTCAACGATCTTCGCAAACTATGGTCGTTTCTTGTTACATGTATATGGAAAGAAGATGGATTTGTGAAAGAGGCACCTTGTGTCTTTACATAAATAAAATAGTAATATATCAAAATAATCAAGATGAGAAAAAAAAAACCTCAAGCATTCAAACACAATGCTTAAAGATAATCAAATAATAATAATAGTAACAGTAAAAACATTGCATAAACTCCTTATATAATAATACTGTTGTCTAACAGAAATATAACTTATCTTCTTTTTTTAGAAATTTAATTTCATTTTCAGGTTATTTCGTTTAGTTTTTCAAAGCATAATATTATTCTTTTATCCAATATAAATGATGACGTAGATATTTTACAACTTTTCTCACATGTTAATTTTGGCTTTGGGTAGACATTTAACTCAATACATTTAATGCTAAATGCTTTTTTTCGAAAGCATGCATTGAAAAAGGTAATTCATTTTCGAATAAATTACCTTTTCGATTTTCATTAAATTATATCTTTCAGTCTTATCAAGCAACAAAGGGAAAGATTTTAAATAATTACGCATTTCATATTGTTACAAAGCTATAAATTCGTTTCCCTGAGATGCTAATCTTGGCGACAAATTTGGCGACAAGTGGAATTCTCTACAAGGACCTCGAACTTTCAACATATTTCTACTGGTTTCGTGTACTTTCTAGAGATTATGTCACTTCCTGTGTAATGAAGTCACTTCCTGTTGAAAAGTATAAAAGGCAAGCTCTCAAGCCAAGAAAGTCAGTTGGATTTTGATCTGCAAGCAAGCTGGTGAGCTAATAAGAAACCTTTGAGCGCTGTGTTGAGATTTAATGGTAATCTCTGTTGTGAATTTTTACAAGTGCTGTTTTAATATTTGTGTTATGTTTCTTAGCTTAGAATACCTGTAAAATAAAGAGCTTTATTTTTGTAATCCTGCTTATTGGACTGCATTCACGTACACTCACAAGACGAATTTGTCACAATATTAATAATTTAACAACCAGGAAAGCCAATATTCAGGGCGAACAAGCTAATCGCCAAGATGGCTAGTTTACTATAAATGAAATAGAATTGTGCGAGATACTATTTAACCTTTAAATCTAATTTCTTATCTTATTTTGCTCAGCCTAATTTTAAATTGAAGTTCTTATTGGAAATGTTTTTACATTTCATAGAAAGTTCATTCAAAAATAATCGTTTCAAAATTATTTTAAGTTTTTATTTGATAGTAAATAATTCTACAAAGATGAAACTCACTCCAGTTATGTAGCAAATTCAAACTTCTCCAAAAATCTCATTCCAAAGAATATGCAGCATCGAAGTGTAGAATAAGTGTACTAAAATTCTTGCATAAGTATTAAATATAGGAAAAAACATAAGAAAACGACTGCCATAACCATGCCAAAATTTTAGTTTAACTGCTATACTGATTCGGAAGAGCCAAATTTATAGGTGATAGTAGGAAAACTAAATTAAAGTGAAGCAAAGAAAAAAAGCTTTGAGATTTGACAGAAACTGGATTTCCAATCATTAAATTTTTGTTCCCGTTAAAAAACAACAACATTTTTTTTATATCTTTTGTTTTAACGTCAAAACACAACGTTAATTCGTACCCTGATCCATTTACAAAACTTTCTAAGCTCCTTCGAGTGAATTAAGGAAGTTCAAAAATTCTCTTACGATCACTGAAAACACAAGATACAGAAGTATTAAAATAACGAAAACAATTCAGAAATAGAATTTTAAATTTTGACATCGAATTAACCAAAATATATTCGAATCATAGACGGCAGCTTAACATTATTTTAATATTACATTCAAGGTATCTGAGGAAAAAAAAAATCGAATTATCGAAATCAAAAACGTTCCAAATAGCCATTTTCTATTATAAATACAATTCTTTGGATAATTTCTAGGAGTTGAAAAATACATGGGTAATTTTTAAAAAAATTTGAGGAAGATAGTATTGGTATTTTTCTTTTCTGAACTTAAAAACAATAAATAAACACTTCCCATCACGGGCCTTCCAAGACGGCGTCCAGCCGGTGTAGCCGCCACGAATATTCTCTAGGAGGCCCTGGTCCAGCGCATCAGACCCCCGCCACTGGTTGAGACAAGTGTTCTTCTGTCAGTTCCAGGACAGTCATTTTCACTGTGTTCGTAACTTTTAGCTGAATTTGTACAACCTGGCTAGTTCTGTTATTATCGAACTCCAGTTTAATAACCGAAAATTTGCCCGATTTTCTTATTTTGGTGTATCAAGCTTATTATATACAAATCGAAGTCTGTAGACAATATAAATAGCATTTGTTTATTGAAAATAACGTATGATATACATAAAAAAAATTCTCGTCTGACATTTTCAGTCGACAAATTTTTCCCCGCAAACTGATTTCCATATAAATGTTTGTCGTTAGCATCAATATCTTTCGCCGACTAATCGCATTCATTAGGTAATTTGATAAATGCCGACTCTAGAGAAATGATATATAAAATAGCAATCTGAGATATCTGCTTATCAATATAAAAATAAGCTATTTTTGAATCTATGAGTAGAAAGTCGATTTTGACGAATACGAGTATTACGTTCCTATGAAACAGAATTGACATATTTTTCGAGCAACAAATATACACTGGTGTCCAAAAATATTGCAGTTTTGAAGATGCTACAAAATTGGAGTTAATATGGATACTATGGTTCGCAATCAGTTGCTGAGAATCGTGGGACAAACTATCGTCGGACTCACATTTTACAGTGAAGATTCGGTCAAGAGGGCAATTGGGGGGGGGGGGGCCCACCAGAAAGGGATGAAGATGAAAATGGAGTTTGACCCATCCTGTTTCACAGAAAGCTGATAACGAAATGTAACTTTCATCAATGGTTATGTTTGATATGCATAATATTTACATGCATTTTCTTAAACACAGCAAAAATATTCGGGAAGATATAAATGTTTTCTTAAAAAATCCCGAATTTTTCCGCATGTTTTTATTTTGCTTATAACATGCAGAATTTTCCACCAAATTGTACGAAACTTACAGAATACTTGACAATATGTAAAAGAATCATTGTGTTAAAATTTGAATTAAAACATGTGAATATTACAGGAAATATGAGCATTTGCAGTAAATAATTTATTACTGCGCATGTGCGAAACGTAGCATAAATTTTTTCACAACTTCAGAGCCAGATATATAGGGCAACTTATATAAAAATTCCAGTTCAATACTATTAGTATTCAGAAAGATATCGGCATTGCAACTTGGTGAATTTCGGTACACTCTAAGAGAAGCTTAATGATGTTCTTGCACAAATTTGTTTTTTTAAAACTTGAATCTTCGAACAGTAATATTGAATTTTATGAAAGCTGAATATCCTGAATACTCATGTACACTTATAAGTTAAATACATAATTTAAATTACAGTTCAACGATTACTATTCGAAGATTCAAGTTTACAAAATATCAATTTGTGCAAGATCCCTCATCATTAAGCTTCTCTTACAGTGTTAGTCAAGTAAACGAAGGGTTTGAAAAAACAAAAAATAATATAGTTTTGGGAATTGGTAAACATGTTCGTGAGGACCTTATGATGAACTTACTAAAAGTTCCCGGCCCTGGAGGGTGAGCTCGCGGCGCTATCTTGGGCTTCATCCCCCCCCCCCATTTTTGGTTTTTCCTGAATATCTTGAAAACTATTCAGTTCACAAATTACAAATGT
Source organism: Araneus ventricosus (assembly GCA_013235015.1). Lineage (NCBI taxonomy): Eukaryota > Metazoa > Arthropoda > Arachnida > Araneae > Araneidae > Araneus > Araneus ventricosus. Next base: position 244,799 of record BGPR01001071.1, on the reverse strand, counting down.
TTTAACAAATTAAAAAGCGTAAAATTCCCTACAAATATACATACTTTTATTTTTCTTTTAGCTTTAATAATCTTGGAGATAATGGGTCTCAAAGGTTGCCGCCATCTTGTATTTCCTCTCCCCCTCTTTCACATTTTCTTGAATATCTCGAAAACTCTTCAATATTGAAATTACTTGTAAATTAACAAATTCAAGAGCGTGCGATTCCCTACAGATAGGTACTTTGATTTTTCTTAATTTTTGTTTAATAGTTTTTGAGATAATTGGTTTCAAAATGGATGAATTTGTAAAAAATCTTAATTCATAGTACAATAAACGAAGGGTTTGAAGAATAAAAAATTATATAGTTTTTAAGTTTGGTATAAATGCTTGTGAGAGTCTCTTGTTGAACATAGTAAAAGTCCCCGATCCTGGGGGGGAAGCTCACTTCGCCATCTTGGATTTCATCCCCCCATTTTTTTTTCTGAATATCTCGAAAAGTACTCAATTTTCAAATTATAAATGATTTAACAAATTAAAGAGCGTAAAATTCCCTACAAGTACATATTTTTGTCTTTCTGCCAGCTTT
>BGPR01001071.1:223731-244221 GCA_013235015.1 Araneus ventricosus | reverse complement strand
AAAGCTGGCAGAAAGACAAAAATATGTACTTGTAGGGAATTTTACGCTCATTAATTTACTGATTACATGTAATTTGAAAATCGAATCGATTTCGAGATATTCAAGAAAAATGAAAAAAAGGGGATGAAATCCAAGATGGCGATAACATTCGAGACCCATTACCTCGGAAACTATTAAAGCTGGAAAAAAAAATATGTACTTGTAGGGAATTTTACACTGTTTAATTTGTTAAATCAATTATAATTTGAAAATTGAATACTTTTCGAGATATTCAGAAAAAAAAATGGGGGGATGAAATCCAAGATGGCGAAGTGAGCTTCCCCCCCAGGATCGGGGACTTTTACTATGTTCAACAAGAGACTCTCACAAGCATTTATACCAAACTTAAAAACTATATAATTTTTTATTCTTCAAACCCTTCGTTTATTGTACTATCAATTAAGATTTTTTACAAATTCATCCATTTTGAGATCAATTATCTCAAAAACTATTAAACAAAAATTATTAAGAAAAATCAAAGTACCTATCTGTAGGGAATCGCACGCTCTTGAATTTGTTAATTCACAAGTAATTTCAATATTGAAGAGTTTTCGAGATATTCAAGAAAATCTGAAAAGGGGGGGGAGGAAACCCAAGATGGCGGCAACCTTTGAGACCCATCATCTCCAAGATTTTTAAAGATGGAAGAAAAATAAAAGTATGTATTTGTAGGGAATTTTACGCTTTTTAATTTGTTAAATCATTTGTAATTTGAAAACTGAATAGTTTCGAGATATTTAGGAAAAACTAAAAAAGGGGGATGAAATACAAGATGGCGCCGCGAACTCACCACCCCAGGACCAGGGACTTTTAGTATGTTTATCATAAGCCCCTTACAATCACGTGTACCAATATTCATAACGATATGATTTAATGTTTTTTTCATGCCCATTTTGGGCCTTCGTTGACTACATTATGTTCCGAAATTCACCAAGTTGCAATGCCGATAACTTTCTGAATACTAACGGTATTGAACTGGAATTCTTTTTATATAAGTTGCCCTATATATCTGGCGCTGAAGTTAAGGAAAAAAAAAAAAAAAAAAAAAAAAATACGCTGTTTCACACACGCGCAGTAAAAAAAATATCTACTACAAATGCTCATATTTCCTGTAATACTTAAATGTTTTAATTCAAATTTTAATACAATGTTTCTTTTACATATTGTCAAGTATTCTGTAAGTTTCGTCTTAAAAAAACCTTTATACCTTCCCGAATATTTGTGCTGTGTTTACAAAAATGCATGTATATATTATGCACATCAAACATAACCATTACTGAAAGTTACATCTCGTTACCAGCTTTCTGTAAAACAGGATGGGTCAAACTCCATTTTCGCCTTCATCCCTTTCTGGGGCCGGCGCGCGCCGCCAAATTGTCCTCGCGACCGAATCTTCACTGTAAAATGTGAATTCCGACGATAGTATGTCCCACGATTCTCAGTAACTGATTGCGAACCATAGTATCCGTATTAGCTCCAATTTTGTAGCACCTTAAAATTTGTGCATTATTTTGGACACCAATGTAGTTTTGTGATTCCGCAAATTCAACAAGTTTTTTTTTTCCTTCGACAAATTAAATATTTCACAAAAATACCGGCTTGAGAAACTAAATTTAACTTTCTTTAACACTGCAATCATATTTATCCAAATGTCATCGATGTGTAGGGTTGTCATACGTCCCGTATATATGGGACTGTCACCGTATTTCACTACTCAATCCCGTATTACTATTTGTCCCGTTTCCTCCCTAAACTCTTAGTTAATATTTTCCCTAATGTCAACTCAATGATCGGACGAAAGAAATGGTTGTCAGTGGAGCCAAATGAAGGAATTGTAATTTGTCATTATAATATTGAAAAGACTTGCGCCCAATTTTATAATTATGTGAAAGAAGAAAATGATATAATTAAGAAAGTAGAATCAACTTTAAAATACGACTGGTCTAAAAAGGATTAGCCTTGCATCCTCTTTATTATGTCTTCACTTCATTAGATTGCTTAAACTTTATTAATTTTTTATCAGAGTAAAATAAACCATTACCTACGCATTTTTTTCATGCTTTATATATTTAGCATTTAAATGTCCCATATCAATACTTGGCAAATATGGCAACCCTATCGATGTGGAGAATAAAATATTACGTTCGATTATTGTTTCGAAATTTGTCGATTGGTTTGAACAAAATGCACTTTGGAAAAATTGGGGGGGGGGGGGCCCCCCCCTTCTAGCCACGACGCTGTATGTTTTTCAGACGTGACACAGGCTTGGAACAAAAAAAAGCTGAACTTCATAAATAATGAATCGTGCCAAACATAAATACCGAAAAGTAAAATAAGTGTAATTAATCTAACAATAAAATAAATAAATTTATACAAAAAGTGCTTAAGATATTGAAAATATGGCAGAATTATTATATAATAAAAAAAATAAGAATGATAAAATCTGATGCCGAAAAAGCGGAAATCCGCATTTCCGCGGAAATGTGTCATGTCTGGTTTTTGATTTAATTTCATCTAATATCTTTCTTTAGAGACAGATAGTTGTCAAACCACTAATCAAAAACCAGAGCAGACAACACAATCTCATGGTTTCACACATTCAGTTTCTTCTTCTTTCCCATTAAAACTGCAAAAGGTACACTCTATCTGCAATTCCCTGATGACAAAACAAATACAATATGGTACTCTGCAATCATCTTTTGCTAGTGATAGAATTTCATCTCATAACATGAACCACTTTGGACACAAGGGTCTTTTGTGGGAAAACTATTTAGAATCTTCCAATCCAATCCAATCATGTACCAGCTCAATTTTTATATATTGTAAGAAGACTTTCCTATCTAAATCTTTGTCAAAATTAACTTAAAATAAACATTGGACAGGAAGAACTCAAAATGGGCCAGAAGACCTATGTCACACAAGACAAATCTTTTTTAATATGATGTAGAAATTTCAGCTGTAAGGGATTATTTAAAATTACATTCATTAAAAATGCATTAATGGATCCAGAAAATTAATTAAATTTGATGAAATAAAAAAAATTATCGTTATAGTGTTATGAGATCAGAAAATATTAAATTGACTTGACTTCAAAAATGTTCTAAAACAGCTCTTTTTTAATGATTGATACCTTGGGCTTGGCAACTCATAAGATTAGCCATAAGGAATAATCATAGAAAAAGCTTAATGAATATTAAAAAGATATTACCATGAAGCAGTTGTTTTTATCCAAGCCTGTTTTTAATAAATTTGAACAAACTAAAGTAAATCAAGTAATATTACAAACCTTTGATAATATATAATGTAACAACCAAGATGTTATGTCCAAGCACATCATCACTTAAGAATCTTTACATATACTTTAATTAACTCAATGCATTTATTTAAAATGTTAAAAATTAGGAAGTTAAAGAAATTGAATACAGCATACTTATAACATGTACAGCAGGGGTATCAAACTCAAATGCTGACACGGACCAAAGAAGCAAGGTCTAAGTTTATGTGGGCCGCAAAATAAATATATATAGAGATATAAATGCAGGTTTATTTCAAATATACAGTATAAGAAAGAACACGAACAGAGGTAAAGTTAATGTTTTCTTCCTGACAATTGGCAACTCTTCCCTGCTAAAATCTTTCCTACGTTGGAGGATATCTTGTCAGCAGTGGTTACTTTCAAAACCGATCCAAAGTGAATGCCAGTAATTTTGGATCTTACAGGAGAAGGTGGTGAATGCAATTCTTGTCCTAATACGCAAAGTTGAATTGTTGACTTCCAGCTGCACTGTGCTGAGTGTGACATCAAGTAGGAGGCATTGTCTTGTGTCTGAGCATAAAATGCTCAGACATTCATTGCATCACTCGCTCTTTCGCAGTAATAGCAAGCTCCACTTGTAGTAAACTCTACACTCAGCTTAGGTGAGGTGCGAGGGCAGATTTTAATTGTTTTTTAAATGTTTTTATACAATAGTTGTTTTAATATCATGGCTTCATTATTGGAATCACTGAACACACCTACGCAACCTTTATTCAACCTAATTACCACATTGTGATCCGAGTCTCAATCTTAACAAGACTAATTCCTTTTCAAGTGAAAATAATTGCTTGCACAATTACTACTTTCAAACATGGAAATATTTCATATGCAAATTTTTGAATATTTTCAAACCTGGATGGCAAATATTTGTAAAATTCAAGCATCCCAACTTCATTGAATATTACCTTTAAATCTGAATAGCATTGGATCTTGATTACCTCCATTTGCATATAATTATATTATACTGATTCTATATCTACGGAGAAAATCGAAAAATAAGAAAATTTTTCTTTCAAGTGTTTTATTATCGGCTAATAAAATATTTGCTGTTGTTGGCGGGGGAATCAGCACATCTATTAACATCATTGGTTAGTGATCAGGTTTATTATTAATAATATGCATAATTAAAAGTTTTAAAAATTAAGCTATGAAAGAGCTCTTTTATTATAAACTGTTCTGTTTGCTGGCTACAAAAATATTCATTGTGGGCCACGAGTTTGACACCCCCGATGTACAGCAATAAGATAGGTTATTCTTCAGAAAACAAATGATTTAGGTAACTACTTGAATAATCCTAGCTTAATCAAAGAACACCATTTTTAAATAAATTCCGTAAACCTTAATACCAATATTGGAAAAGAAATTACTGAATAGCAAATGCACATGTAATAAAGACTATTTCCCATTTTTCTTTTCCTGGTCCTTCCATTCCCCTGTCATTTTCAGGATACGTTTCTTACAGCTGTTCAGGTAATGGTCCTGTTTTTACACTATAGTATACAAATAAAATAATAAAAAATATATTAAATTAACTCGTAGTTTTATTATTAATTGAAAAATGGTTATTTTCATAATAAATCTAATCTTCTACAGTTTCCAGAGATGATTTAGCAAAATCGTTGTTAGTGTAAGCTCTTCAAAGAGTGTGATAATAACTTTTTATTATGTGACATTTATTTTTTAAAAACAGAACTGTATTCTTAGATTAGTTTTAACACATCATACATAATCATTCCATATAAATATTGCATAACAGAAAATATTCTATCTCAAGGCCTATAACCTATGGTACCTATGTGAGGTCACACATTGAAATTTCAATATTAATACCAAAAAAAAGATGATCATACTAATTTAAAACATTTAAATAAAATTTATTAAACAATATAAAATTAAATACTTTTTAATTGTTATAGTTAATATTATTAATTATCTTAGTAATATTTCATTTATAAATTTCAGCCAACATGCAATAAAAAAATATTTTACGCTAAAAAGAAAATACGCTCTATTTCTTGATTTGTTAAGATTTTCATTACTTTGAACATCAATCTGAGTAAAGTATACCTTTTGGTTAACAGTATTGGAAAGCTACTTAAATGCATTTTAGAAAGGGGTAAAAATGCTGATTTTATAAAAACTTTAAAAAGTCAAAATGTTTAAAAAATATGATTCACCAATTCAAAGCATCAAAACTGTAATAGTGATTTCATTAAAAAAAAGTGAAATAAAGCATTAATTAACTCTTTGCGGTTGATGCCGCCACACACAGTGGCAGCATTCGCAAGTCGTTGTAGAAATCGGTTTCTTTGTTTTGTTTTCGATCTGCATCGACCAGCTTACCCAAACGGCTGTGCTGGTCGGTGTGGGACTAAAACAAAACAAAAAAAATTGACTTCTATGACGACTTGCGAATGCCGCCACTGTGGGGGCATCGACTGCAAAGGGTAAATGACAACTAAGAGAAAATTCAATTAGAAATAGAGTTGGGTAGCAAATTTTAATGAAATCTTTTATGTGAAACATTGAAAATTCTCTCAACTATTTTTATTTATAAATCTTGGGGGGAAGGGGGAGCCCTGGTGCAAGTTTTCCCGAACCCAATATTCTTTCAGACAATTTCAAGTGGAATTGCATCCTACAGTTTAAGAAGTCCTGGATTAAGTATTTTTTCCTTTAATTTTTAGCAATAAAAACATAGATGTTTTTAGTATCATTCATTTTAGATTTTATCAAAGTTTAATGTAAGACAATTGGAAATTCAAATTGTGTTTTAAAATTATATGCTAAAAACAGTACTGATGTTATAGCTATTAATTTCATTTCTTTCTTTTTATCCCATAGCTTTTTTTCACTTTAGCAGATAGCTGATGAAGGAGCAAGCCACCGAGTCCGACTGTTGCTAAGCGGAGATGGTTTGGTGAGGTGAAGTACTCCTTCTACTTGTAATTAAGGAAGTTGAAAATCAAAAACAATAAAGCAAGATGAAAATTATAAATTCTTTGTTTACATAAAACTATATTGATTTCACTGCCATTTATTGACAAATATAAGTTTGCAAAATAGTTGTATTGCCTAAAGTTTACAGGTATTTCACAATTATATTTAAGGTTTAAACAACTTATTGTTGATAAACAGCACTAATTCAATAACAAATTTGTTGTGTTTAATATACACAGTCACTTATTTCAAATTCAACATTAAAATTTTGTGTGTACATGATGAGAAAATAAAATATGCCCCACTAACAAACAATAAAAAAAATTAATATAATTTGCTGCTTTATATAAATCCTTACCTCATAATCATAACAACCAAATATTCAGAAGCAACATATCTAAAAATCACAATTTTACTGTGAACTTCAACATTTGTTAATTGCATCAAATAAAATCAAGTTACTAATGAATCTTTAAAAGTTATCATAAATAAAAATAAATATAACAAAAAAGCAATGAATTTTGCTGTACTGATCTAAAATATTTGTTTTATTGCTTGTTATTTTTACTAGTACCTCTTAAATCTAGGAACAGAAAATTCATTTTTAACAGAAAAACAATATTTACATTTAAAGGTAGAGATTAAAATATTTGGATATCTCACCAGAACAAATTCAGTGAATAATGAATTAATTTCTCATAAACCTCAAAACAGCATGATGCATATTATAAATTCAATAACAAACTTCCATTTAAACTTACTTATCTTTAATTAACCGTAATTACTAATTGTAACACAGTTCAGAATAATTTCCAAATGACAACACAATGAAATATTGTTAAGTTTTAAAATTCACATACCATGGCAAACATTCAATACATTATTTTTCAAATATCAATAAATTTCACAGAAAATCTGCAAAGAGGGTTTAATGTTTATTTTTTAATATACACCAACATGTTTACTCTGTCCTTGATTTACATGATTTTGGAGGAGTAAGCACAGAATCAGATTACAAATAGTTGATGTTCAATTCAGAATACTATGCTAAGTAAGAAATATGATTTCATTTGTCATAACCTAAAACTGACTTTATACTCAATACAAAGTCATCAACATATGCAGGAATTTCTGGTTTCAATAAAAAGTTAAGTCGTTCTAAATACATTCTTTAATGAGGACAATCTATCAAACATTCGGTACTATTCTTGTTTAACTTCAATAAAACTTATATTTATGATATAAATATCAGAAAGATACATTTTGGAAAAGAGATTTATGTACGTATTATTTTACGTTTTATAGATGATCTAAGTAAGTGGAATATTTAAAAAAAGAAAACGAAACCAAAATGAAATACTAACCATCTAAAAAATCTCTCCGCGCTTCAGTCTGCACTTAACGAAAATTTCAACACAACTTCGATCATCAAAGTTTGGTTACATTCTGCACGTTAAGTTGAGTTGACAGAAGGAAAAGAGAGTCCTTCTCTCTTTTCTTTTTTATTCTACTGTTCTCCCTTGTAGCCAAATCCTTTTTCCTGATACAGCAATAATTAATTAAAAATATTATTATATATGCATATTCATTAAATATTATTGTTAAATATTAATTTAAAAAATTGTTTGGGGACCGTTAATTATTTTGCATTGTCAGACATTTTTTATTTCAAAATTCCTTTCTAAATATTAGGACTTTCTCTTAAATTTCTGTTGTGGTAAATTTTTAAGATTTTTCTGGTATTAAAATTTTATTTTAAAATTCTCAAAATTTCAACTTTGCACTACTGACATTTACGTTATTTCTATATCTCAAAGGATGATTGGAAGATACTTTCTCTTTCTATTTGGAATTGGAAACACTTTCATCGGAGTTTTGAAGATGGATAAAAATAAATAAGTTTGAAACATACGATGTGATCTATCTAAGAATGGCATATGTAATATGTGGAGATTTAGATCTATTATTCAAAATCACTTGAGATTTGTGGTATGCAATTGATATTTGCAGTAGTGATTTTCCCCCCGCTATGTTTAGATTACCCCTGCTTTCTATCCTATGAATGCATGCTCACTAAAACTGAAACTAACATTTTAAAATCATAAGTATTGCTCTTTACAGAATTCCTTGATTTTTATGAGAGTTTTCTAAACGTAATTCATATAAATGTTTAGTGTTAAACGCTGGAAACCAGTGCGTGGTAATAAGACAATGTTTAAACGTAATAACACGTTTAGGGAACAGGAGATCACTATATGTTTGATGAGATTGGAATTCATTAATACACCTTGAATTGTTATGCTTTTAATAAACAATACTGTGGAAACTTTGGATACTTGTTTGTGTTGATCTAAATTTCTTAAGGTGTAAATTGTTCTTCTAGTAAAAATGGCAATGACTGTTTATATAATTAAAAACGACTGTGCATTTTAAAATGCTTTAATTTGTAGACTTCTATGATATGCCAACAATTTTATAAAACTGATAGGAAAGACCCATATTTTTTATGTTAAGCAAAAATTGCACCAACACATGGAAGAAATTTCTTGTAGGCATAATTTCCATGGGTCATTTATGTGTAATTATTAATTAGTTTATAACTTAAGCTAAAAGCCTTTTAGATACTAAGTGGATGCAATTTAAAATAATGACTATTTAAATTTTCATTGTGAAATATGTCCAATATATCTGCATTATCTACACATATGGGGATCTAGTTATGATTTCAGAAATTTTTATTAATCAGTCATCTATGTGAATAATTTATTTTGAAAAAAATTAATGCATTGTTCAAAAAAGGAAAACTAATAATTTATTTTGGAAAATGTTATTATGTTGTTCATAAAATAAAAAAAAAAATTAGTCAGAAATTTATTTGTTATTAATTATTTTCAATTATCTTTACTTGACTGTAATTAATAAATTACTTGCAATTTTAAGAGCATTTAAAAAAAGTGGTTAGTTAATTAGTTAAATAAACTATATCTAATAATGAGCTAAGAGTTATATACATAAATTTGAAGAACATAAATCATTAAGAAAAGATAATATATGTAAAGAAGTTAGAAGAGTTATTTCCATTCTCCTGGCTAAAGAATAGTATGGAGTGAATAAGTATCTTTATTTTTAGCTTTCAAGAAGGCATTACGAGAAACTTTTGAAAGGTCCCGATAACTTTGTTGTGCGACTCAAAGAAGTCTCGACTTCAAATTAAAAAATCTTAAACGATCTAAAAATATTTTTTATAATGAACTATATTCACATCAAATGCAATTTTTTTCATCTTAAACATGTATTCATATTTATATACTGGGTTTAAATTTTGTTTATCAGATTTGTAGAAATTCACTTTTAAATGTTTAGAAATTGTCTTTATTTGCTTTACCATAGCACAGGGGTGGGGAACCTGCTGCTTCTTTGATTTTTTTTTATGTGGCCTTACCAGTTATTTACAATTTGCATTGAAATATATCCTTGTCTGTAATATAATAATAATTACAGAACGATAACTTTCAAGATTCTGTTATTTTTTTGAATATCTTTTCCGCGTTTTGGAAACAGCTAAGACTTGGATGTTTTTCTAATTATCTGTATTTTTTAAAGCAAAAGTGATAAAAATGAATTTCTTGTAGAAGCAAGTTCTGATTATGTCAAATGATATGTTAATAAAATCTTATGCAGAAAATTATTGTTATAACCCTTTAATTGGATCTGAAACTTCTCTCATTCGTTATAACTATCCTCCAGTTTTTGCTTCAAAATAATAAGGAATTAATATTTTATTTTTTACATAGAAGTTCAGGTGTAATTTGTCAATTGTGTAATAAACTGTCGAAAAAAAAAGCACTTTTAACCTTTTGCAGTCGATACCGCCACAGTGGCGGCATTCACAAGTCGTTGTAGATTTTTTTTTTGTTTTGTTTTAGACCCACACCAACCAGTCCATCCGTTTGGGTAGGCTGGTCGGTGTTGGTCTAAAACAAACAAAAAAAAAATGTCTTCTATGACAACTTGTGAATGCTGTCGCTGTGGCAGCATCGACCACAAAGGGTTAATCTTTTATAACTGATACAGTATATTAATTACTTTATTATCAACTATATATATATGACAGAATTACTGTTTCATTCACTTGGGGTTTTCTAACCATTTGGTGTAAAAACATGGATTTAAATCTTGTTTCTTTCCTTCTTCAATTTTTCAAAATAACATAAGAAAGTTAACTTGTCTTACCATAAAAATAGCATTCAACTGCAAAATAGGTAAATTTTTAGGTGTCATTAGCAATGCAAATTTATTCACCACTAGGACTGGGCGATGTATCTATTTATCGAAAAATATAGATTTAACACCTATATCGCTAAATCGATTTAAGCTTACGCCAATTCCCAATATCGATTTTATGTCTATATCACTAAATTGATTTAAGCTTACGCTGATTCCCGATTTCCTCCCGCGGGCGCAAGCACATGTTCTCCTTTCGTTGATCATGGCCTAAACATTAGTGCATGCGTCATATCGATAGACCCTTGACTGCAACTAACAAAAAGTGGACATCGATTTAGCTTGATTGCCGACGTGCTCGCCATTTGCACGCAGTGGCAGACTGGGTCTGAAAATAGAGGTTGCCAGGAGTCAGTGAGGGCCCACACATATCTACAATCATAATATGAATTCATATATATATATATTATTATTATTATTATTTATATTTAATGATATTAATTTAAAACTATAATATTTAATAATTATGTATTCAATTTAATTTTTTTTAATGCACATTTAATTTTTCCGCGTCTTTAAAATAAATCCCTTTTAACACCCCTTAATTTTCTACGTTTAAAATAACGAAATTGTGATTAAAGTTATTTGATTTTAAATTCCGGAAGTTAAATATTTCGTATACGGTTTTAGTGACAAAGTATGAAGGAGAAATGCTGCCCAATGGTAGGGCATCTGTTGAAAGAGCCAGGAACCTTTAAAACAAACTTCTTTGGATGATTTAGAGTTTAGTAATTTGTACTGGTAATGTTTCAGTAATTTGTAACTAAATTGGTATTATTAAAAAGACATTTTTGAATTATAAGTAATTCAAAAATCATTTTGTTAGATAGTATTTTTTATAAATATTGCGAAAAAACGCCAAAATCTTGCTTAATTTTTAAGTAACTGAAATTTTAATTTACTTTTGGATGAAAGACTTAGAATGAAATTTAAATGTTTGACTTGTTTATATTTGTTGTTTCTTAAAAACACTTCATGGCTATTTTTTTTTTTAAGAATATTAATTTCCATCAAAATAAAATACTTTTGAAAAACAATTGTCTAAAATATATTAGAGTATTAATTATAGTATGCTTAAAATGTTTTTATTTTAAGCATACTATAATGATATATGTAATTACATCTAAAAACAAGCTTAAAAAAATTATCAAAGTGTAATTTTCTAATTTCGATATATCGTTAAACCGTGATATAGAGCTGGTTGTATATCGCGATGTAAGATTTTCAACATCACCCAGTCCTATTCACCACAACATGAAATATAATTTAAAGCACTATATTTGCTATTTATTATAAATGTATTGAAATAGTCTACATATATGTGTAATTACACAAAATGACCATTTGCTTTAAAATGGGATCCCCGAGGAAGAATGACTTATTCTAAGGTGTGCATATTCTATTTTTGCTTATACCTCACTGTATTACCCATTTTCCATTATTTGCCCTTGCTTTGATTGCATGAATAGGAAGAACTGGATCCTTATGCCCAAGATTAAAATGAACTTGAAATACATGCTGCTTGATTGTGTAACTATCATTATTTTTGTGATTGCCTTTTCAGTGAATTTTCAGTGCACAATGAAGATTGAAAGCACAATGTTCACCAGTCCATAGCTTAGTACCATTACCAGAGTAAATGGTAGTGGTTTGCCTTCCTATTGGGATTACTCCCATTTTCTTCTACCTCATATGACTTGCCATTTTTAGGCAATCAAAATCATTCATTTGGAAGAGTAAATATGCCTAAAGAAAATTGAGTAGGTATTCGGTAATCTCAGAGATATTTCATTGTTGAAAATAGTGGGAAAATCATAGATAAGAATTTTCCATGAACTTGATCTCATTTATGGAATGTTTAATCCAATCTAAAATGCAGATGCAGTGATAAAAGATATGGTAAAGCTCTAGTTTACAGTGCGGTCTTGTTTCTTGGCACAACTCTGAGTGGCATCACCAACTTTGCTTGCAATGCTTGCGGCATCTGAAGTGGATTCTGGGCAAATTTTTTTAACTAATAAAAACATCCTACAGCTTCGCTAGCTGTGGGAAAGGCAACCTAGTAGATTCGCCTGCTCATTGAAAATGATTAATTTCACTATTCAAGCCATGCATGAAAATGATTACTTTCACTATTTCAAGCAGTCCATCTCGTGGTGACAAAAGTTGGCAATGCAACTCAGAGTTGCACCAAGAAAAAATGGCAAAAAAACAAGACCGCACTGTAAACTACAGATTAACCAAAGATATAAAAATCAAATGGTTGCTTTAAGACAACATTTATCATTTTCTTCTTGGCTGCAAAATTTTTTCAATCATTGCAACCCAGTTTGTATTAATTGAAATATCTTACACTTTGACATCTTTGGATATATGGTCTACAGACCTGAATACACATATAGGAACTGTTTGGCATGCAGAATGCATCAAATGAAATATTTAATTCTCTTTTCAAATAGTTTTCATAGAATTAGTTTTATAATTACTCAGCTCAGTGTTGAAATTAATTCAATTTGTAGCATTCTTTTTATTCTTAGACATTTCAATTGGGGGAATATGCATTTTCACAAGATATGTCGTTCTCTGATAAGTTTGGCTATATGTATGAGTGGATATTACTTGTATTTTTATTGTATAGGAATTAATTGTGCAAGACAGTTCTGAACAGTTGTGTGCTACAAACATTTTGAATGGAGTGACTAGTTGTGGTCAAGAGTTTTACTCTAATAAATACTGGTTCTCTTTTATTAAATGTTTCTGTGCAATATGTACTATGAAGAGAGCATGGGACCAGTATTTAGATAGGATTTCAATATTTTCATTTTTTGGGACTTCCATGTTTCCAGTTAGCACTGTATTAATTAATTATATGTATTTTTAATTTGACATATTTAATTTTTGTTTAGTTAAATAAGGAATTCTGTCATAATTAATTTCTAAATAAACAATTATTAGTTAAATTTTGATTATTTTGTACAAATCCATGTACTGATTGGATTGTAAAAGATTAAAAACTGATTAATAAGAAGAGCAAAATAATGATTCTTCAAACAAGAATCTAATTTTGCCATTTAACATGCAATTATATAAAACTATCATGGCCAATCTATAGAATCTTGCATTTTAGTCCAAGCTATCATGATCAGGATTTTCTACAAAGCTGATCTCTCTCCTATGACAAAATATAAGCTTTCATCATTTATTGTTTTATGCCTTTTTAACTTCTTTGCATTTGGCAGGGAAATGATATATCTAACTCTCCCTTTCACCTGGGGATGGGGACAATTTTAACTTGTCCTAGGTTTCTCAATATTTGTCATGTTATTATATGAATTATTTAACCTAATATTTTTATGAGAAGTTTATAAAATTTAGATATTTAAATGAATTAAAAAATTCAGATTTGTTTTGTGATTTTAAGTGTATCCAGGATTCAAATAATATACTAGCTATATGGCCCAGCGTTGCATGGGCTATCTCAAATAAAAGGATATTCCCGGGTGGAGAGAAGTCTGCCATTCACACTTAAGTTGTAGTAAATCATCAAAGTTTCAGTATGATGTTAGACGGGGACTTCTTTGTGGAAGAGGATCTTCAGTTGACCCTCAAAAGGCCTAAAATTAATTTACATCACTAATTTTTATTTTTAAATATGAATTTTACTTAAAAACAAACAAATCCCACAGACCCTTTGCCTCCAACAACAGCAGCAGATCATCTAATTCCCAGAACTGAAATTATCCAGCATCACCAATGTACCATTACCGGGGATTAAATTACTTGCTTCATTACAAACAAACCAATTTCACATTTTGTTTTATTAAAATTTAAATTTATTTGCAAATAAACGAATTTTGAATACAATTTGAGTTTAATTGATATTTCTTGTTTCATGTTTGTTTATCCCTGATTTTTTTTTAAATCTGAATTTTACTTAAAAACCAGTAGCTTTCCAAGTTTAGATTTCTTTGCAAATAAAGATACTTTTATTTTTATTTAAGTTTCATTGATATCCCAGGCTTCATGATCGTTTTCCCTGAATATTTTTCTTTAAATCTAAATTTTACTTAAAAGAGAATAACTTTAAAATGTATTTGGATTCTTTTTTTTAAAAGTTTAAGTTTACTTTCAAATAAATTAATTTTGAGTTTTCTTGATATTTCTAGTTTCTAATTATTTTTTCCTTGATTTTTTTTCTGTTGTAAATGAATAACTTTAAAATTTTATTTTATTTGCTCAATAGATGGCGGCACGTAACTGACCGTTTTATGATTTACCAGAAAATGATTTTATGATTTTTTTTCGTTGTTTATAATTTCAAAACACCAAGTTTGCTAAATAAGAATAAAAAACCCTTTTATACAAATTAAAATTAAAACCAGGTTTCGTTAAATAAATAAACAAAAAATTCAAGAACTCCAGAGTCAAAGTTGAGAATAAACAAAAAATCCAAAAATGTTGGATGCCAAAACTGTCGATAGATGGCAGCATGGGGGAATCAATCAATATTAAGTTTTTAATTACTATCTTTTTAACTAATTACAATTTCGGAATTTAAATAGTCGAAATGGATTCCTTGGATTATTTTCCATCTTTTGATACTTAGGCTAGTTTCAGGATTCAGTGGTTTGTGAGAAGATAGAAGGACATAGATACATATGTTTGTTTACCTTCGAATTTTAATAGGATAGATTGATTACAAAATTAATGCAATTTTAGCAAAAAAAAAAAAAAACATCATTATTGATAATAAGTATCAACAGATAAACTGAAGCTCAACTACACATTTTAACATTATTTGAAATAATCATGAGTGGATAAGCTTATATGTTGCACTCTGAAATGTGTAGGAAATAATGTAGGGGAGAGTTGTCCAAAATGGGGACGCTAACATATTTTGGCCTGCCAAAAAAAATATTTTACAGAAAAAAAAAATTCAAACTATTTTCTTTTTAGAATAGGTCCTAGACTATCAGAACACGAGGTTGTTAGTTCAAAAAAATAATTAGGGTGAGGTAGAAAAATATTTTTCTGGAAAATGAGCAAAGTCCCCGTTTTGGACAACCGGTTGGGTAAAATGGGGTATTCATATAAAACAATGAACATTCAAGGTTTAATTCGAAAATGTATCAAGAACACTTAATTGGTGAAAGAAAGGGAAGTTAAAATGACAAAATAAGAATACAAGACGAGTGTTCACTATTGTTTTAAGCAGGCATTAGCTTCCTACAGCAAAGTAATTAATTACAATAGTCACATATGAAATTTACTTCGCCGCCTCCTGCATTTGAACAGGCTTCATGTGACCAACCTCGACATCTGTTACTCTGAATCCACCCCTCTCTGTCTTTTGAATTTGAATACAGGTCATTACAAAAGATGCAAGCGTCATCACTCTCCTGCTCCTCATCAGATGATGTCACTGGTTCTTCCATTTTCTTTTTCTTTGCTTTTTTATCTTTAGCAGGAGTAGGATTGTTATATTTTTAAATAGGGCCCTTTTTTGTTTATTCTTCTTGCCGCTTCTCTCCCGTTCTATAGTGACCAATTCTGCTTTGTAAGGTGACAATATTAGTATGGCATTTTTTCCTCTTCTCTTGTCATTTACTCTTTTTATTATGCTTTCTGTTTCTCGAGGAAATGGCATTACTACTGCTGGAGAAATGTTAAAGGTTGAGCTAAATGGCTGGGTTTCTATAGTCGGCATTGTTTCAGAAGATGATGTAGAAGGTTGGTGTTCAACATCTCCATTGTATGACGCTTGTTTAAGCTCAGAAGTGTTATCTAGAGGTTTTTCCGTAGTTTCTGATGGCGCAAGTAAATATTCAGGGAATACATCTCTGTTAAAGGGATATATCCCTGTTTTTCCAAACCCCTTCACAGCGGTTTGCACAGTAGCTGCTCTTGAGAAAGCAGCTTTAAAAAGTTTTCCTACTTGGTATATAGTAACGCAGCGTCCAGGGTGATTTATTAGCCATTTCCTGGTCTCCTGTTCATAAAAGGTAATTAAAGGTGCCATGAAAGACACATCGAGTGGCTGCAGCCGATGCGTCGTATGCGGGGGAAAGCATAGCAACACAACATTATTTGCCCAAGCAATATTGACGAGTTCCAAGCTTTTAGTATGAGAGTTGTGGCCATCAATGATTAACAACACCGGCTTTTTTGGTCCTGGGTTAGAATGCTCAAGAAACTTTTTGAACCAGACAAGGAACGTTTCCTTATTAATCCAGCCACTTTCATGGTACACTGCAAATGATCCAGGAGGGGCATCATCCATCAAGAGGGGATTCTCCTTCTTTCTCGGAAATACAAACATTGGTGGAAGAAAATTTCCTGCTGCATTGACACATGTTTCTGCTGTCACAAGCACTCCCCATTCGGCTGATGTTAAAGTGCCAACTTGTTTCTTGCCGCGAAGAGCAAGGACTTTTGAAGGCTTGTTCGCCACTGTCAAGATGCCTGTCTCATCTGCATTATAAATATCATTTGGTGAGAATTTATATTTCGAATATAAGGAATCTAATAAATCAAAGAAAGCGTTGATTGCTACGCGATTGAATCCTTTTGCACGTGCAATTGAGGTTTTTTCAGGATAACGTAGGACTAATCTTGGGTGCCGTTTTAGAAATCCATAAAGCCAATCTTTTCCCGCCATTCTCTTTTCTGTGTTAAAGACATGCGGAATGTTGTTTTTTTCAGCTAATTCAAATGCTAGAGTTCTTAAATCTGACAGCGTAATGCCAAATAATCTCTCCTAAATGTATTAGATGTTGCACGAATTCCTTTTCTTGGGCTTCTGAAAAAACTGTTTTATATCTTCCTAGCATTTTTACAGCAGCTGCTTCAGAAGACAGCTTCTTCTGTCGAGCCTCTTTCACCTTCCTCTCTAGAGTTGTTTGAGGAACACTGTAGGCCTTAGATGCTCTCCTGTAGCCCATATTCCCCTCCAACACTTCTTGGATAGCTCCAGCCATACTCTCCTGGGACCAACTTTGCCGATCAGTTTTTCTTTGATAGCGCCCCATTATCAGAAATCTGAATATAAAATAATGTGTGAAATAAAATATCTGAATATAAAATATGTTTATATATAACAATAAAAACTTTTATATTTATAATTATTTTTAATATTTTTTCACATTTTATTTTCTATATTTGTATATTCTATTGTTAAAATTTAATTTGCAAGATATTTTCTCTTAAATACTTATGCATTCCCCATAAAGGATCACTTGTACTCAACTAAGAAACTTAAAGAAATTTATATCACATATTTGTCATAGAATTAAAGCATATAATGTAAGATATTTCAATAATATTCCATGGCGTCTAAAAAGGGGACGACCCCGTTTTGGACTACCAACTATGTCCCCATTTGAGCCGCCAGTGACATATTTTTTAAAAAATGGCGCCTCTTTTTACGGATGTTGGATAATTTATCGAGATATATATCAAAATTTAACTTAAATCTAGAAGAATCAATGCTGTACTTACCAAAATCGTATGTTCTAAGGTGTCTTGATAAGGTCCAATACAGTAAAAGGTTCAAATCGGAGAAAAAAATTGAAAAAAATTCGAAAACTTCCTACAAAAGAACAAACCGTCAAACATGTCAACAACTCGATTCAATATGGCGCATAGACGATAAGGAATGATATAATGTATTGTATTGATAGATGGCAGCACAAATCAATGAGAAACTGAATGTCCCCATTTGAGCCGCCGTCACCGTTTTAGACAACTCTCCCCTATAGAGTTTGATTTTAGAAAGATTTTAATAGATTGAGCTTTCTGTATTGAATCTGCTTGCACTGCATATCATACTTTTGACTCAATTCAGTAAAAATGACAAATCTCTAGTTATAGATGAAAATTCTGAAGCTGTCTTTTGACTTAGGTGGAGTAATAATATCTTTTGAATAAATGGAATTTGGTGAAATTCTGAAGTGCATATAAAATGACTTGATAAAAGATATTTTGATTATATGAAACTAAATTATGCTGATCTTAATGATTAGCTTACCTTTTGTAAAATCATTCTCCATTTCTTCTATACAAAGCATGATTTTAACGTATATACTTATAATAATACTTTCAAATTGGCTTTATCAATTATATTGGACAAATTCACTGTGGTTGTAGTGGGGCTGTTGACTATCCTCTGTGGTGAAAATAAAGTTAACTAAACTAGATAGAGGGCAAGTAATTCATTGCTGGAGAGTGAAATTGTTAGAAAAAGAAAGTCAATCTAAAAAATTGAATTCAGAGCTAGATTTTCATTTGAATAAATAAATTTTTTGTGTATCTACAGAAAAAACACAATTATATCAAGAAGATATTTAGCAAAAGAAAAATGACTGGCACAAAATATTTTAAAACTATTAGCAAATCACAAAGCTTTCTTTTACTGCCATATGTTTAAGCTGCGTATTGTGTTGCAATTCTTTTTAGCTCTGCTCTTTAGCTAAGATGGATCTCATTCAGCATTTTATGGAAAATTAAAGCAACATAGTTTGCATTTTTATTAGTAAATATAAAAATGCAACCCCTCCTCTAAGACTGGCCCCTGTGGATCTATATCTCCCCCCCCCCCCCCCATCTTTGTGCCTCTGACAGCTTTAAGAAATATTTGTCCTCACCTCTGTTATCTGCTTGGATAGTCTGATTTTTATTATATTCATCTTCTCTCTTTGTGCAGTTTCCCCAGAACTCAAACAGTTACCCTCTATTTGATAGTACTCTTACTATTTTAATTTTGAAGAAAATAAAATATAATACAGACACACACACTCTGCTCACATTAGAACAGTTTTCTGCAAAAATGACTGCTGGGAATGAGCTTCATCAGTATTTTATTTTTCATTTCTTTTGACTTGTATTAAAGCAAAATGTTAAATAGACATTTCTTTCATAGCTTTTTGAATTTCTTCATATCTTTGTTTATTATTGTTATTTGTTTATTTTTTAGTGTACAGAAAATGTGAAAATGACGTCCAAGAAGGCTGCCATCAATGAGAAATCTAAAGGTAAGACTGGAGGTTTTCGCCGGTCAGAATCTGTTATGCCTCCAGGAATACATATTAGGAAACCATCTAGTGCTGCTATACCATCTTCAGAACCTGTCATACCTCCAGGAATAAATATTAATAAACCATCTAGTGCTGTTATACCATCTTCAGAATCTGTCATGCCTCCAAGTATTAATATTAGGAGACCATCAAGTGCTGCTATACCATCTTCAGAATCTGCCATGCCTCCAGGATTTAATATTAGGAGACCATCAAGTGCTGCTCTACCATCTAATTCTAATGAGTTAGATTCAAGTATAAAAGAAGGGCCGAAGGTTTTCCGCCGCAGCTCTATGATCTGTTCCGAAGGTTTTGATAAATATACATATGATTGTCATAAACAGGATGTACCTGTTCGATCTACTGGTCCAGAACCTAATTTGGCTATAGGAAACATATCTACAAAGAATTTGACTGATAAAAGCATGGGAGAACAAAATTTAATTAACAGAAATATGGCTGAAATGGACTTGTCTGAAATGAATTTAGCCCAAAGGAATGTAGTCGAAAACAACTTAGCTGAAAGAAGTCTGGTTGAAAGGGATATGCCTGAAAGAAGAGCCATAACTGAAATGAACATGACCGATAGGAACTTGAATGAAAGAAACTTCATAGGAAGGAATGTGGCTGATAGGAACTTACTTGAAAGACATATGGTAGAAAGAAGAAATTTGGCTGAAAGGGGCCCAGTTGAAATGAATATACCTAACAGGAATATGTCTGATAGAAGGAATTTAGCAGAACGGAGTCCAGTGGAAATGAATTTATCTAATAGGAGCTTAGCTGAAAGAAATTTAATTGATAGGAACATGGCTGAAAGAAATTTAATTGATAGAAACA
>BGPR01001071.1:192995-221046 GCA_013235015.1 Araneus ventricosus | reverse complement strand
GAGAAGGCAGTTCTAAACAGGAAAGACCTTGAATCACCCTCAACCTTTAACACTCTGACTCTTAAGCAGCCCGTAACCGGCCATGCAACTTCTATACTAATGTAATAACTAATCTTGTTGTATTTTTAAAAAAATTTCTGTTGAAGCAATTACTTTTTGCTGCTGTGTTTGCTGCAAAACGTATTGTTTTCATTATTTTCATTTTATCATTGTTTTCTTTAATTTATTTTCTTTAATTAAAATTTCTATTATTTGTTTTGTATTTGTAGATTTGTGCTGCATATGCTTTCTATTTAATGCAAAATATGTTATTGTTTTTATTTTTATTTAATTAAAATTTAATTAATTAATTTTGCTAAATTTTAAGAATTATAACTATTCTATACTAATGAGGGATTTCGCCGGCGTTGTCTCAAGGGGAAGTAGTAGTTGGGAGTAGTCATTAAAGGGACCCTAAGGGAGATATAAGAGATGAAAGGCCATTCATATCTCCCACCACCTGAGTAGAGGAGAAAAGGGGCACAGGCTGATCTAATCCATTCCCAGATCAATTAGTAAGCAAACCTCTGTTTACAACTGTACTCAGATTTTGAGAACTCTTAGTAGTCAGAGGATTGCCCTCAACACCTAGAACAAAGTGCTCCACTTCAAACCTTTGGTCTGGGGTTTGGTTCCATCTTGGTTTCTTTTAACGTAGCTTTTCACTCATCTTCTCTACCATTTTCTGTCTCTTACATTGTTTAAGTACTTGTATTTTTCTAATCTTCAAGCATTTTAATTTAAATAATCTCATTATATAAATAAAAAAAACAAAATCTTTTAATCTCTTAAATAATTTTAATTATATGTATATGCAGAAACTCATTAGGGTTTAGTGCATCACTCTCAAGTCATAGCTTCAGATTTACTGATGGTAGGGCTTGCAGCCTCAATAGTGTTATAATCATCTTCTATTAATTCATCACCAAAATTAGAAACACATGTTCCATTCCGGATAAAGTGGCTGAATAGCAAACATGCACTCTGAAGGTACAACTCTTTTCTATCATGCAACAAAATAATAAGAATGAATTCCATTTTCCATTCACTGAAATAGGAGCTGGAAATTGTATTTGTATCTCAAGGAATTGTAAATATATATTAATGGGGGAAGGGGAATGTGATTAAAATAGCATAAAATAAAATGCATTTTCCTTGATGAAGCTCAAGGAAAAGTTTATTTTATTTTATTGGGGATGTTACTTTTTTATGCATTATCTTTTATTGTCATATTATGCAAGAGTAGGCATACTAATGCTACATGAAGAAGATTTATTGAAAAATATTCTAAACAACAAATTAACAAGCAATACGTAACTTAGCCCGAAGTAAATGAAATTCATCCAAAAATTAGCTAAAAACTTCTATGATAATCTACCTTCCATTATCTCACCTCACCTCATGGCCATCTCTCTTATTACCTCAATGGCCCAAATTACATTGTATGATATTAAAAAAACTGTCGAAACAGGAAAGACCTTGAATCGCCCTCAACCTTTAACACTCTGACTCTTAAGCAGCCTGTAACCAGCCATGCAACTTCTATACTAATGAGGCAGATTTCGGCCGGTTGCTGTTCCGAAGGGGGGAAGAAGGTAGTTGGGCGAGTAGTCATTAAAGGGACCCTTAAGGGAGATATAAGAGATGAAAGGCCATTCATATCTCCCACCACCTGTAGTGAGGAGAAAAGGGGCAACGAGGCAGATGAATCCATTCCACAGATCAATTAGTAAGCAAACCTCTGTTTACAACTGTACTCAGATTTTGAGAACTCTTAGTAGTCAGAGGATTAAGCCCTCAACAACCTAGAACAAAGTGCTCCACTTCAAACCTTTTGGTCTGGGGTTTGGTTCCATCTTGGTTTCTTTTAACCTTAGCGTTTTCACTCATCTTCTCTACCATTTTCTGTCTCTACATTGTTTAGTACTTGTATTTTTCTAACTGCTTCAAGCATTTTAATTTACAATAATCTATTATATAAATAAATAAAAAAAAATCTTTTAATCTTTAAATAATTTTTAATTATATGTATATGCAGAAACTATTAGGTTTAGTGTGCATCACTCTCAAGTCATAGCTTCAGATTTACTGATGGTAGGGCTTGCAGCCTCAATATGCTATAATCATCTTCTATTAATTCATCACCAAAATTAGAAACACATGTTCCATTCGGGATAAAGTGGCTGAATAGCAAACATGCACTCTGAAGGTATCAACTGTTTTTCTATCTTGCAACAAAATAATAAGAATGAATTCCATTTTCCATTCACTGAAATAGAGCGCTGGAAATTGTATTTGTATCTCAAGGAATTGTAAATATATATTAATGGGGGGGGGAAGGGGAATGCATTTCAAATAGCATAAAATAAAATGCATTTTTCCTTGATGATAGCCGCTCAAGGAAAAGTTTATTTTATTTTATTGGGGATGTTATTCTTTTTATGCATTATCTTTTATTGTCATATTATGCAAGAGTAGGCATACTAATGCTACATGAAGAAGATTTATTGAAAAATATTCTAAACAACAAATTAAATAAAATTTTTGATAATTTTACGTGCTAGATTTTGCATATGATTGTAGTTGGGATATTGTTTCTTACTGAAATGATTCCTCAACTAAATATTTAATTAATTAGTAATTATAGCCATTGTAAGCAACATTTAAAATCAGCTACAATTCATGTTAATTTCCCAACCACATAATAACCAAACTCTTTGATATGGATTAACTTTTGATTTGTGTAAAATAGATATAAAAATCTTACACAAATACTTCTTTACTTTTTATTTAAATATTTATGACAACCTTTTTTACCCCTTTTTGTTTGGACAGCGAATTGCTTATTTTGATCATAATTGGCAAGCATAAAAAATGAGGTTACTCTTAACTAAACAAATGTTGCAATTCAATTTCAGTAATCTTTCGTCTGTTGAATTTCGGCTAAATACCACAAAATTATTTCTTTCTGTATTTGATTAGAAACAAGCTATAGTGAATAGAAAATTGTTAATATTTCTATAAAGCTACCAGATACTAGAACAGTAATATTCAATCAAAGGTAAAGTTAGTTATTTCCATTATTTTTTTTGTACAAATATGGTAGTTACTATACAGTTTCTCATAATTCTCAATATTTAAGAGGAGCATTTATTTATAGTCATTTTATAACAAACAATTTAAGCATAATCTTGGTAATTACTAAACAATTACAAATATTTTCAGGATTTAAAGAAAATATTCAGTAATTTGTATACATAAACATACTATTTGTGTTAATATTTCATAATAATGAAAATTGTAACAATTTTAATAATCAGCAAGATGTGAAGAAAACATTTACTTAAAATAAATATAAAATTTTCACAAATATTTAATGTTTTTGTACATAGAGCAACAAGCAATCTATTCATATAAACATACAATATTGAATTTAGTCAGAATAATATTTAATGGAACAAAAAGGGGGGGGGGGGGACTATTCTATCCAATAACAGTATGAAAAAGGTTGTTCTTTCCAATAATATATCGATTTCTCTTCTCTTTTTAAAACAACTACTGTGATCATTAATACTATTGCTGTATCCAAGTAATGCATAACTTTAACTTAAACAATAAACGAACAAGAGAAGAAACAAGGAATCACCCTCCAACTGACAAATTGTTACCAGTGAAATAAAGTGATAAAGAAACCATACAAGTAGAGCTTTCGTTTGGGATTATTAGATTGTAATGCGAATGGAAGTGCATGGCTCTGAACTTGACTTCACTACAAAATGTTTTGAGATTGACAATGCTCATTTGTCTAAAGAAAATGCAAACAATTAGCTCTCATCTAATAAGGCTGAAAACAGTGTGAATTCATTTTCGGTATGTATTTCATTTTATTAAGAGGAGGGAGCGTAGCAGATTCTTTTTCCCCTACTATTTTGTTAAACTCATGTCTTCACGAAGGATGAACTATTTAACTCTTTTCTTCTAACTTAGCAGAAAAAAGTATTCTGTAATTTTTCAGATTTTCTAAACGTAAGGAACTCCTCAAACCAGTTATTCTCTGAAAAACAATAGTAGAAGTAGTAACAGGAAATATTTTAATTTTAAATAATTTTACAAATATTGAATTTAAAAATTATATGGACAAAGGAAATGATAGATGCAGGGAAACAGCTTAATTATCAAATATTTTTCAGTATCTTTGTAACTTCAAATTTTTCATTTTGTATGCTTGATGATTTTTTTTTTTTTAAGTGTGAAGGAAACATTTCATTTTGTTCTAATTTAATACTTCTGTCTTTTTAATTTTTTTTTTCATGAAGAAAAGAAGGAAAATAGAGTGAGGAAGTACCTTCTATTTCTTTCCTGCTTACATTTGTAGCTTAATGAAAGGAAAGCTGAATTTTCATTATCTCAACTCATTTCTGAATGACTTTAAAATAATTTAAAATTTCTTAAATTGTTCTTTGCCAGTTCAAGCATTAGCCTTTTTTTTGCCTGAAATTTCTTTAACTGTTAAACTACAGAAAAGTTCCATGCCTTTTGTGTAAGTTCAATATCTCATTTGATATATGGGAGAATAAATCATGCCAAAATAAAAGGAAGCCTACTGGTTTTTGAAACCATGATATTACATGCTATCATTTCATATAAAACATGCACATGTAGTATAAAGTATGGACCCTGCATCTACTCATTGTGTAGACATCCTTTGCGATTTCACATATATTGATTAAAACATATTTCCTATATTAAATTGTCAATAGTGTTTTTTGACAGTATTGAAGATTTTCATGTCAATATGAGGATAATCAAATTGGAAAGAATAAACATTTTTGAAAGAATTTATCTATTATTTGTTTGATGCTTTTTTTTGTTTTGGAAATGATTTATTATCGAAACAAATATTATGAAATCAATACTAAAATTTGCATTTTGTTTTTTATGAAGGTAATGCAAATTCTTAGCCAAGTAGTGTTAGATTGTTTTTTAAAAAAAAATGTTCAAATATTTTTGAGGCCTCATTTTTAAGGTAGTTTTTGTATTTAAGTATTATTTATCATTGCAATCATATAATTCTTACATTATATTTTTTAAATGTACTGAAAAATTTGATAATTCAGGAATTTATATTACCAAAGTTAAAGACAAATTTTGAAAAAAATGAAAATTGCTATCTTTAATTCCTTTAACACCTTTTCAACTGTACAAATATTAATCAAACTGTCCTTTAAACTACACAGACTTAATTATGGAAATTTAGTGAAAGTTACGGCATAGAAATTTTTACTTCATAAATATTTATTTTATTTTAGATGCATATTGATATAGGTATAGTCTTTTCCAGACATTTTCTATTTCAGTGCCAGTATTGATTGTTTGTGATAAATATTTTCTCAGTAAAGAAAAATTGTTCACTTGATTTTCCATGGTTTTGTTTTCAAATAATTTTTTTTCCTTTTTTTTTCAGGAACTGGATCTGGTTTTGCCTATTGTTAAACAAAATTTCTCAAAGTTACAAATTCCAGATGATGGAATGCGTGTTACGTGGATGGGACATTCCACAGTTCTACTTCAAATGCATGGTTTAAATGTTTTAACTGATCCTATGTTTAGTGATCGTGCTTCTCCTAGTCAAGTTGTTGGTCCTAAAAGATACAGGGATCCTCCTTGTTCAATTCACGATCTTCCTCATATAAATGCAGTTGTAATTAGTCATTCTCATTATGATCATTTGGATCTGAATACAGTGATTCTTTTAAATGCAAGGTATAGTCTGAAATTTTTTTGTCATTATTTTGATTATCATATTTTCAAAATGATGGTCTAAATGTTATGATATAATTGTGTTTTACTTTTGAGATTGCTATGCATGTCTTTTAATTTTGTGCTTTTTTTTGGGGGGGGGGGGGCCGGCATGATCTAAGCAATATTTTTGAATGCAGTTAAGAAGGGAAACAGAACTGTTTATAAGTGTTTTGTTCAGCTGTTTATATTTCATTGTTTAGCATAATATATCTTGGGTTGTATTCAATTGGTAGCTTATTTTTTTGCATTTTAGTTGAGATAGAAAACTGCCTTACTGCAGAGGCAGTGTATGTCAGCTATATTCTCTTTGTAATGTAGCTGAATAAACTGTTTCTGCAAAGCTTTGAGGTAATTGCTATCAAGTTGTAGATTGTTACGATAAAACTTGATGTATATTTTTTTTATCATAAATTTATTTTATGCTGATAATTCAAAGACATCTTCTGTATAAAATTTGGTAAATCTTTGCCTATATTTCTGTCATCTTAAGCTCTGTTTTAATAATCTACTATTTTCTGTTTAAGCTGAAAATATTTTACTGACCTTTTTATAAAAGATAAAATGTGCATACTATATTCACCTGTCTGAAGGTTACATAATTTCACATGAACTATAAAATAACACGCAATCTGTCCTTAACAAAATTCAAAGCAGATGTGTATATTCAATTTGTGTGTGTCCTTCAATTTAGAGGGCCTTATAATGATAAGAAATTACATTATTTTTTATATGTTTCCTGAAAGCTTGTGAAGAAAGGCATGAATATAATTAAAACCTGTGCCTGATGAATCACTGTATTATTTACTCAATTCCAATGGCGAATCCAGGGGGGTGGCTATCGGGCTGCAGCCCCCCCCCCTCCCCGAGCTAAACCAGAATTCTTGATTTTATTTAAAATCATACAACTGTTTGTTCTTAATTTCCCCTTTAAAAAAATAATAAAGACGTAACAACATAACTTTCTGGCTTAACAGGATTGAAAATTTGCCTACTTTTCTAGTCATTCCACTTGTACTTGTAGCGTTGATGCGGTCAAAGACATTTTTTGTCTAGTTATTTCATTGTATTTTTTATTGAAAGTATTGTACTGTTCTTTATGATTCTTATTGTCAGGTGAGTAAATTCTGTCAAGTCAAAGTGTTTTGGTTTACATAAGCCATGAGGTTTGACATTCGTCATGATGATACAAAAATTTTATGACCTCCGCCCCCCCCCCCCAGACTTGAATTCTGGATTCGCCACTGCTCAATTCCAAGGCAGCTTATGAGAAATTGCTTTAATTCGTAATCTCTGAAATATACTTTTCAAGTGTATTTTATTGTATCCTAAGCTAACTCATTGCTTTAATACACTGATGTTTGTGGAAAAGAGTGCCAAAGCATATTCACTATGCATTATATTAGATCTGAATTCTTTGAAAAGATGTGCAGGTTATTTAAAGGAAAATAATGAACAAAAGATAACATATATTTGAAAGGATTGATAATTATTTCAATATTGCATATTTAGCAATTATTTTTTTTTTAGATTACAGCATGTTGGTCTGCAAAAATTGAAATAAAATTCAACATTAAGAATGTAATTTTGAAAAACTTGTATTTCAGAAACTCTTTTGAGTCCATTATACATCAAATAAAGAAAACTTTGGCATGAAATATTATATATTTTTTCTTTTTTTTATGTTTCTTAATCACCTTACTTGAATTATTTGCCTTATTCACAAAGTCATACTCACTCATAATTGAAGGGGCAGATGGAAGGAGTTATGTAACATTTTTTTACATTTCAGAATTAATACGTTGACTACTGTATTGCAGTGATTCCCAATCTTTTTTTCTACTGTATACTGTGATAAGTCATTTTATTTTTAAGTACCTCCTACTCCAATCATATCACTTCGTGCAAAGAAGTGTTTATTAATAATTTTAACAGCTTAGGTTGGCTTAAAAGTCAAACAATTCAAATTAACTTAAGGGCCATTCTCCACTGTAAATCCTCTGGACCCAAATTTTTTTTTTACTTGTATATGTTTTTTATTTTTGCTATATTAAAGTATATAAGTTAAACCTTAGGAAATGAGATAAAAATATTTGTTTTAACTAAATTTTTTAATATGGAATCAATTCTTGAAAAGTCAGCATTATAATTTTTAAGTTTTCTCATTACAATCAACATATTTATGTCTTTTTCCTTAATTGGAAAAATATTGTTGCATTTCAGTTTCTTTTTTTAAAAAATCTATCTACATAATGTTCTTATTCAATAATGAGAGAAAAAATAAGATATCAGAATAAAACTTTTCAAAAAAGGACGATTTATTTAAACAAAAATTGGATGTCTCGTGCATAACACCAAAACATTATCTTTTTTATTTTTCACATTTGTTTTTATGGCAAAACAGAAACTGTTATAAATTTACTTTGTTTTTCTTAGTACCAATTTATACTGTAAAGAAAATTTCTGCAACTTTAATATTAAATGGAATATTAGCACTTGTTTTCATGTCCTATCTATTACACATATTTTTCTAAAAGTTTGGAAAGTCAAAAACTCCATGAGCATTTATAACTGTAGGTGGCTGAATTACTTTAATGGCTTCACTCATATTGTAGAACACTTTATCTTCTCATTTAGGCCATTTCCAAAATTTTCCAGACTTTTCTATGGCAGAAACTTTCTGTAGAAATATTTATGGTGTTAACTGGCATGGTATCAACATTTTGTTTTATTGGTGTTATAGCATTTGTACGAAATTCTAAATCAGAAGAAGGCGAACATTTAATTCCGTGCATTTTTGAAATGCCCAGTATTGCTTTTGCTTTAACACACATGCTGTTATCTCTATTTATATCTTTATCTAAAAATAACATAACTGTTGTGGATAGCATAACTTTTTTAACAACATTTGCAAAATCTTCTGCTGACTGTACAATTGGGGCGGTTGATTTTTTTGACATGGCAGCATTTCGTACAAAGTATTTTGCCTTACTACTGATTCCATCCATCACACCTTTTCCGTGGGCTGTTACAAAATATTTCCAGTGGAAATTATTTTTGAATTTAATGCTAAGGTCTTGTAGCAGCAAGGTCATCTATCTATTTTTAAACTCGGATGAAGAGCCATCTATCCATATCATCTCTTCAAAAAAATTGTTTTCCCTTGCATTTGGCTGAATTTTTTCAGTAATTTTTTCAATGAAAGCTCTCACACTATTTTTTCCTTCTCAGAAGTGTCAGAACATATTAAGTAAGCATTGCATTTACCATGTACAAATACTGCAGCTGTAAATAGGGTTATGCTTTTTCGTGTCAAAAGTGCACTCTGGACTTCATCCTGGTATGAGCTACTATAAGTTCATGGCAAAATCCAACTGTAAGACTCTTGATTCAGGCGAATTTTTATTATTTTGGAATTCTTGAATTGTGTTTATAATAGAACTTATTACTGAAAAGTAGTCACACATACGATCCAAAAATTCCCTAATGCATGTCTCTTTCACAATAATGTTCAATTATCCTCTATCTTTATTGCTTTATAAAATTCGATATTCAGGTCACCAAATTAACCACCTGTTTACTCAAAACTATGAATTAGTGTTGTTACTTCCCTGTTAAAAATAGTCCATATTTTGTATATAGTAAATATTATGAATTATATAATGGCCTCATTAAAAAAAACCAAAAAATACATATATAATTAAGTAAAATAGATAACTATTTTTCTTCAAAATTAGACCTTATCCGTTACCTATAGTAGTTTTTATTTCATTAGAAATATAATTACCATCATAATTTTTGAATTCCTACTGCTGAGATGGAGTAAAATTCAGATTTGTCCTGTGCATAACATTAGGTATGTCCCTTGCATAACACAAATTAAATAAATTTTATTGAATAATGTATTTAGCAAAAATGTAGCATAATTGGATAGAGTTACTATTTAGCTATTAGGAAAAAAATATAATGGCAATGTACAAGTTCTAAATTCACAGAGTTTATGACATATAGAAGTCAAGGTATAAATTAATTTTTTTTCTGAGTCCCGTGCATAACGAGCATATTAAATCATTTTTTAAGTACTTAATCGGAAATTATTTTTTTATTTTCTACCTGAAATTTGAGAACCAGTTCTGCTTTTAAATTCAATTGCAAAACAAAATGAATATACATCTTATTTTACTATTTTTACATACTTCAAAAGTCTACAAATGTCCCGTGCATAACAGGAGAATGGCCCTTAATAACATTTGTTGGATTTATTTTTAATTTTACATTTTTTTTATAATAGTGTAAGTTTCACAACCTAACAAATGAAAACAGCATTAAAATAATATTTCATTAACTAATTACGGAGGCTAATATTGTGATAATCAATTATTCATTTCATAATAATGCTTAAGCTTGTTTCATGGAGCTCAGTTGTATAGAATTAGGTTCAAATGAAGACAGATATTATCTTATGTCTGGAGATGCATCAAGCTTACTATGGTATTTGTTATTAATATACATATAAAACCAATGTGTTCTTCCTGCAATTTCTGTGTTTGTGAAAGTAGTTTGATTAGCCATGCTGTAGATTTTTCATGAAAGTCATTGTCATGAAATCATAAGTGTTTGGTATGAATATGTAATTAATTATCAGTCTCTTTAATACTATGGTTATACAGAGCAGTATAATTGTTACTGGGTAGATATAACATTACAAGTCTATCACAGTCACCAAGGGCTTGTGGTAGCTGAAGTAGCACTCGTGCTCCTCACACTATATTGAATCCAAGTGTGTAGTGAAAATCATATCGCTATTGTTATTGTAGAGGCAGGAATGCACATTATCTGTAGACATTAGGGCTGTCGCTGGCCGAAGGAGCAGCTACACACTCGCCTTGCGCTGTTTTCTTTACGACTCTGCCATAGCTCTCGCATTCTCTTGGCACTGGACTTTTTTAGGCTTATTGCATTATTTTCGATGCAATCCTTTCTTGACTGGCGTTTTTTTCATAATTTTGAGCATATTTATGAGTCATATTAGATGACATCTTTAATTATTTGATAATTTTCAACTTAATATAAATTTTTACTTATATTCCAGTGGCTACTTTTATTGTCTCACTTTAGGTCTTAGTAGTGCTTCGCGAGCTCAATACAACGGCACTAGAATCAACATCCTAGTTCAATGCGTTTCCATGCTAAACTAATTTAAAATTCTACTCGAAGCTAATTTGTGACCATCATGCGCATGCGTCCACACTTGTGCAATGATGTCACATGCAAACCACATCCTGCTCAAGATACACCTACAAGCATAATCTATATGTTGTAGGGTTAATCATTGCACATGCATTATTAGTCTTGTAGGTATAAGTGATTCAAATCTGAACTTATTTTGTCACACAAGAAAGTTCGACCGGTTACCTGTAACGAGGGAATAGACATTTTCATGTCAAAAATGTATACATGCACAACCAGGATAATAATATAAAAAATATGCAAATTGTTATATAGAAATATAATTGTATTGGTGCGTGAACAAAATAATTTTATTCTTAAATAGCAATGCAGACTAACGAAATATCATTTATAAGCTGTGGCGGATGGTTGAAAAAGTTTATACAGCTTCATTTTTATAGATTTCATCATATTGTCAGACAGTTTTGTTTTTATTTCATTAGGTTTGGAACAGATATTCGTTGGTTTGTGCCTCTAGGGCTGCAGTCATGGATGCAACAAGTGGGCTGTGAAAATGTAGTAGAGCTTGACTGGTGGGAAGAAAACTGTGTTCCAGAACACAGTGATACCTTTTTTGTCTTTACTCCTGCTCAGCATTGGAGCAAACGTACAATAGCTGATGATAATAAGGTAGTTAATTTATTTTTTTAATCCTGATTTCAACTATTTATCAGTTGTTTAAGGTTTCCTTTTTAATTTTTAATGCTTTAAGCAGGTAATAAAAAATCTTTATACTTATTTTAAGTGAAAATGTTCTATTGTGTAGATAATCATATTTCGCATAAACAGTATATTTATACTTATTTCTTAAACATTATTGTCATAACAAATTTTTGAAGTTACTATTCTGACTTGGAATACACATGTGTTCTTAGGTATTATGGGGCAGCTGGTGTATATTAGGTCCAAAATATAGATTTTTTTTTGCTGGCGACACTGGATACTGTGATGTTTTCAAGCAAATTGGTCGAGTTCATGGACCTTTTGACTTAAGTGCTATACCAATTGGAGCTTATGAGCCAAGGTACATTTTATTTTATGTTTTGATTTGTATTAACTTGCATTTAAGAGAACAAAAAGGAAATAAAAAATTTATAAATTAAAACCTCTATAGTAACTTTTTATGTTTACCTCATTTTTCTTTTAAACTTTTTATTTACTGATTAACCCATTACTTTTTTTATATATTACTAGGGGGTTTACACCCCCTACTTGCTCAGGTCGTTAACCCCCAAGAATGACGTTGTGATTCTTTTGGGATCAGTACGTGATCCCAGCTCGCTTCGCTCACTCGCTATCCAGTTATGAGTGCCTGCTAGTAATAGGAAATTATAAATACATTAATTACTAAAAGTAAACTTAAATTATTTGAATAGCAGGAAGTTCTAACTAAATTCTTTTTTAAAAACTGAAACTAAACTTTTAATTACTAAAAAAAGCTAAATAATCAAATTATAAAATTAAAATTTTACCTTTATACCATATATATGTAAATATTAAAAAGAAATTTGAATGCTAAAATGTATGATAAGATGTTTACAAATAAAAATTATTTTCATCAATCAGAAATTAGGCACTTAAAACTTCTTGGTACACACAATTGAATGTTTTTTCAACAGTTTCATTAGCCCTAACTTCATTCCAACAAACTTCTAAATATCCACACTTCTCAATGAATAGTTGCTCAGAAAAGCTTCGCCACATGCCATGCACACTCTCTGCAATAATTATTTAGCCAAGAAAGATATAACTTTTCTCTCTGGGTAGCTATTTATATGTTAAAACCTCAGAAAATTTGAGTTTACAAAAGATGAATTCACCCATTTCACAAACTTTTTACTTAAAAAGGACACCTTAAAGTGACAAATGGCTCTAAATATGTTCAGATTCACTATTCAAAATTATAACCCATATTAATTATTTACTTTTACCTTCATGAAATTAAAAAAATAGCCCGTTTGAATAATTAAAAAAAAATTCTAAAATTCTTGCTTTTGACGCCAAAATTTTAAACATGCTTTTTTTTTCACAGAAATAATTATCAGAAAAGATTCGCCACATGTATACACATTCACTGCAATAATTATTTAGCTAAGAAAGTATAACTTTTCTCGCTGGGTAGATATTTATGTGTTAAAACCTCAGAAAATTTAAGTTTTCAAAGATGAGTTAACCTATTTCACAAACTTTTTGCTTAAAAAGGACACTTTAAAGTGACAAATGGCTCTAAATATGTTCAGATTAACTATTTAAAATTATAGGTAACTCATAATAATTATTTACTTTTACCTTTATAACATTAACAAAACAGCCTTTTTTCAAAATTTTAAAAAAATTCTAAAATTCTTGCTTTTGACACCAAATTTGTAAACGTGCCTTTTTTCACTGAAATAATGATAAAAAAATCTTCGCTACATGGATAAAAGAACAGAGTCCTGTCATAGTCAACTATGTTCCTATAGCTCAGAAACTTCGTTCCGTACACAAAAACTCTTGACTCTATTTTGTACATTCAGATTGGATTGTCTTAGGAAAGATTCCTCAACAGTTCTCTTTTTCGACGATTTCGATTTATAATTGAATCTGCCCGACTTGAACTCATTTTTAAAAATTTCGTCGTCTCAGATCAAATCAAGCTAAATTCGTCGAATCGAAATTCGAATGTAAAAACAAACAAACTTGTGAGCTGTTGCCAAATGATGATTAAGAAATTCGATCCTTTTTTGTCGCCATGTAAGAGAATTATATATATATAGATTGCATGCCATCTCAATCTCCTTGCCTTTTATTTAGCTTAATGTTACTTCAATTTTTTATATATATTTTATGGAAAATACATGTAAAATTATTCTATGATAAATGCAAATGCCTTTATAAAAAACATTAAAAGGTAAGGATAAACAGAAAGAGTTAAATACAAATATAAATTATAGATTTTGAAACAAGATAAAACCCTAAACATGCCATAAGTTACTAAATTTTGCACTTGTGTTTAATTAAATTATAAATATTTTTGATACATTTCATTTTCCATGCATAAAAATTTAGAATGTAAAATAATTTATAAGAAAATTATCTTCCTATGGACCTCTGTCCATGTGCTATTACTCCAGATTTGGATTTGATAGAATGAAATGTATGAGGTTAATGAATGATTGAAAAGGACTAATAACTTTGCTTTCGAGTATAAATGAAGAATGTTTCACTAATTTCATAAACTATGAAGTAAAATAAATAAGAGATGTGAACACATGATCTCTAGAGATCATGTTATTCATTCATACAAGCTGAGAACCCGTAATTGCTCGAAATCCATATTTTTTCATATGCCCGCATCCATTTTTTTTTCTCTTACAAATATTGTCATTAACTTCCCCCTAAAACGTAAATCTTCTTTGAATCCTTTCTTGTTGAATTTAAACTTTCCAAATCTAGCCTTTTTATCACCTCATAACAGTATGGTTTGAATGAAAATGAGAGAAACTTGGAAAAAGAAAATTTACTTTAAACTTTTAAACAATATACCATATAATAACTAGTACAACTTTACCATGAACAATTCTACTATACATAATTTTCCGGGGGTTGCTGATTAAAAATATAAACTTAAAAAAATCTTTAGAATGAACAAAATAGTAATAAAAATATTCATTGTAATGAAAGATCCAAAAAAAAAAAAAAAAAAAGAGATAGATAAAATGCAAGGAAGCAGTTTTTTCTATTGTTTATTAATTAAAACACAGAAAGCTTAATATTTTGCCACAAGTTATGCGAAAAGAAAGGCGTTTCTGAAAGCTTAAAAAAAAGTTTGCTAGAAATCAGGAAAGTTATGTGGAAGTTCAACTTACCATTATTAAAATGGGGAAATTTTATACTTTACAATGATATAAAAATTACGGTTCTCCGATGAGAATATATGCAGAAAATTCGAGAAAATAGAAAACCACTTAACATTAAATAAAAATCTAATTGGCATTAAAGAAATTTTTTACGGCATTACATCCCTCTTGTGCTAATCCATCACTGTTCTAAATTTGGTCCCGGCATGTTGAATGGTTTGGGTGTACATAAAGAAAAAAAAAGAACAAACATACATATTAAAAAAATTGCTCTTT
This sequence comes from Araneus ventricosus, assembly GCA_013235015.1. NCBI lineage: Eukaryota > Metazoa > Arthropoda > Arachnida > Araneae > Araneidae > Araneus > Araneus ventricosus. Next base: position 205,864 of record BGPR01001071.1, on the reverse strand, counting down.
TGTATATATAGATAATTAATTTAAATATGTTCTTTACAGTTAGCTGAATAGTGTGTAACTATCATAATTAAATTAAAATTATGTAGGACCAAAATAAAGAATAATTTGTAAATCTCATATTTTTTAGAGAGTCATTCTGTTAACACTTTTTTAAAATTCTAATGTAAGAGTCTAAATCATTAACTTCATTAGATGTGAAAAATCCTGTACATTTTCATTCTGTTTATAAATTGAATTTTTTCAAAAATTAAATAACTTGAAAATAAGTTTTAAAGTTGGTTGACATAACTTAATTAATACTATTAACAATATTGGTGAATCAGTTGGTTGCTAATTGTCTAGTTAGTTATAAATTTAGTAGCTTTTTATGTTTTAGTAGGATTTTACTCCATGTACAATTTGATTTCTATTTTATTAGTAGTTTTTAATTTTTTATTAGTTAATTTTTAATTTGTTCTTTTATTGTCTGGTTATAAGATGCATGTTTGATTGAGGATAAATGAATTTCCTGCCCTTTCTTTCTATAGCTGAACTTATAATGTTTCTTCTTTCAGATGGTTTATGAAATATCAACACGTGAATCCTGAAGAGGCTGTTCAGATACACTTAGATGTCCGCAGCAAACGTAGCTTAGCTGTTCATTGGGGGACATTCTGTCTAGCTAATGAGGTATGGTATCATTTTCTCGGGCATATCTGTCTACTTACTGCATTTTCCTTCATCCTTATATTAATATAATTTTTATGCTTGCCTAAAATGTATAGAAGTTTTCAGTAACTAATTTGAATTTTTTATACCACAGATTTTTTCAAATCCATTAATCTGTTCCTTGTGCCTTTGAAATTATATTTTTCAAGTAGTGCAATAATCTAATAGATCAAATCAAGTTACAGAAAATTCCTTTATCATAATTATCTCTTACATTTTGCTTTCTACCTACATAAATCGTTTTTCTTAACATGAATATAAACGACCCCCCATGTCTTGTGGCCAGTTGATATTGTACTATTCTTAAATATTGTTTTCACCTGAATATTGACAGATAATTTGCTACCCCTCCATGTAAATGGTTGCGATACCCCAATCTTTCTTCTAGAGTTACATAATTTCTTTCTCTATTTTATCAATTTTTATATTGGAAACTTTGTCAAATGTGGCATCCTGTCCTGAGTTGATGTAATATATCTTAGTCTTTTATATTAATTCTTTTCCTACTATTAATTTTCATAGGAGTATTAAATAAAAGGAGCCAGTTTTAGTGTGGACTGTTACGCAACTGATCTCTAATCTAAAATACATTGTTGAGTTTTAGGGCAAAAATTAATTTCATAAATTCTAAATTTTTTTAAGGTAAAATGTTTCTATTACATGTGGCTAGCCTGGACCATAATAGGGGTTGCAAAACTCTCACTGGGTCTTCTTTAGATTCTTCAGCTTTCTGAGGTGGGGGAGTATATCAAAAAATCACATTGACTTGAGACATTTAATTTAAATTTGTTAAATACTTATTTTTAATTCATTTTTTAGTTATGAGTAATTAATGTTTTATTTCTCAACTTGGGGGTTGCAAGTAGAAAACATTTATGAAGCCTTGTTCAGAAATAAGAAAGAATCTGATGAATATTTATCATCACATTATTGAACTGGTACTGTAGTGTGATGTTGATTTTTCATTGTATTTTTGTTCTCTTATTATTAATATTTGAATAAGTTTATGTTTAGAATACAGAATATTTTTGTACTCTATTTGTTACTTATAATATGAATAGTGCAATCCTTATTTATTTTTTGAAACATACATTTGAAATATATTAACAGAAAGTTTTAGTATTTTTCCTGCATATGTATTATTTTTGTAAATAAACTTCTTTGTCTATTTATGTTGAGTTTATTAAACTTAATAAATTTCTTTTGATGGACGAATTTCTGCTTCTTACTATATTATAATTGTATTTTATTCATTTTGTCTTTCATGTTTTATTAAAGTTTCTTCCGAGTCCAGAAAGCATATGATACTTTTTTCATGTTCTTTCAAGTTGAATGTGGTTTGATGTGCATCCCAAAATGCAGTAATTTAATTAAAAAGTTATTTACATTTGCAAAGATTGACGTCTATTATTTTGTTGTATTTTTTCTATAAGAAATTGCTGTGCATGAAAACTTTTATTTTTTTTCTCTTTAGTATTACTTGGATCCTCCTCGGAAATTGCGAGATAGTTTAGATAAGCAAGAAATCCCACCTGAATTCTTCTTCACCCTTAAGCATGGAGAAAGTCGCTTGATTGCTCAAAGTCTAGTCAAACGGGACAATTCACAAGTGATTAATAATTATAGCAAATAACAGATGCTGTTGAATTTATAGATGAACTGTATTTTTTAAACATTTTATCTATTGAAGCTTTTAAAGTCGAAGAAGCCTTCATTTTTTATGTGATTTATCTGCTCCTTCAGCTTATTTTTGCTACAAACTACACAGGATTGTGTGATAAGGCAGAGTGTGTATTGGAAATTAAATCTTTAAGAAGTAATCTTTAAGAAACAGTAACAAAAATATGACTTCTATTTTTTAAAAAATGACACTTGGGATTATCTCTGTGTATTTTATTATATAAGGAATTGTAAAATATTTTAAGATGCTTTGAAGATCTGCCTTTGAAGAATTAATTTTTTAGGACAGTCTTTTTACCCTAAAAAAGTTGATTTCTCTTAGCTGAACAATGCTTTTTACAGTACTAAATGCATCTGAGATAAAAGAATTTTTAATTTACTTCTTATTGGCAAAGTTAGATTAAAATTTTGAATGATACTGGTTTCTGGTTGGTTATATATTTATCATATAAAATAAATTTATATGAGAAGTATTTGTAAATAGTTGAAGTTTCGTAAAATGCTAGCTCAGATAGTTTTCATTTATTATTTTGTTTACTTTTAATATGGAGAAACATGTATAATAATTGCCAAAACGTTTTCTCTTAGTATTGGTAAATTAAAGTGTCACTTAAAAGGTATTTTGTTCCTTGAATCTATTGGAAGTATCCGTTAAGCAAGCTGTGATGTGTCTTAATAATTTTTTTTAAAAAAGTGCCTTGAATCGATTTAATTTAAAAAATAATCTCTGCCAAGAGTAATTGCTTTTATCTCTTAAATAAACATTTAAAACGATATTTTTGTACCAAAGTATGACATTGTATAGTTTGATATGTAAATAATGATGATTGTAAGGATAGTTAAATATATTATGTTTTAATTGTTGTGATCTTTTTCTTTTTTTGTTGATGGAAATTACTGTTATGTTTGTATTGACTCCTGTTATGCTAGGAAGACATAGTTAGTAAAACAAAGAATTCTTAGTGCTTTTGTTTTGTCTCTTTAAAATCGCGATTTGCAGATATTTCTCTCTTTTTTTTGAATATCTCTTTGTGTGCAATTAGAAGCAACAATATATCAAGCTAAACAAAAATATTTTCAGCATTTTTTTGTGTATGAAACTTATTTCGATTCATTCCTAACTTAGATGGTTTCACTGTGAACATATTTAATTTAATGTAGTAATTGTAAACTAAAAATATACAGTGGACAAAGTGAAATATGAAAAAATAATTACTCGAATAAATGTTTTGTATAAATTAGTATTTTTATGATTGAAAAATATTATGCATATTCTTGTTTATTTTATTTTCATATTTTTATGTTTGTGCATATGAAAACTTACAACTAAAAGATAAGTATCCTATTGCTATTTTACAAAACAATTTTTAATACCTCCTTATGTACACCAGTAATTAAGCTTTATTTATTAAAATAAATGTTACAAATATATATATTTATTTTTACAATTTGTTCTTATATATATTATCTTTACAATATGTTTTATGGATTGTTAGGATATACTGTTAAGTTTGAAGGAAGAAATAAAGTGGGCATTAATTAAAAAAATGTATCATTATTAAGATTATTATTTCCTTATTAAAAATTTAGTTATTATGTAACATACCTTCTTCTGCTGATGAATTTTCATTTTGCTGTCTAATTCATGATGTTGTTTGAGTACATTTGTTTGTTATAGTAAGCTTATGATGAATTTTTTCCCAAATGCAGTGGGAAAAAAATAGCTTTTTGATTTAGTCAGTTAATTCATGTAATATTTGCATTACCCTAAGAAAATGTTCAAACTGTTTTTATTAAAAAATTTGACTTGTGCTTATTCTGTAAAAAGTGTATTTATAAACTTGAAAGGTATTTCAATCTTTCTCTTTTCGTTCCACTGTGTGGATGTTCTTACATTTAAAAATACTTGTGCAATCTTTTGAGAATCGTATATTTTAAGAAAACATTTTTTGACACAATGTGTTAATTATTAATGCTTTGTATTGTTTACTGTCTTGTTGAAAATTTCCTGCTGTTAATATGTTCAGTTGCTACTATTTGCAAAGTAGTGTGTGATATCATTGATATCATATATGAATTGGAATTATTATAAAAAAAAATTTCAAATGTTTTAAGCATATTCATTAAGAAAAGTATCTTACGATACAGAAGTGTGATGTATGCTAAAAGCATTTCCATATATTTCTTGCAGCATAAAAGTGTTTTAATATGTAATACTGATTTGCAGTAACAAAGGTATTTAAAAGATAATATAATGGGACATTTCATTCACGCTGTTTACTGGATCAGACCTTACATAGATATTCTGCTCCATTTAATACAATCTTACAAAAATGTAAACATTATATATAAATTATACTAAGATTTTTATGGATAAATATTGTAAATTATCAGATGCTACTTTAAAAAAGGATTTTTTTTGCTAAAACTATTTTGATTGGTATTGTAATAAATACAAGAATCTCTGAATTTACATTTTTTTATTGGACCAAAGTTTCCTGGAACTGAACACTTTTATGAATTAATACAATTTATTTATTGAAAAATTGAAGTATACCATTAAATTGATGGTAAAATGGTTTTACGTTTGTAACAAATAACTAGGTAACTTTTGTTCTATTACTTGATCCAATTAACTCTATCGATACGGGAACATCCCATACATCCCTTCAAGCAAAAGACAATGGCCGTTCAAAACATCTGAATGTCACTCTGAAATTTCAACCCCCTTTCATTAAGGGTGATTGATCTTACACCCTCGGCTTGTGCTTTCTTCGTTAGAGTGGCTCGTCCAGATGTGTTTGGGGAAAAGGGGAGGGTCTTAGAATTCGGACAGTGCCAGCTGTCATTGTGGTTTTTGAGAGTGGGAAGTGAATTTCCCTTATCTTTGATAGAGCAGCTCGGGCATTCCGGTATTTTGAGGTCCCTTTATTCCAATGGCTTTAGGAATCGGAGGGTTAATAAGCCGATAAGTATTTTATTTCTATACTAAAATTCTGAATAGCACCTATAAGAGAAATAATTCCATGAAGTGATTAATTATCACTGATAATACAACTGGTATTTTGTAATTAAAAAATCTGCTCGAAATATTTTTATAATAAAAACTGGAAAATTCATAACTAAGTTATTGAAATTGAATTTATTATTTGATGAATTGCTTACAAATTAAATTAAGAACTTGCCAAATGACGTTCTTTATTATATATAATTCTGTATTTTATTCAGGATGTGCGTTTGATAGATTTTAGACTTAATTGCTTTAAAAATTTTGTTTGTAACTCAATACTTCACTAAAATAGTTCTTTTTGTTATTTCTTAAAAATGTCTTGTGTTATCATTGATTATCTTTTAAAACTGAAAATTCACTCTCTTAATGGAAAAAGTTTGTATGTATGATTTTTCATTTTTCTGTATTGTTTCTCAGCACTTCGTTGAAAAATAATTATTCTGATTTATTTTTCTTGGAACTTTTCATTTTGTTTGCTTTTTATAAATTTCATATTAATATTAATATTATTGTTATATTTAAAAATTATATATGCCAGTCATTGCTTGATTTGCAATTGAACCAATAATTTATTAAACAGCTGAAATTATGGTTAAGAAAGGCAGTCTGCAAAAAGAAATTTTCAGATTATTTTCTTTACTTTTGAAATTAATTAGTTCGTCTAACTATCTTTTAAAATCAGAAAGATGCAATTAAACAATAATGCTGAATGTTATGAAAAACATGCTGACTTGTTTCATTAAATTTCTTTTTGAACTGTTTGCCACTAGCATTATTTAATTATAAGCGTTATTGTTTCCACAAAAATTTACATTGATTATTTCATCGAATGAATTTACCAAAATTGCACGAAAGAAATCTATGATAGAAAATGTTTTATAAGTCAGTATATGTTTTGGGTTTTAAAAGGGACACTAAAATTTTTGTATTGAATTTTAATTATCAAATTTTTATGAAAGAATTTGTTAAGGGTGAAAATCTTTTGGCATATTGTTTATTCAGAAATTTATAGCCAAGAGAATGTAAAATTTGCTTAAAAAAATTTTATGCATGTTGCTTTCAAAGTATGATGCAGTACTTTTTAGGTATTAAATGTTAATTAAAAGCTGTACAAGTTATTATCACACAAAGTTTTTTCTTTTTTCTAAAACCTTGGTATGAAATGTTTGTACTTAACGATATAACTAATAAATCAGAAATTTAAAAGAGATTAAATATCTTTTTAAGATTCCATAATTTTTTCATTTAAGTAGTAACAATCAAAAAGGAATGAGACAAATCCCTTCCCCTATCATATTAAGTTGTGGTTAGATATTTCCTTTTGAAGCAGATGCATTTCAAGATAATTTGATCTAACACTAATGAGATGGAAGGCCTGTAAAATGTGACAGTAGATGGGAGGGGGGGCAGCAATTAAGTATTTACCTTTCTTTGTGAAGTAAATGCTGTTAGTAGACAAACGAATGATTTTCTGATTACATAGAACAAATTGTCTTATATTAGGGAATAAAAATAAATTGCTGTTTCATAGCATTCCACTTGATTTATGCTCATATGAAACATGTTCAAAAGGATTTTAGAATGAGAATGAAACAGATTCAAAAAGGTGTACAGCAGAAAACTGTTGAAAATTCTTTTAGTTGTGTTTATGTAAGTGTTATTGTATTAAAACGATATTATCCTATATATATTCATTATCAAAACCACTTTCTATTTGTTGCTCAGTCAAACTATATTAGAATTCTCTGCTTAGGTAATTCTGCTTAGTAAAATGTTTGGCTTGTTGTTGTAAAAACTCTTTTTGAACCATGTCTCTATGTCTTGTTTTTGTAAGGAAAATATATAGCATATGTAAATTCTGCAATATAATTTTGTAATTGCTCATCAGATATTTAATATCATTTTAAAATTTAATTAGTGTAATATCCTTCTACATATAAAAGTAGGTAGTGGTTTATCATTTTATTTTTCCTACCGTAATTTTATTGCATTTATAAAATGCTATATGGGTATTGACTGATGGAAAAGAGAAAAAACGCCTTTTAAATTAATGAATTTTAAGGGAATCAACCACTGTAATTTTTATGTAAAAAGTTTATAAGAATTCTATTTATATTCTTTAAAACAAAATTAAAAAGATATTTTTGTGTATGAAGCTATGAAAATGATAATATACACATTAGTATTCAGAGATTCCACTGAAGAAATGCTCGAAATTGTTATTAGGAGCATTAATATATTCATTAGTACATATACGTAGTACATTTAACTATATTATGTTTTGTTTGTAGCTAAACCACGTTGTGTTCAGTGAGTGAAATCAAACGAATCTGAGAAACTTGCAAGAGCCGTTCTTAAAATACTTATTCAACCACATTTTAATATTTTAAGCAAAATTAATTTTTTTTGTAGGAATAGATAGAAATTGCCACCATTTTTTATGTCTTAAATTAAATTTTTGTTAGAATTTTTTAAAAATGTGATATATATGGTTTGTTATACCTACAAAAAACACCAGTGACAAATTTGGTCTTAAATGAGAACTGCTACATCAGCATGTTTCAGGTTTGCTATAATATATTTCTCTTTAAAGCTTCTTTACACTTTTAATCTTCCAAAAATGCTTAAACCGTTTCCTCCCTGAAACTAAATTTATGCTGAAATTCTGAAAATTCATGGGAACCTTACCCCCTCCACAGAAACCTGTTTTTTTCCCCTCTTCCAAAAACGGTTCCTTGCCATTTGTTATTGAACAATGCCATACAAGAGAATGAGTTTCTTTTTCTGAAGCACCTTTTATTTTGACCTTTACTTGATTTGAATCATTCTTGCATTAAAGATGCCACTTTAAGATTTGATGTATGAGAATTTTTCATACTTATTTTGAAAGGCATTTCATCCTTATGCTAGCAATTTTTCTGAGCTTTAAGATATTTTTTGATTCCTTCAGTTTGTTTTGTAAAATTCAGTATATAACATAAAAATTCTACAATATAATTTTGTAATCATCTTATGCCATTTTTGCATTTTAATGAAAGATGTTTTTTAAAAATAACTTACATGACTTATAATTTAATTTATAATTTGGCTGTTTTAAAGTAATTGAAATCTGAAAATGTTTGTGCTTTTAGTTCATCAAGCCTTCTCTCAGTTGTAGGGTTGGAGTGACCTGGTGACAGAATCTCGGATTTTCAAACAACCTCATGCAGAATCCACCACGTAATGTGGGCCTGATGCATATTATGTTTATCGTCATGGATCTAACACCCTAATGTTAACTTGGGGCAGAAATCTGGAGAATGGGGTGCTAGATCAGATGTTCTCCTTATCTGACCTTGGTGCTGATTTATGAAGCTTATCTATCATCAGCACTTAAGTGTTTCAAAATTGGCCATTTATATAACAAATCAAAACATATTAATTATATAACGGATTAATTTGTAGAACTTTTTGCACATTTGTGTTCAAATATAGAACGAATTTCCGAATTAATCTTGTATTTATTACAGTACATTTTTATTTTTTAATTATTATAAAGGGCAAACAGTGCTTTTAAAAGTACGGTCTTGTCTTTAGAGATAGCTGTATAAAAAAAGTTAATGCTTAAAAAAATTCTAAGCTATTTTATGACCATAACTGGAAGAGGAACTCAAATCTTTTGTTAGGTGCATGGTTATGTTTCAAATCTTCTAGCATTATATATATTTTCATGTAGTATCAGAGACGAAGACAAAAATGACGATATTTATTACAAAATACATTTTTGCATCATTTGTGAGCCTTTACATTATGATAAATAAGAAATTTTATTTAAGTATTATTTACAGCATCCTTTTTTCTTCTTAGGTCCTTTGGAAATATCAACTTTATCGCGTTCTTCATCCATTGCTAAGTCTTCCACAACCGAAACTTTTCCGACTTCTCGACTAAGCATAGCATCAACTAGGAATCTATAATAATCATGCAATTATTAACACATTATTTTTAAAAAAATCACTTTTAAATATTGTTTATTTAAAATATATATGTAATAAATCCTTTTTATCCGCGGCTTTCAAAATAAAATTACTATAGTTTTCACTATCTCGAACCGGTCACCTGTTCCCGATGAGCTTCGTGATCCTCTTCAATATACCGAATCAGCAGTTTCTTATTTCTTGCATTCCTAAGAGTATTCTCCGTTTCGAAGTTATCAAAAGCCAAGCTGCTTATTTCACTCTTGTACTATTTGATGTTCATAGGTAATACGTACAACGTCGCACTCTATGTTTCAAAACAGGCTATGGTCTGGAATCGCCTAAAATTCCATCTAAAAATCAGAGGTGGCGTTAGAGTTTGCCCGACGGAGGGCACAGTTTCCCTGACGGGAGGGGCACGATCTGCTGTACGAGGGGACGAATGTAATGAAATTGATCTGAAATTTTTGCCAGATATTTATTTATCAACTAGTTGAATACGCTGCAGAAAAATTTTACCCGACGGGGGGGGGGAAGCCTCCAGGGGGCACTGGAACCACCCCTGCTAAAAATATTAATCTAATCTTTAATATCGTTTATAGACTGTTTCATCTTCTTTTATCGTTTAAAAATCATGGGAAGATTACAATAAAGGACTTTTAAGGCTCTTCGGAATGACTACGAATCTTTTCATGGATGTCCACACCAACATCATACATATCAAACTTCAAAAAAAATCATGCGACAAATTCGGCATAGCCGCTGTAATAAAAATAAACGGAAAGTAAAATTCATCATTCGTTGATCACCTGAAAGCCTTTTTTTCAGACAAAGCAAATAAGTAAGTCAATTCAAATGCTTGTTAATGCAACTTTTTCGAATTTTTGATAAACTTCCTGAAGTACTAAGATGTTTTTTCGAGAAATTCATTGTGCTAAGCAAACGGTAAGTTCTTGAAGTTTGATTAATGTTATTTTATCAGGTAACTCTGAGTTAATATGTAAACTAATAAATTTGCGAAAGTAAAATTGTTTTAACTGAAATAAACTCAAATCAAATAGCAATACTTACAGGAGTTGTTATTAAGGGTGACATTTGTTTAGGCATGCGTAAAGAACTAAATCGAAATAGCCGTGTTTAAAGTGTAGCTTTTTATTTACAACGGTTATAACTAACATGTTTCCTTCCTTATTTTAAAATTCTTCCCGTAACCTTAAAAATTTGCCTTAATTAAAGGATATAATGTTGATAAACAGCTTGAAAATTTAATCAAGGAGCGCAAATAACTTCAATAATTTAAGCGTAGAGTAGGAATATTATTTTGGAAGCCTTCCAACTCTACAAATAATTAAGATGACTTTTTGTACATGTATGCTTGTTAATGGATCGTATTCGTGAAACATGGCTTCTGTATTTTAATTAAAATATTACACAAGATCTGCCATGTTAAAATTTGTGACATTAATTTAAAACTAATAATTATGTCAACTTACTTCATACAATCATCCACCATCAGACCTTCTTTTGCTGAGACTTCCGTCCATCCAATATAATTTCCCTTTTTGTAAGCATATTCGATTTCATCTTGATTTACATCTCGGATCGGCAGGTCGCACTGAATAAGGGAAGAGAAATTTTAAGCCTTTTCCACACGCATTTTATATAAAATAAATCTTTAAATTTTCCAAAACAACTAGTTAAGTTTGTGATTTAACACGATTTACACTTAAAAATGTCCCATAGAAACTGTTCTCTGAACTTTTTTTCATCTTTAACTTCTAGCAATTCATTTGTTCCATGAGACTTCGTTCAAAGATTTCTGGACTATTTGCAGTCTCTTTAAAAAGGATTTTAAGAAATTGTTCCCTGTAAATGCTAAATGAGTTTTGAAATTCAGTACATTAATTTCGTAAATGATTCTTAAGTTTTTTTATTATAATTTTTATATCCTTCTTCGAAGCGGCCAAGGCCGGATTAAGCCCGGTAGGGGCCCATAGGCAATGGATGCTCCGAGACCCTCATTCCCCTTTCCAGCTTCCAAAACCAAATATTTTTTTATTGATTTTAATTTAATCTCTTTATAAGGAGTTTTTAAGTAGTAAATATTATAATAAATTGAAATAACAAAACATTTAATTGCAGGTCACCTTCAAGAGAGATGGTTTCGGCATCTCGTGTATAAAAAAAAATTAATATTTAATTTTAAAGTAATTTTAAATAAAATGATAAAAACATTACAAACATTTTTAACACAATCTAAATACTCGAATTCAAATTTTGTCAGGACTGTTGACTTCTGAGTCAGTCAACCAAAATCAAAAGTATTGGACCACATTGAAGCTGCAAGAGAATTTAAGAAGATAAAGAAAAAAAAAACTTGTAAGAATTATTTGCTGAAATTTATCGATACAGATTTTAATTTGGATAAGTTGAAGTACATCGCCCTTGTAAATTAAATGAAAGGACAAAACTAAATTACCCTGAAAATATAACTAAAAAGGGCACGTAGGCAGTTTTCTACTTTGCCTATTTGATAATTCGGCCCTGGAAGCGACTCGTAATTAAATAAAAGCAGTAACAGATTTTGCTATGAGGAGTTTCTTTTCATTCATTCTTTTCTAACCGTAAAAATAGAATTCGTAGGCGTGAAAAAAAAGCTTCTTTTCATAGACAATATATCTCGTATTTTTTTAAATCTTTACTAGCCGCCTTCCGGGCGGGTTCGCGGCCAGAACCCACTTTGCTCAGCACTGCTACCTCGCTGCTTCGAAGCTATCAGCCACTACTTTTTTCACTTCAGCATAAAGATCAGTGGAAAACAGACCACAAAACCATAGTAGATTTCATATTCTTTGTAGAAAACAGATTCTTTTAAAATTGTAAAATCTTTCAATAAACCTCATCTAGTTGTAATGTCTTGTATAAATTCTTCACGAATTTCGCTATAAAAGTCTTCAGATCCATAAATACAGAACGAAATCGCCCTAACTAAACAGTTTCCATCACCTACAATAGGTATTTTACAATATTTTTTGACACGCCATTGTGATGGAACTGTTGGGATCTATATATTTACAATAATATGGTAAAACCTTCAGAAATTCGCCAGCCCTAATCACCAGACCGATTTCGACATTTTTTTTCCTTTCAAAGGTTATGACGTCTAGATATGTCATCAAGGGTCGCCTGTCCCCTACCACCCCCATTTTCGAACGAAATCGAAAAAACTATTTCCTACTGTACATTCTCTATGGGGAAAACCTTTGGACAGTTCGCCAGCAACAACCACCCGACAGATTTCGACAATTTTTATTTCTTATGAAAGCTTATGACGTCTAGATATGTCATCAAAGGTCGTCTACCCCCCCACCAACCTCTATTTTTGAACGAAATTGAAAAAACCATATAGAGAATGTATGGTGGAGAAGTGTTTTTTCTATTTCGTTCAAAAATAGGGGCTGGAGGAGGAGGCGATCCATGATGACATATCTAGACGTCATAACCTTTCAATTAAA
>BGPR01001071.1:95049-192595 GCA_013235015.1 Araneus ventricosus | reverse complement strand
TCGGTGGAGTGGTTGAGGCTGGCGGACTCGGTGAAGGTTTTTTCACCAAATTATTTTAAATAGTATATAGATGCGTGTGTATTTGCTTTTTATATTTTTATACTAGCAATTACTTTTCTACTGGAAATGTTTGGAAGTTTTAATAAGCTATGATTATAAATTATGTTAGTGAATTTTCATTCCTAGATTTAAAAATATCCGTTTTTGTATCTCTTTGTTTACTTTTACACTTTAATCGTCTTCAACGATTAGGTTGAGCTAACAATAAATCCATCTGATTTCAATCTGAACAGCGTTAAAGTTGCCGAATGTTGTGGTTGTTTGTCTATTAAATCTGCAATATTTGGAATATTCCTTTCTTTTTTATGACATTTACACGTGAAGATTATCTGGTGCAAATATATATTGTATCATTCTTCAGTCGCATCATATAACTCTAAGAGGATAATAAAAAGAAGGGGGGAGGACTGTACTTGCCGCAAATTTTCCATCTCATTATTCTGACTGAAAATGCTAGTGCTTATATGGTGAAATGATTTATATTGAGCGAGGAAGTGACTTTTAACTCGTTGGCTGCTGCTGTGAATCACGTCTGATTCGCACCTATTATATAATTAGATTACTACTGCAAGAATCAAACAAAATAAGCCAAAAGAAAATTTCTGAATTTTGAAATGTAAAATTGTTGTCGTATGATAAACTTTCTTATGGAAGATATTTCTGAAAAGTTCTCATGAAATTTCGTTTAAATTTAAAACGAGCAATAATAATAATTATCATAAACGATTTTTTGCTCCAAAGCAGCTTCTACACTGTAGTGATATCAGACAGGCGCAATCACATTTTAATTATTTTCTGTGATCATTATAGACATAAAGTCAAAGAAAAAAAAACAATATATTTGCAGAATAATTAAAATACACAAGCAAAATAATAGAGAGATGAATTATTATAAAGATCCAATTAAGAATGCAAAAACAAATAGCATAAATGTACTTGAGCAAACAAAATATGCACTGTACAATACAAAAAAGTTAACACGAAAGATCGTATTCACATCTATCGACCAAATTTGCGTAAAGGTGTTTCGTGGAACAAAATTACTTGTAGAACACCAAAAATATAACCAATAATCAATTTCTAAAGTGTGTCGTGGATGCAATATAATGAGATAAAGAAAATAGAAATTAACGATAGAGTTCAAACAGCAAGAATGAGATACAATCAATGGAAAGGAAGAATGTCGATAGAAATTAAGAGCCATTAATCTTTCGGGGAATTAAAGTGAGTCTTCTGTTTGTTCACTAACATGTTTTGCTGAAAATGTCAAACGCGAAACCTTGGAAGAGATTTGAGTACGCAGTAAGAGTGGTGAACGAAAAAATGGTGCTTTGTTTCTTAATTTGAAAATAAAATATTTAAAAAGGAAACAAAGATTAAGCACTGAGTAAATAATTGAAAAATTATTTGTCATATCAGTCAAGCTTAAAAAAAGTAAAAATATGTTGTGAATACTGCTTTAAGTTTACTAATTGCGTAATCGCTTGTAAGTGTTTCTTTTGACGCGGGATCAAAAGATTTATTGCACCGTTTTCAGGGTCAGTGAAGCTGGCAGAGAAGTGGGAACCAGTGAATTGACGTGCTGTATAAACCCCAGAAGATTGGATTCATATATTTTTAAGAACCCATTGGAACCCAAGGGCCGCGATGGCCTAGTAGCAAGGTTTCGGAGCCGGAGGGTTTCAGACTCGAAACCCGAGTCTACCGAAGATCCGCCGTGAAGGAGGCCTGTTGCACGCCACATCATACGTAGTGGCCAAGCGCCCCTCTGCTGGTGTGGTGTGGAAGTTTGGAGAGGGGGTGCCAGCTCAGGTGTCGTCCTCGTCATCTGATCGCGGTTCAAAATGTCGTGGTACGTCCCAAAATAGCCTCGTGTTGCTTCAAAACGAGACTTAATAAACTGAAAAGTTAGAAGACTAAATTCCTATACGTTAAGAATCTAGTTTTTTTACTTTCATAAATATCTTTAACAAATTTGCTGTTTTGAAGGTTTACTGTTAATTCGAGGTGCTGTTCAGGGATTCAATCTAGGGGCTGACTGATTTGGATTAGGACTTCTTAAAATTTCTTTTTCGGCGTCCCTTTTTTGTACAGAAAAAATTTTTCGTGGCCCCCTTTTCTATTGAAAAAACGTGCCGCCGTAAAAATATTCAAAAATAAATAAGGAAATGAAATTTAATTGCAAATAAATAAAAACAAATTTAATTTAAAAGTTAATCAACAAATTTTAATGAAATGCTCTAGGTCAAGATGATTTTCTTAACTATTTTTGATTAATAATATTCAAGAATATGAAAGAAGAAAGTGTTGTAAAAAGGTTCACACCACTATTAGTGCTCTACGCGACCCCATTTAGGCTAACGACCGAAAGTTCTGGTTTGCATACACTTGTAAAAAAAGTACATCTAAATTTATTGTATTTATATGCAACCAAATTTAACTAAGATATCTGCTTATTTAATCCGGTAACACCAAAATTAATTGAAAGCATACATTTTAGTAAATTTCTTTTAAATTATGTTATAAAAACAACAAGATTAAGATAACTGTAAAGTAAGATTAAATTCTGAATTTTTTCTTTGAAAATTATGGAAATATCGATAGAAAATAATTTTAAAAATATTTTTTTATAGATATATAATAAAATATTTTTAAGATACAGTACAATATCAAAAATAAAGGTTATTTTCGAATTCCTTGCATTACCTCTAAAAAAATCAAAGGAAGAAATAAAATAATTCAAAGTGACAACACTTTGACCTCAAAATCTAGCTCTAGGTATATACCAGTTGAAAATAATAAGCAGGAAAGAAACAATTTAGTGCGTTCGGTTTAGCCATGGAAGTGAAAGATAACTGTCCTATAAATGGACAGTTCTCCTATGACATACCTTCATACTTGATTTTTATTCGAATATGATGTTATTCATTCTCAATACATGTCCTATAAATAGTAATTGTCCTATAAATGGAATCCTCCTGGGCATTAACGGATTTTAAAGTGATCAAATGTTCTCAACTTTAACTGGGGATGCTCTAGACATTGAGAGGAGGGTGTCAAGCCAAGACAACGAGCCAATAACTTGAATATTCCCGGGAATTTGGCACATCTGGTGATTTTATCATCGGCGCAAATGATAGCAGGAGACTTCACATAACATAAATTAATAATATTTCGAAGGAATTGGATTACTATACTGACTTTATTCAGTAATATAGGTAACCATATTCTGTTTAACATAAAAATCAGAAATGAAAATTCTTCAGAAGGCAATTTTTTAAAAATTAAATCTAATAGCTTGCTTTAAAAATTTTTTTAATACGAACCATTCATCTATAAGTACAAAACGGGACAATCCGGCTCATTTTATTCAAAACCAAGGCATTGTTTCCAAGCCTGGGACAAATAAAAACAGCCAGGACGTCTAGTTTCTTTAGCTTATTCCTTTCTGGAGAAGGCAATAAATTGGAATTTGTTAAAATACCCTCTCTCTCTTTTTAAATCTAGAGGGCAGGGGGGGGGATTTTCAATTTTGCATTGTTGTAGTAATATATGCTTTGTTTATTTTTTGCACTGCAATCCAAATTTGAAAAGAAAGAATATTTAAGAATTTCGTGTATAAAATACTGTTACAATTATTTGAGTTATTTATTGAATAAATATTCGTCATAAGTTACAGTATTCTTATTTCGATATTACAATACTTTTTCTTTTTAACAACTTTTAGATGATAGCATGTGTTGCCTAACCCAACATAATGTATAGAATTTGAATTAGTCCCAGTATCGTGATAGCCTGATGGCAGAATCTCGGCTTCAGTATCTGAGGATCGTAGATCCGAGACCTGGTTCCATCAAAGATCCTCCTTATATGGAGGCTTGGTGCATATTAAATCCGTCGTTGGTCAAACACCTTCTTGCTGAGGAGAGATGGGTTCCGGTGATGGTGTGTCTTCTGACCTTGGCTCCAAATTGTGAGGCCCATTCCAAAATAGCCCTTCTGTAACTTCCAAACGTGACATGAATCCATCTAAGCTAAACTGAAATTACCTTAGTCTTGGCTGTTCTCTTGCATGAAATTCCATATTTTATGACTTAAGAACGAATAGTATCATATTTGAAAGAAAATTAAGGGTGAATTAAAGGCTAATGGCAGGGTCGGATTATTAAATATGCAAAGTAGGCAACTGCCTAGGGGCCCCGCAACTTCGGGGGGGAGGCAAGATTTTTTTAAAGGTACTTTCAAAGTAAGTAATTTAATTTTGTGCTTCAATTTAATTTGCAAAGGTCGTGCACTCAAACTTACAAACGTGCAACAAATTAAATTTAAGTATCGTTTAAATTTTGGAACGTTATCCTATCAACATTCGAGATTACCTTCTGCAGGTTTTCTATTATGCTGTTTTACAATTCTAAAAAAGTGTTTTTTTCTAATTAAAAAAATATCGGATCTTATTATTGTGTAGAGTTTAAATTGTTCTAAAAAAGCTTTGTCATTTTTTTATTATTTTGTGTAAAATTACTTTTAAATTTTAATTTTGCATTTTTTATACGCGATATACTGAAACCAGCTCTCCTGGAAGTGATCCGCAATTAAATGTTTGTTATTTCAGCTTATTAAAATTTGCAACTTAAAAATGCTTGAGATTAAATTAAAATCAATACTAAAATATCTGATTTTGGAAGGCGAGGGGTCCAAAAGGGGAGGGGAGACTTCCATTTCCTGAGGGCCCCTAGATATCTTAATCCGGCCCTGGCTAAGGGCATATTCCACTTGCAGAGGGCAATGAACTGGATGAAAATAAATGGCAACAATAAAGTGCGAACTTTTTTTTTTTCAGCATATACCAATTATTTCAGTACTGTTGTGTCTTCTCAGAAATATTTAAATTGCCTCCATTTTATTTAATCACTAAGCCGAGAGCACAAATATTTATCTAGCTAGATAACCAAAGATAATTGAATATGAAATAGCCTGGGGATCTGGAAATGTCGTACATATGAGTGTGCGTATGAGTAAACGGGGGAAAAAATTTTCGATTCTAAACAGTCAACATTCTCAAAACGCTCTAGTGCAAAGAGAAGTCTTAATTTAGTGTAAAAAATCTTTTGTTTTAAATCATACACCATTTTAGTTTTAAAGCAGTTGAACTACTCTCCGTACTTTCTTTCTTTATCGAAACAATAAAATCATAATGAATGAACAGTTTATAAAAACTTTTCAGGACACAAGTGCGATCGAACTATATTTCGGGATGAAATAACTTCGCTGACCTACAAATCGCCTATTCACAATGAGTTTCTAGTTAAGAGAAAGGTTCAACAAGTCGGATCAGTAATTTCTATCCATTCTTAAACGGTCCAGCAAATCGATGAGTGAATGTGATTTTTTTTAGTCTGTGTCATAACGAAGAGGGTTCAATGGCTACAGTGGCCTAGGGCAATGAAATGGAATTGATGTACTGTAAAATTTAATGAGGGGTTAAAATTGAAATCATGCTCACGTTAAATTGAAAAGTGTTCCTACTCTGCTTTTACTGAATAGTTCTTAAAGTGCTATATATATTTCATTTGGGAAGAAATCAATTGTCAATTATCTTAACACGTAATAAAATATGCCTTCATTAGTAAGATATTCCAACAAAATTATGAAACTACGTTGGAAAGTTTGAAGTTTCCTAACAGATGCCAGAAGTTCAGTTCACTAGGGTGAATAACGATCATACTTTCTTTGGACTGCGTGGTTTAAAAAATCTTTTGAGTATTTGACGCAGTTTAATATCAAAATGACATGCTCAATCCCATCTTTCAGAACGTTCCACAAAGCTGAAAAGAGTAACTTTCGAAATTCCATTGCACGAGTCTATTCGTAAACTTAACTAATAATCATTTTCACATTCTAAAGATATTCCTGATCCTTAAGAAAACTGGAGGAATAATAACATGATTTGCGAAAAGGATATTTTTGAAAGGTTTCTTTTTCACAGTCAAGCTAAAGTTGTTTATATGATTAATGTATGAGCAAGCATACAAAAATTTAAGTACATATTTAGAAAAACCAACCACTGAAAATTATGCCGATTAATTAAAGTAATCAAAATTATTATTATTTATAAAATATGTAAAATAATATCAAAAGACAATAATTGATATTACAACGTGTATGATATTTTCAGAAATCCTATGGAATTTTTGTGTCGGTAATTCCCAGCTGACTATCCACGTTCGAGATATGCCCTTTTTTAGTTAGTTTTGGAATAGTTGTTAATTGACTGACCTTTAGGTTAAATACGACGATGTTTCTATTAGCAAGGCTGTCCCTAGGTCATAGTTCACACGTGGTATTCTTGACGACCTTCGGAAAACAAGTCGCACCGCTTAAACACTATACTGGGTGACAGACACTTTCATCTGTAGACAGTGCATAATTCAGAGGTCAACGTGTATGGTCTCAGAATAAGTAAGTCGTACTTATGTTATCGAATGAATTCTTAATTCAGCATAGAAAGACAATCTAGTAAAGAATATGCATTATAACATATTTATGCCACTGGAATAGCTTATATTCTTCTCCTCGTATAATCCCATTTCTTACTTCTGCACAATTATTTTGTTAGAAGTAGTTTATTCTCCCTGTCTTTTGTTACTACGAAAAAAGATCTTCAGCATTTAGATGAATAACATAAAATAAAAAAGAATAAGGGGTATATTTCCTCACCTTATTTCCCAGAAGAATAGCTGGAAGAGGAGAGCCATCAGGCAACTGGCACTTTGCATCGACATCTTTTTTCCATTTCATGGCGTTAACAAAAGTGCTTCGTTTATTTAAGTCGAACATGACGATACAACCCTGAGCATCTCTATAATAGACTCGTGTCATCCATGTAAATCTTTCTTGACCTGTAGAAACATCAACAAAATGATTAACCACGTTCGAAACAAAATGATTGACTTTGTGGATTAAAATGATACCTCATGCTTGTGTAAAAGCTTGTGATATGAAACTGATGGATGGATTAAGATGGAAATGTATTTTACAGGATTTGAGAGATAAGTCGACGATGTTATGGCAAAGTTTGAATGGATTTAGATATCAAAGAAGGCAAGTAATTTAAAAATTAAACAGGAACGAAGAAAAGAAACGTGACAAATCTTGGTTGCTTGGGCCAAGTTTAGTAATTCTCAACAGAGTTAAGACAGATTCGAGAAACTAAATGGCTACTCAAGTCAATTTAAACAAGCACACATCAAATAAAAATGTGGGAGATAAGCTAAGGGATTAAAATACTCACACGTGTAGCAGACTTATTCAGAAAATCATATTATTTTTAAGTGCTTAATTTTCTGCTCTTTTTTTGAAATTGCGTTGTAAATTTTTAGTGATTTATTCTCCACCATCTTTTTTTCTATTAAATATGTGATAGTCAAGTGTTCTACAATGACGTAACAACACGCGAGCTAGCACATTTTGCATTACACTGCCATCTATGGAAGAAACGTACAAAAGACGTAATTTTACGGTGATGGGCGCAAAATGTGTTCACCACTTTTGTGCTTCCAAAGAATACTTTTAAGAAATTAAATATTTAATGTGAGTCACAAAATGCTGCATTCCATAAGGCCAATGACGATTATACAGGGTGGTCATAAATTATTGGACCCATTTTCAAAAATTAATTAAAAAAAACTACTAATGTTACAACTACTGTTTTATTTTTTTAAAAATGAGAGAGCATTTTAAAAAGTTTTTTCAGATAGGTAACGCGCCTTTACGGTGGTCTAGGTGGTCGTAAATTATTAGACATCTCTCATTTTTGAGATCCATTATCTGCGAAATTATTAAAGATAGAAGAAAATTAAAAGGATGTATTTATAGGGAATTTTACGCTCTTTAATTTGTTAAATCAATTGTAATTCGAAAACTGAATAGTTTTCGTGATATTAAAGAAAAATAAGAAAAAAAACAGAAACCAGAAAACGCTCATCGGCTTCTGCTGATCGGTAGCCATTGCGTATGGAAATCTCTCGTTGTAGCAAATTAGAACACCGTAATGGTACGCCACTTATCTGAAAAAACTTTTTTATTTGCTCTCTCATTTAAAAGAATTATTTAGATGTAATATTATTAGTTTTTAAAATTAATTTTTGAAATAGGTTCAATAATTTACCCTGTATATGTGCAGAAAAAGAAGGTAGCACCTTGAGCATCTTGAACGTACACGAATCGCATAGTAAAGATTTTCATCTCTGATTTGTGATAATAGCATATTCCTCAAATTAGAAGACTAGTAGCATAATATTATAAGAAAGTTAGATGAAAGAGTGTTTTGATATCTTAAATAATTTAAATAAAAAAAGTAGGTTTTTATCCTTTATATTTTTTAAAAATGGAATTTAAACTTAGTTGCTTAGCTTTAGCTGTGAAATGGTCCAAAAATGCTAAATATTTTTACTTCTTCAATAATTGGAAAGACATTAAAAATAAATTTTCAGCACATTGAACGGTCGATCTCTGCGAATTTTGGCTGATATTTTACATTTGTATTTCACACACTGTTTTACATTCTTTCTTTCCTTATAAAATATCGATCAACTTTTAAACTGATCTAGATTTAATTTTCCAAATATTTTTTACGATACTAAAGAACACAAAGAAAAGTTTTCGGAATAACAAATGCGATTTTTCTTATGGACGAGAGGTTCTTTCAAGAAATCAATATTTTTTTTACTGTGTCGTTTGCTTTGATATCATACATTTTTGTGTTATTTGACATTTTTAATCAAACTTAAAAAATTTGCTGCATAACGAACCTGATATAAATTTTTAGCCGTTCAGAAAATTAAATATTGCTGACTAAAAATAATCAGGACGTTTTGAATGTTCAAAAGTGATAGCATAATCAACTTTTTCCTTTTGATTTTAACATGTGTTTCTAAATATCAAGTTTCCTATTAAAAACCCTTCAGCTCTGAAATTTAAATAATGTTACCTTTTAATTTAAAATGCTCGACATAATTTTCACTGCTTCTTCTTCATTATTAATGGATCAATAAAATTTGTTATACGTATTAAATGAGTTTCAACTTACTTTTTATACATAATTAAATTGCGAAAATATTGATCTCATGTTCAATAATTATAACGAGGTAGCTATCTATATTGCTTCTATTTGCCAACACTACTTTTTTAATATACTGGGATTTTAATACTAATTTCTTTGTTATCGAAATACTAATGATTTGAAAAGCATGGAAATTATTGGAGAAATAGAGAAATATGTTGAAGCAATTAAAATATGCAGAAATCTGATAGAAATAATTGTAAAACTGGCTATTCTTCTCTAATTGAAGTTAAAAATGGTTTCATATATATGTTTTTTTGTGGTAGGGTAAATTGTTTTACTTTTTAGAATTGAGT
Source organism: Araneus ventricosus (assembly GCA_013235015.1). NCBI lineage: Eukaryota > Metazoa > Arthropoda > Arachnida > Araneae > Araneidae > Araneus > Araneus ventricosus. The sequence goes on along the minus strand of BGPR01001071.1, from coordinate 183,118 downwards.
TGTGGAAATGAATGAATATTTGGAATCGTTGAATAGAAAGTACAAAAAAAATTTACCTGCAATATCCCACAGTTGTAGTTTGATTACTTCTTTTTCTGACTTCCATAATACCTTCATTGCAAAATCAACTATAAGTGTAAAATGTATTAAATATATTTTCCTTTGCAAAATTAAGCAACAGTAAACATTTTTGAATAAAAAAGCATACTTCAGTTGAATTTGAAATAGAACATGCATTAGAATATGATGCAATATCATTTCGATTAAGCCCATGCTATTTAGCATTCACTTGAAACCGAGTTCTCGTTCTTCTGTATCACCAACCGAAATAATGCAATTATGTTCATTATCGGGAATCTCGGTTTCGGGATCATGAGTTCGGGACACAATTACACCGAAGATCCGTTATGTCTGTGGGACGGTGCACGTTAGATCTTCCATCGGGGTGCTAAGCGTCCTCACCTAGGTTTAGAATTCCTTGGCGAGGTGGATGCCGTCTCGTATTTCGTTCTCGTCATTTGATTATGGCTCAACGTTACGAGATCAATTCCACAATAGCCTTCGTGTAGCTTTAAAACGGAACATTACTCTAATATCTTACAGAAGCAAGCTAAATTTTCATTATCAGTCATTCTTTCAGTGGAAATTTGTGCATACGATGTTTGGCTTTTGATGAACAATGAGAGAAAGCAACTATGGCGAAGATTTAGAAGTTAGTTCAATGAATTTAAAATGAGATACACAGAAATGTGCAGTTTTATTAATTAATATGTTATGTATTCATATTTATCATTTTCCTAATTTTCTTCTAGTATATAATCCTTTTATACAGGGCTCGAAAACTCGAATTTTCAAACGGGTTCTGACGAAATTTAAAGGTAGATTAGGCGTACTAAAATCTATCAGATTTACATAGGAATTTACAGTTTGGAACGTCATTTGTGCTCTCAAGAGGGTGCTATTTAGCCTAAAGGGAGTAGAGCAATCATTATTCCAGTCAAAGACGTAGCAAAATTAGGATGGAGTTGAACAGATATGCTGAGATGGCAGACATGCATTTAATGTGTGAGGCAGCAAATGGAAATGGGCAATCAGCGGTGCGTTTGAATCGTGAAAGAATTCCAACACGTGTGTTTCACCATGAATTGTTTATGTTTTGCACTGTGAATGATGCGATGAATTAGTAGGAGCGGATCCATCGCCTAGCCTACTTATGTATCTTTCATTCATTTCTTCCTGTTGGTATTCCTTAAAAAATTGTGTTAGAGTCCTCTGTAATGTCTGATGCGTATCTAGAGTTGTTGAAACCGCTGAACGTGTTTGTTGCATGCCTGGAATGTTTGAAAGCGTTCTTCAATCCATGCTTCGTAACGAGGCTTGTATTGTTGCAGATGGCAGTAATTTTGACCACCTTCTGTAACGTGCCTACAGTGCTTAGTAAACCTGTTTTGCAAACCACAAATGCATTAATTTATTTTGAATATTCATACGACATATGACTGTTCCGCCAATATGTTGCCATGCAAAACTGATTTGTTGTTGTATGTCTGACCTATCATTAAGGTTTGTCGGAACTCTATCCGAAGACCCTGTATTGCTAAAATCTTGGATCAATGAAATTAGCACTCCAGATCACTGATTACATATTTTATTGCTGGCAATCATAACGGAAAACCTGATGAAATTCTTTTGCCGTTTTCACGTTTTTGAAATGGTTTCTTACTAAATCAATGTTCTGGTTTGAAAGTACAAATAATGATATTGTTAAACTGATTTCACAAATTCGAAATATAATCTGCTGATGCGGATGACACATTTTCTGGTATTTTATAAATTTTATTCATTCAAAAGTAAAATGAAAGCATTGAGACACATCCGGATTTAATTCTAATTTCAATACGCGCGAAATAAAATTAACGCCTGAAAATGTATCTCTTAAGGCTTAATCATACTGCTGAAAGTAGCAAACTACGTCGTTAAACAACAGGAAGGATTATACGCCAAGAAAATCATCTGCGCCCACATTTCATGCCTTTACTCATTCTGTTATGTAATTATCATTCTTACAAGGATGGACTTCCTAATTAAGGTTGTGTCTAGAAATACCTGAAATCATTTCCAAAAAAATCTGAGCGTATCGACAGAATCATTTTTAAATGTGCATTAAAAACACAAGAGGAAGCTTTTGGATAAAAGGAAAGTACATAGAGAGTAGTTATTCGATCAGTCAACAGCATCATGAGATTAATTTAGTTTTAATGTGTTTAAACGCTTCAAAACTTTTCGCATAAGTACAGGACGGTCTTAATTCAAATCACTTTCATTTTTGAACTGCAAGCTATTTCAATTAAGACATTTTTTGTTTATGCTAAATGGCATTATGAAGGAAAGTAACAAAAAAATTTATTGGGATAGGTTTCCCGAGATAGTCTTCAAGATTGATGTAACAACATTGGGGATATTTTTAAATGTAAAGAAAATTCTATTTTTTCTCTATTTGTATTTCAGACAAGAATAATTAATCATAGTAGGGTAAATCTATAGGGAATTCATATAGTGGTTAAGCTCGTTTCCAAGACAAAAAATTCTTCACAGATACCTACTTTCTTATGTGCATATTCATTGCTCATAATAAAGTCCAAAGGGGCTTTATTTTCATGTTTTATAAATTAAAAAATTTCACAAATATTCTGTAAAATGTATCTAAAGAACAAACATTTAAACAAACGATGTTTTTGAATATTTTTACAGACATAATACGAACACTTTTTAAAGATTTTTTATATTTTCTAAAGAATTCTGGCGAGCGAGTTCTTTTTTAATTTCATAGATTTAAAAAATATTTCCCATATCTAAAAGATACAGTAAGTTCTTGAAATACATATGCCATTGGATTATTTTCGTGTGTTCAAGGAAAGTAATCATAAACATATTTTATGTAGTAACCTAATATTCTGAACTCAGTTAAAATGATTTTTAATAAAAACAAAAGTGAGTAATTTAATTTGTTCAATGAGGTCTTTTTTGAAACATAAGCTTTTGACTTAACTGTACTAAATACAATATCAGAAAACCTTCCCATTAATCTTCATCTTTAAAAATAATTTGATGGTTTAGGTAGATTATATGTTTTAAAAATGATGTGTACATAAAGAGTTTTAACGCGACGAAGTTGAAAGCGTTTTGAATTTAATGCAGTTGAAGAAATCAGATATGTTTTTTTAATTATCGATAACTAAGCATGGTTTGATTTTAAGACAAAAATTTTATATCTTGGTAACTGGAACGTAAGAGCAATTACAGTTATATTAAATAACTGCTAAAGACTTTTAGTAATTCCTTGATTTTACATAAAACTAAGGATCAACATGTATCTTTGTGTAAACTTTGAAGTTTGCAAATTCTTCAGCCGATTATGAAATAGTTCAGGCTAATACCTAAAAATAAGTGCTTTTTTAAAGTAATATGTGTTTTTCAAATAAAAACACCTTAAACGACAGAATACTGTTCTTATTCTTTCTCACTTTCGGTGCGTAACATTTCGTTATCACTATAGATTACATTATGAAACAAATAATCAGAAAATGTAGCCAAATGTTTTCTTAGAAGAACCGAACCACAACAAACAACTTTTTAACGTCAATATATAAAATCTATTTATATTTTATAGACTGTTTACAGCAAGCATATCAGACTCGAAGGTCAACATGAGCCTAATACGAAAGTTCTAAGCTTATGTAAGCCTCAGAAAGAATCTTATAATGAAATACAGGTTTATTTTGAATGGCATTCTAAAATGTCTTCTTCCTACAGGGTAACAAAAAAGTATAGGGATCACTTTTGTGGTTGTCTGCCAGTAAAGTCATAAAACCTTTTTATATATGAAGCATACCGATCGAAAGCTCCGCTGTTAGACTTTCGATTGCAATACTGTTCGATAAAATCACAATAATGCCTTTGAAGAAATTTGACCAAATGCTGATTGGTCAAGTACAAGCACTTTTAGAACTTCGGTGGAGCCACAGGATTATACAAACCCAGTTTAAAAAGAAAGGTATTGCGATTTCATTCAGCCATATCAGTCGCATCAAGAACTCAAAACTCGGATCGACGAAAAATGATTCAAAACCAATAAAAAATGGACGGCAAAGCAAATTGAAGAAATCAGATTTGCAGAGGCTTGAGAAGATGGCATCGAAACCGGATCCACCAACACAGGCAAGCATGGCCAAAGCTCTTAACGTGAGCCAGCAAGTTGTAAGCCATCAACTAAAACATACGTTAAAGTAAAAATGCCATAAAAAAACCTAAATGACATCACTTGAATGAGAGATCGGTGCAGATTAGGAGGCAACGTTCATGGCCACTGTACAAGCTTCTCCGTAAGTACAGATGGCGAAAGTTCATTATAATTGATGAAGCTTGGATCTATCTATCCGATACCAATGCTAAATCTAAAGTTCAATATCTTAGCTGTGACCAGAACAGGCGAGACTTGACTCCGTCAACCACGGTGCCTCATCCCAAAGGCGTAATGGTTTGGATGGGCATTTCCGCCAATGGTGTTACCAAACCACGGTTTGTGCAACCTGGGACCAACATAAATTCTGAGTATTACATACAGAAGATATTAAAGCTCTTTCTTAAAGATGATTACTGCAGATTGTATCCAAATGGTGATGCTGTTTTCCATCAGGATTCTGCCCATTGCATGCATCTAGGGTCACCCAGAAATTCCTGACGGAACAGCAAGTGCAATTCCTGAGGCCACAACAATGGATGCCAAACAGTCCTGACGCTGCACCATGTGACTACTTCCTATGGGGACAGCTGAAAAACAAACCGAATGAGCGAAGAGTTTCTACGCTGAGGGGCCTTCAAAAGGCTATTAGAGAAGAGGTGAAGAAAATAACTCAGGAAATAATTTTCCAGGCTTTGAAATCATGTCCGAAGCGTTGTAGACAAATCTATTATACCGAAGGTCGACATATTGAGAAGAATTGCTGAATTTGTGTAATAACTTTTGGAAATAAAAACCTTCAAAAATGATCCCTATACTTTTTTGTTACCCTGTACATTAACAATCTTACTTAATTCGAAGAAATTTTATTCGTGAAGGTTACTTTCAAAACTACCCAAAATTAAAAGTCATTAATGCTGGATCTTACAGGAAGTTATTTCCTTTCATAAACTTCCGCCTCAATATGTATTTAAAAGCATGGAAATAGTGTCACATACAAATTTTGCAACGTGTTCAAACCTGACTAAGCAAACATTCGTAACATTAAACTGAATTTTTCCTTTAAATCGTGGATGCATTGCATCTCGATGACCCTTGCATTTGACTCTGATACTCTCTTTGGTACTGATTCAGTATTCTTCGGAGAAAATAATGAAAACTCGTTTTCCATAGATTTAAAATAATTTCCAGATTTTGCTTCAAATTAGTCCTAATTAGAAAAAAAATCACCCATACTTATGGCACGATGTAACTACACCTAAATTCGATTTATTCAAATTTCATAAAGGAAGCAGGAACAAATTTTCATTTTCCCACCAACCGTTTTTTTTTTTCGAAAATATAATGTTTTGTATTGTTTACAAATAAAAGTTGAATGTAAGATTAAGTTAAGATATTTTTATTAAAGATATTTTTATTCATTCCATCCCTTCATATTGAAATCTTAATTGTGGACCGAGAGTTATACATGCTTCGTTTTCTGGGCATTACAGATCCTCAATGACCCACTGTTCTTTACGATCTGTTTTAGTTTAAGCTGATGAACTATGCATTGACCTACTCAGCTGTTTTATGTTCTTCAATTTTTGTTTCTTGTGGCAAAACACGCTACAACATTTAAAACGTCTGAATTATAAAACAAACATGACACGACGTGTTGCGATTATTTGATTTACCAGAAATGTACTTTATGTTTTCGCCTCTATTTTTCTTGAACCTCTCTACAGTAGAATTCTCTGTAAACTATTTTCCTTTGAAATTCTGAATGAAATTAGTAAAATTATGCATTTAGTCTAATCAAAATTATCATGTATACTGCATTGCAGGTCACGATATCTGATTTCATTCTTTTTATCCCGTATTGCTTCTGATGTATCTTTATGACTTCCAGAAAGAAAAACTTCAAAGGAAGTTCTTCGTCTAACTTGCTTTAACTTCAAAAAGCGCTTTTCGGGATTTAGATGGCAATGAGGGATTAGAAAAACAAGATGGATTACGACATTTTTGTATTTTACGTGACTTAACGAATAAACACAATATATCTGTAAGCCTTTACAAACAAGTCAATTAATGCTAAGAAACAATCTATGAAACTATTCAAAAAGAGCATTTTTGTTTCGTAATTATATTTATTGGTATTCCGTATTTTATTCATAACCCTTGTGTGACTTCAATACGGGACGTTAATATAACTAAAAGTAAACTAAAACTAAACTGTATTTTATGCACCATTTCAATTCTTAAAACTCTTAGAGAAATAAATTTAGATATTATGCAAGGAAATGCGCGTTTCCAGTCTTTATAAACCCAAAGAAATATAAACTCGGACATTATGCATTTACAGCTATTATAAATCTTTCGGATATAGATTTCGATGCACTTTAAACGGTCGTGATGTTAAATTCAAATTTTATCAACTGAAGCAGGAAAGATAGAAAGCACAAACATTATATATAAATTTACCAGCTTTGCTGGTGAAAACCTGATTTTATTTTATTTACAAGAGGTTTATGCTCCTAGCTTGATAATGTTCGATATTATTTTGCTGTTGTTTTTGAATATTTGAGAAAATATTAAACTTACACTGTTTTGAAACACTCGCAAATTCGTATGTGAAATCATTTCCAGACTTCGAAATACTTAATGAAGCGAGAAGCTTCTGACATGTAAAAAAAGAGTTAAGCCTTATATTAATTCACTTTCAATAATTTTAAAAGTAATCACAGTGATGAAAATTTCCCTCGAGGTAGGAAACATGATAGTAGAGTTGACATGCTAGGGTTAAGGAAGGGGGGAAAACAATTTATCGTTGTACTCGTTCTTTTAACTTTCTCTTACACGAAGGGTACAAAGAGAAAAAAGTATTGTAATCCTCCAAAATTTCCACTTCCAGAGTTCGACGAATCTCCACCTTTAAAATCTCCCGTGAGTCTTCTCCTCCCACCCCTCCCCATTTGTAATTATGCCTGTATACCTGGCTATATGTGAAAATAGCAACACAGAAATGCAACAAGCCAGATGGATGAAATTTGGTACGTAGTCATAACACCAAAATTGCAGACCCGCGTCAAATTTTGGACTAAGTTCGTCAACGAGTAAATTATCTATCTTTCCATGAGTATTTGAACAAGCTAATCAAAAAACGCAACGAGCTATTGTTCGTTTCAAAACCCCGAGACTAGCACTTTTGGACGATTTTACTTCGGAAAGGGGTGACAGACAATGAGTAAGATGAGCGCTTTCCGGAGTTCTTTGTTATGCCATGACATTTTTCCGATTAAAAGTATATTTTGCAGTTGGTATTTTCTAAATTAGTCTTTACAGCAAACCAATAAATGAAAATAAAATGTTTCTATATGTTATTAAGTAAACTGTAAACATCTCCCCCTCCATTTTTCATTTCACCCCTATTTTGGTGAAATCAACTCTGCCTGGCACTTGCTCAAAAGCGCGGAGGGTTTCCATATCTGTGAATGATCAGTAGCTAAAGGAAATTGAGCATGTGGTCTTCACGCTAAAACTGTAGATATTTGTCTAATTTTGATCCAAATTCGTCTGTTGGAAGATTGTCTGCTTATGTCTGAGTGTGTGAATGTGATTATTCAAGAACACAACCAACTAGATGTTTGATATTTTTCATATGGCCTTTATACTCAAATTGTTGATAAGTGTCAAATTTTGAACAAATTCTGCAAAAATGAAGATGCATTTTACTAATACTCGATTTTCTCTACCATGATATGAAAACAAACAAAACAACGTATTTTCATATTTCCAAATATTTAGCATGCGCGTTGCCATTCACGTTTAATGAAAAAGTTTTAATTATTTAATTTATTATTTTTATAATTTAATGTTTTTAATTATTTCATATATTTACCTATTCAGTGTAGTAAATCCGCCAAATGAAAATATGAAATACTTTTATTTGTATGCACATTATCGTAATTATAAAAAAAATATTACAAAATATTGTAAAAAAATAGCTGTGCCATAAAACTGGCATCATTGAACAAATCCATTTTCGAAATTTTGATGGCGTAAAAACCGTTTTCTTCAGATGAAAATTTCTGAAGCTAACGCCGGAAAATATCCAAATCACAAAATGAAAAATTTAATAAAAACAATTTTTAAAACATACTTTAAATAGTGTGCTGAAAAGTAGATTTGTTATTTTTATTATTTTCTTCTTAGCCTTTAATTTATAATTCATTATTATAAATATTATGAAGGTTGAAATCAATTTTTCTGAAATTCACTACCAGGTGGCACCATTAGTAAAGAATCAGAATTTAATTAAATTCATCTATTAACTGATAATTAAGTTCTGAAAATATTAAATATTGTATTCAGTGGCGGCGATTGGGTGGCAAAAGTGGGAGGGGACAAAAAATTTATATAAACCTAAAAGTACTCCGGAGTATAGGTGGAAAAAAAATTGAAAAATATAGTTACAAAATTAGCTAGCTTTTCTGTACACAACTGTTTTTTAATACCGCCTAGTTTTAGGCAGCTAAAATGAAATAAAAATTTAATTTAGGGGGACGACTGCTCCCCCTCTCCCCCCAGAGTCGCCGCCACTGATTGCATTGTCATCGAGAATATATTATTTGTACAAAATTTCAAAACTCCAGCACATCAGGAAATAAGCGTAAAATGGAATACAAAATTCCATCTTTACAAACATGAAACAAGTCAAGTTAAATAAAAATGTATAAAAAATAATAGCGGTAAAGGTAATTTTTTCGATACCTTTATAAGATTTTTTTATGTGACTCCGGTCATTTGGATGCATATCACGTAGACAAAATGATTTTTGACCATAGGTTAAAGGTGTCAGCCTTTTATGGAAGTGTATAAGAAAGTCGAGTGGAGAACTCTCCCGATATTTTTATACTTCACTTCTCGAAAAAAAAAACAATCCCATTTAGATTTATATATAAATCTAATTTTTATGGGATCAACGTAGACTTTGCTTATTTAATTCGGGTCAGGTATGCTTCATTTACACGTACTCTCGGAGTTTCCTTTTACATAACTTAGAACAAAGCGATCCAGTTGTGCTCAAAGCATTTAAATTACAACCAAACTGACGAGATTATCTGAGTTTTTAACCGAAATTCTCTAGAACATGAGATCATAATCCAGAACACTGACAGGGAAAGGGAGATTAGGACGAAATCCAAATATAAATTTAAAAAGCAGACAATGAAATATTTAATTATAAAAATTAAAAAAAAAGTCAAAATGGCTAGAGTGAAGAAAGCATAAATAAAATATTTTGGAATTACTTTGATCATTTTTTCTTCAAGTTGATTGTGATAAGTACAGTAAAATTGGGAAAGAGAATTCTTCAGAAGCTAACTCCTTAATCCATCAAATCTAATCCATCCTTTTATTCAAAATATGGACTATTTACTGGTAAGTATAAATCGGATCAATCCAATACATTAAATTGAGATACAGGACATTTTTATCGATCCAGGACTGATTTTCTTGGGGGAGGTAAAGAAGAACGTCGAGACTGGTCCGGGAAAAGAATAATTCACTTTTACTTCGTTTTATTTAAAATTAACTATTTCAGCTAACTTTTTATAAAACTAATTAATCCTTTTAATTCGAGCTATTTACTTATAAATAAAATCCGGGACATTTAATTCAGGAAAAACACGAGGCAGGACTGGAATTTGTTTTATCTAGTACGAACATTTGAAATTCGAATAGGATAATCCGGGACATCACATTATAACCAAACTGTTAAATTTTGAATTTAATTGTGTTCTATGCTAATTTTCAGGTCATATTGACAGAGACTGTAATGCAAGAGCATATAAAGCTGCCAAAGAATTTAATTTGATTCACAGATCACTTGTTTCATTTCAAATCGTGAAAAATATAAAATTAAAAATTCAATGATTTATAATACTGTATGGAATGTACAAATGAAAAAATGCAGTTTTTTATTAAGTTAGAAATTTTAATGAATGTTTTAGGGTGCAATTAGATTACATCATAATGAAACATACTTTGTCGTAAGACGTTTGTATTGGGGTAAAGTATGGATTCTGAAGATTTATTCTTCTGTTTTCTGAAGACTAAAGATTTATTTTTCAATTTTTCAAATTCAACAAAAATTTCATTTTTTTTTGGCATGAAATGTTTTGTTACCAGCCTGATACATTTCATACGAGTACACTTGCTTTATCAACAGCTCTATTTGTGTTGATTATTTAATTTTTTTTCTGATTTATGAAAAAACCTCCTATTCGGATGTTTTATTAAACACTTTAATTTGACTTGTGTCATATTTGTAAAGATGGAATTTTGTAAATGGTTTTTTACTCACTTCCTAATGCACTAGAGCAGTAGTGCGCAAACCGTGGAGGGGTCGCGAGAAAATTTTTGTGGGTCTCTAAATTCAAGGAAATTTATTTGACAATAAAAAATATAACACTTTTCTTCGAAAAACGTGGTCGCGATCCCAGAAGGGGTCGCAAAAAAATTTAACACAATGTTAGGGGGTCTTAATTTAAATTTTGATTCTATATCAGTGATGACACCTGTTAACAGATACGACAAGAATTTATTTCAAGATTCCATTATATTTATATTATTGAATTATAAATTAAAAAGTGAAAAGTTAAAAATAACTAAAATAAAAATATTTCTCCTTTTTAGTACACTAATAAAAGTGTGTTTTTAAAAACAGTTTTTATTCAATTTATTATTCATTTGTTGAATATATCAATAAGATAACTTTAATCAATTTTATAGAAAGTTGAAAAGAATGTTAGTATTGTTTAGCTATAAAAATAAGATTAAAATCCTTTAATTTGAGATTTAAATTCGAAACATTGATTCGATATTAATGAATGTTTAAAGAAGACTGGCTAAACTTGACGGCGTGCCAAAGATTTCTCAACTTCTTTCGCCTTTAGCATTAACAAGTAGATCATTAAATAAATTTTTTCATGTAATTGGAGATTTTTGATGCAGTAATTGAAATGACCTCGGCATAAAGATGTTTTATTGAAGGTTGTTTGCTTTCGAAAACTTTTGCGTACCTTCTAGCAATCAATGTAATTTAGATGGAATGTTTCTTTCTTGCATAGCTATCTGTTTATAAATTCTGATTGGAATCTCTAGCCTTAAAATTCAAAAATCAGAATGAAACTTGTTTTCAATGTTTTGAATTTTAAGTGGAAGTGATTATTGCTTTATAATTCTTCATAAGATTTTCTTGCAAAGAAATCCACTGGGGGAATTTCGTCAAGTTGATATTATTGTTGAATTTTCTTATATCATTAAAATACACCTGTGATCTATAATTAAGAACAGTGGCGAATCCAGGGGCTATGGGGCTTCAACCCCCCAGAGCTAAACCAAAATTCTTGATTTTTTTCAATCACTACGGCTATTTGTTCTTAATTTCTTTTTTTAAAAATAAAATGTGGCGACATTGCTTTCTGGCTTGGCAGGATCGAAAATTTTCCCTCTTTTGTAGTCATTCCACTCGTACTTGTAGCGTTAACGCGGTCGAAAACATTTTTTGGATAGTTATTTCATTGCGTTTTTATTAAATTATCGAAAGTATTGTAGTGTCCTTTGTGATTCGTAATACCATGGGAGTAAAGTTAGAGTGTTTTCACTTACATAAGCCATGTGTCATGACGATACAAAATTTTGATGACCTGAGCCACCCCCGTCTGACCAAAATCCTGTATTCGCCACTGATTAAGAATATGATATTTTGATATAATGATGTTCTATTAGAAGAAGAATTTTACTTAACAAGAAATTTCAAGTTTTTTTGAAAATAAATAAGCATTAACGCCAACCCAAACGTTGTGTTGAAAGACTAATCGAGTGTTTGTTTCCTTAATTTTCTCATAAAATATCTAAAATGATACTTTTGAAACAAAAGTATCATTTTAGAAAGTGATCGTTAAGTTCATAGTTTTTAGCTGTATTTTCTCACTTCTAAAGATGGTAAATTTGAGATTTATCTTTTCTTTTATACAACTATTAAAATTACTTTAGTAACTTTTATTTGCTATTAAAATTTAGACTCAGATTCGGTAGATACCAGAAGAATTTCCTCAATGCAAAATTTCCTTCAAAAAAAGTTTAGCTTTGTATGTCATCTCTCCTTATAAAAAAAGGAGGGGATAAAAGTCCCAAGCAACCGCATTCTTTATTGAGGAAAGAAAGAATAGAAGCCCTGGGAAATGTCAATGTATTGACCACATCTCCCCGTCGCGACTCCTTGGCTCCAGAGAGAAGATGCGCCTGCTCCCAGGAAGTATGTTGATCCCAGATTTTAGAATCTTCTAGTGGTGGGTGCTTTGATCCTTTTCAGAAAACGCGAACGAACAGTTCGTTGAAAATTATTAACTGTTGAAAAACATTGTTAGAGATACCAGATTAAATCAACTCGTTATTTCTAACCAGTCTTCTCCGAGTCGAGTTATTTTTAGTCCATCGAGAACTATTTTTAACGAAGATTCGATCTGTTATTTTCCCTAATGTTTTCGTAGTGATGCTCATCTTTATGATTCTTTTTATTATTATGCCTTTAAAAAATATTTTGAAAAAGAATTATCACTGACGGATAGGAGTATAACTATCTGAAAAATATATACACGCCTTTTCAAAATTACTCTACTTGTCTTAAATAAAAGAATCACATTTTATAAGATGATTAAGAAAAAAGAAATAAGATTCATGAAAATACCTGATATAGATAAGCTAAGAAAGCCAAATTATGCCTGGCATTGCGCCATTTTTTTCCCTTCTCGCAATAACAACATTAGTTCTTCGAAGCGTAGTAGTTAATATTTATGACAAATTATATATTACCATACACTGGTGGACAAATGCTAAGGACCATTTTTAAGATGTGAAAAATTTGGACTTAATGGAATACAATGATTCACAATCAGTTGCGGAGAATCGTAGGCCATACAATCGTCAGAACTTGCATTTTACAGTGAAGGTTCACTCAGTAGGACATTTAGGGACCGTCCACAAATTGATGAAGACGAAAATTATTTTCGCCCACCCCGTTTCACAGAAAGCTGATAATGAGTTGAAACTTTCATCAATGGTTTTGTTTGATGTGCATAATGTTTACATGCATTTTCGTAAAGATAGCAAAAATATTCGTGAAAAAATAAAGGTTTCTTTAAAAAAATCCCTAATTTTTCGACATGTTTTTTGCTTATAACATGCAGAGTTTTCAACCAAATTGTACAAAACTCACAGAATATTTGGCAATATGTAAAATAAGCTTTGTATTAAAATTTGTGTAAAGTAATTTGAATATTACAGGAAATAAGAGTATTTGTAGTAAATAATTCTTTGCTGCGCATATGCGAAGAGTAGCGAAATTTTTCTTTCATGACTTCAAAGCCAGATATATTGGACAACTTGTACAAAAATTCTAGTTCGATATCTTAATATTCAGATAGATATAGGCACTGAAACGAGATGAATTTCAGTACACTCCAAGAGAAGCTAAATGATAAGGGTCCATGCACAAACTGAGAAATTTATTAAACTTGAATCTTCGAATAGCTTTCATCGAAATGCAATTTAAATTATGTATTTAATTTATTAAGATACGTTAGTATTCAGGATATTGAACTTCCATAAAATTCAATATTACTGTTCGAAGATTCAAGTTTAAAAAATATAAATTTGTGCAAGAACCCTCATCATTTAGCTTCTCTTAGAGTGTACCTAAATTCTTCTCGCTGTAATGCCTATATCTTTATGAATATTAACGATATTGAACTGCAATTTTCAAAGAAGTTGTCCTATATATCTGGCTTTAAATTTATGAAAGAAAAATTTCTTTACGTTCGCACATGCGCAGTAAAAATGATTTACTACAAATAGTCTTATTTCCTGTAATAACGAAATTATTTTATTCAAACTTCAATACAAAGCTCCTTTCACACATTGTCAAATATTGTGTTAGTTTCGTACAATTTGGCTGAAAAGTCTGCATGTTATAAGCAAAAAACATGTAAAAAAATTATGGATTTTTAAAAGAAGCCTTTATATCTTCACGATTATTTTTGTTATTTTTACGAAAGTGCGTGTAAAAATTATGCACATCAAACAAAACCATTGATAAAAGTTTCAATTCATTATCAGCTTTCTGTGAAACGGGGTGGGCCAAAATAATTTTCGTCCTCATCAATTTGTGGACGGTCTCCTAAATGTCCTAGTGACCGAATCTCCACTGTAAACTGTGAGTTCTGACGATTGTATGGCCCACGATTCTCCGCAACTGATTGCGCGAACTATTGTATTCCTATTAAATCCAAATTTTTCGAAATCTCAAAAATGGTCCTTAGCATTTGTCCACAGTGTAAGTTTGTTAAAAAAAAGTTTTTTCAGTTGGAACTGAAAATAGTCGATAAAATTTGATAATAGTTTTTATATTAAAGGAAAAATTCATGTAATTAATTCGTTTTTCTGGAAAATGATTACTTTTAACAGTTGAACTTTTTTTTAATCCACCGCTAGAACTATTCTACTAAACACGAACAAATTAAAAACTTTAGTAGAGTTACTTTTGTTCTTTTCACAGGGAATATTTTAAGACCGGAAAGTAAGCGCCAAATTTTAGTCTTTGTTAATGTGAGAAGATTTTTTTTTCGTACACTCAGGGGAAAAAAATTCCATTTTTGGAATTATTCTGATACAGTTGTGTGGCCGCGGTGGTCCAATGGTAAGGTCTCAGCTTTGGTGCCTGAGGGCTCCAGATTCGAAACCCGATTCCACTGAAGATTAGTCATTTATTGGGCTTGCTGCACGTTAAATCATGCTTAGGGGGCCAAATGTCTTCCCGTTGGTGTGGCGTGGAAGCTTGGCGAGGGGGTTCCAGCTCAGGTGCCATCCTTGTCATCTGACCACGGTTTAAAATTACGAGGCCCGTTCTAAAACACTCCTCGTGTTGCTTCCAAACAGGACGTTAATATAACTAACTATAACTCTTATACATATGCACGTATGATAACTACTACAATTTTTATTACAGGGAATATTTTAAGATGAAAAATTATACGTCAGATTTCAGTTTTTATCAATGTAAGATTTTTTGTGCTTGCTTTCAAGATGAAAATTCTGAGTTTCGAAAGTTAAACGTTTTCCAAAATTGCTATTTGATGGATACACTTTTCTTACAGTAGGCTAGTCTCTTTAGAAAAGAGATAGACTTTCATCTACAATTCTAATTTGGAGGGACACAAAATCTCGGATTTTCATTTTGTATTCCGCCAGCTAGTGTCAAAAAAGATCTGGAATAGACTTTCCTTATAAATGAGCTCAGTTTTAGAGTAAAGAGGAGCTCGTCTATCACAGCGATGAAAGCCATTTAGCGATAGGCTCAGATTCAGTATTCTTTGTCTCAGTCAGTCGATACTTCCGATTTAGCGCTTATATTGCTATGATAGGTAAGTTTCTTTGGTTTATAATGAAAGAAAAAATACCTATGTTAAGCCAATGAAGACGGCTTCCATCTTCAAGTCAATTTTTTAAGAACTTGTTTCTGTTGATTATTAATACAGAACAAGTTTTGTGCATTGATATTTCAGTTAAAATGATACGCAAAAAAAAACTTGTAACAGTTGTAAAAATAAACTTGTAACTAGCTGTAACTTGTAACAATTCTGCCACACATGACCACTTTTAATACTGTTGCATTAGTAATGCATGAGAAACGCTAAAAAAAGGATAATGTACTTTTTTAAAAATAATTTATTTGAATTGTTAGTAATTAATATTACTAATAACTAAAGGCATAAAGCATTTTTTTCAAAAGACGGCTTTATAATTTAATGACATTTGAAGCGACATTAATAAACCATGAAATGCATCGTTATTCTATATTACAAAAAAACTATGATATGTTTTATCGTAAATCTCCTTTCGAGAAAAGTATTTTAAAAAAAATATTATCTGCACTGCTCGTTTCGAGGTTCGAAATATGATTAGGATTAGCTTTCAAGGTCCTCATTGTAGACTACTTTTAAGAGAATTTCAAAAAATAAGTTTTTATTGTTGTTTACAAATATTTCAAAATCATTGAAACTTAGGTTGAAAGAGTCACAGAATTGCATTGAAAAAAATATAGATTTACCTCCAACAGTGCCTTTATAATCTTTACGGAAAATGTCGTTGACGTACCTTTGCACAAATGATGTCTTACCGACAGTAGCATCTCCAACAATGATGATTTTAAATAATCTTTCAACAGTTGATGTGGTCACTGCAATGAAACGAAATCAGCATTAGAACATGAACTTCGCTTTTCCTTTGTGAGTACTACTGGATAAAAATGATAAAATATTCATCATTCAAGGAAATAATATTCCCAAAAGATGTTTGGAACATAAATATTTAGAAAAAATTTATAATTTTTTAAATAATGGTAAAATTACTGAAATATGTCTGTTCCATTATTATACGAGGGTAAGTCATTAAGTAAGTCACAAAAGATAAGAAAAAATAATTTACCATGATAATCACTTGGAAACAGTTTTATTTTTCAACATAATCTCCACCAATGTTGATGCACTTATCCCATCGCGCCCCAATTCCAGCTGCATAAAATTCTTTGTGTTGCTGTCTCATCCACAGTAGGACTTCGTGTTGAACGTCGTCGTCATCTCATCGTCATCGTCGTCATGAGATGAAAATCGCTTGGGGCTAAGTCTGGTTGCTGTAGCACTGTCATCTGTTTGGTCCACTAAAACAATATCTTGGAGGCAAACACTTTGCAGATGATGACGACGTTCAACACGAAGTCCTACTGTGGATGATACAGCAACCCAAAGAATTTTATGCCGCTGGAATTGGGGCGTTGATAAAACGATGGGATAAGGGCATCAACATTGATGGAGATTATGTTCAAAAATAAAAGTGTTTCCAAGTGATTATCATGGTACCTAAATTATTTTTTTCTTATCTTTTGTGACTTACTTAATGACTTACCCTCGTATCATTGATATTTAATATACAACTGATTTGAAAGTGGTTTTTAAACACATTGTTAAAATAATCGTGGAATTAAAACGCTAATAAATTTAGTGAAGTAGCCTAAGAATTATTTGTAAAAAATCTTAATTTCCAATACCTAAATATATACCAAATTCCTCTTTCTTTAACTTTACAATACAATTCCCATAAACACAAGACTTAAAAGTGCAGACAATAGGGGCCACGGTGGATTCTGTGCATAGACGAGGCTTCGGAACCCAATTCCATGGAAGATCAGCCATATGTTCAGCCTAGTACACGTTAAATTCGTGCGAAAGTTTGAAAAGCGGGGGGAGGGGTTGCCACCGGCTCAGGTGTTGTCCTCCGTCATCTGATCATGTTTTAATATTATGAAGTCTCGTACAGCTTCAAAAAGGGTCTAGACTCTAACTAAACTCAACAATACAAACACTGATATTTTTTTGTTAAAATTTTATATTTCCATCTTTCAATATGTTTATAGCATATGAAAAGTTGTTTTTACAGATTAAAGGTGAGATTCTAATTCAGCTCTATAAAATATAAAAATTTGAATTTGAAATTTTTCATTTCTCAAACAGTATTCTCATTAATTCAGAAGTAAATTTCCACCATTTATTCAAAACAGAAACAAGTTCATAACAAATTTGCACCGACCATGATATGGAGGTTGTTTTCCCAAGTTTTACGCATCTCAATTCTTTGCATTTTCAAAAAACAGGTATCGATTAATCATTTGGGAAACTTTTCTTTCGTTTTACGAATCATGGCCATAAGGTAAATTATTCGTGAAGGTTTCTTTATTGTGAAAGAGAATAAATAAACAAGGTTACGAACTCGCAAATCATTTGCTGAATATTTAGAAAGTGAAAATTCTTGTCCTTGATTAATTGAAAGGCTTGCTTTTTTCTTTGATTTACAATTCCGGTTGAAATACATCCATTTAGAGCATGTGATGCAGAATGGAGAAATAAACAAAAGATGAAAGGAGAGTTGTCTGATTTGATGGACTGATTAAAGTTCCGGTTTTCTTTGGAAGCTACGCAACTAACTATTAGGAAACAAGTATTTTAATTCACTTACATATGAAAAATTGACACTTCGTAGTGGCTTTCCATTACCCGTATTTTTACTCCATATATGCGTGAGGACGATCGATATCAGATTAAATATTTTTTTCTCACTTAAGAGATTATTTTATTGGGATAAAATCGAAACACGAACTAATAGCCATTAATGTTGGAAACAGAGGCTACTTTTCTCGAATAATTAAGAAATTCTAGGATTTCTAAAAAGAATCATCACATTTCCTAAATTTAAGCAAATATCAAATAACGAAGCCGATTCTGAGTTTCAAATGTACTTGCAAACCAAGTTAATGTGAAAACACTGATATTGAGCAACTAAGTGCGAAAACACTGTCAAACCTAATCTGATACTGTTCATAACGTTTTGTGCAGATAAATAAAAATAAATCCATGAAAATATTCGACCTACCGAGTCTATTCTATGGTTTTAGTTGGATGAAGGCCAAACAATTAAGATCCTATAGATACTAGGATTTTTTTGACACTATATTTCACTCAAAAAGAAATGAACACGGAATATTATCTAAAAATATGCACTAAGTCTGATTAACATCTACAGAGGTGCATAAAAAAGAAGAATAAAAGTCTTTTAGTCTACTTTGTTTTAGCTTCTCACACATAAATGTATTCTCTTTTGTTATAAAAAATAGAGGAGTCGTCATCAAAATTCATTTATTGAGAGACAGATGTCCTTGTTCTATAATTTTATCATGCGCGAAAGCACTGTTTTAAAATTATAAAAATGAAAAATAAATCACCTGTACTCGAACAGAATACAGAATTAGATACTTTAAATCAATCTAAAATAAGGACGAAATTTGAGATTTCTAAATGCTTTGCAAAAGTATTTTCATCAACGCTTTTTGATGAGATCGAATGTTGTTCTAGCTGAAGATTTTTTTTAAAGTGTGGGTTGTTCTTTCGTCAGACGGCAGGTTTTTGCATCAATGCAAAACTGGTCTTTCTGAAGAAGCTCTTATGTAACGGGAAAGGGTAGAGAATTTTGATGACCTGTTTACAACGTAGAGAATTTCAAGCATTACTTATTATGCAATTGTAATGTTTAAACAATCGTATCTTGCTTTTAGGAATGCTTGAAGAATGGTGCGAATCAATGAAATATAAAATGTGTAATTGAAACTGAAAATGGTGAATGAGAAGTGTTTGTGTAATTTAATAAATAGTTTTTAAAAATTAATTTGATTACTTAAAGATTTCATTTGGGTATAAATGAAACGATTATATTTATAAAAAGAGTAAAGGTTGTTTTATTACGATTGATTGATTTTTTTTCACAATAGAATTTTAATTTTCATTTATAAAGATTTTAGACTGGTTTTCTTTAAATTTTATGTGGAAGTAGTATTTTAATTGTTAATTAATTTTGAATGTTTTTTGTTAACATTTGGCAGAAATGTAGTTAGTTATACTTATTGAGTATTTGTTGTTTCATTTTACATTCTTGTTTCAGTATTTAAATTGAATAAAATAAAGGAAATTTACAGTACAGATATTGTTTTGCCATGAATCACCAATATTTTTACAAATAATAGTAGAAAGTAATTTTTGCTTATAAAGATTTTATGCAAGTTTTCTTTAAATTTAATGCAGAAATATTTTTAGGATATGTTAGCAATTTCCATGGAAATTATGGAATATTTGCTCTTTCATTTTGAGTTCTTGTTTTAATATTAAAATAAAAGAAAGATACAGTTCTATGCATAATGTCATAATGGAATAGTTATTTATTTAGATTATTATAAATTCCATCTGCTGGTAAATAACTTTTTTTTTCGGTTCTTTTTGCAGAATTAAATAAATAACTACCCGAGGCAAATTTTTCCATTGCATCTTAGCACAAATTTTATTTTTATTCCAGGTAAAAGATAAAAGTTCATTAAATGCACTTTACAGAATGCCTTTCCTGCAGCACACTTTTTATGATAAAAAAAAGCGTTTATTGTGTACTAGAAACAAAACATAGCGTGTATATAATATCCATGGACATCTGAAAATTGATTTAAAATGTTTAGAACAGCGTGGTTTAGTATTCTGCTATTAAATTTCATTCATTTAAAAAGTTACGTGAATTTAATAAAAAATCCATTCTTTGAAGATGCTGAATTCAATATAATTTTATTAAATACACCAGTTTACTTACATTTTATCATTCAGATAGTTTCTTGAAACATTATTTGATAGAAGGCTTCTAGTCTTACGAAAACTTTATTTCTTGCACATTTATCATGCTGGCCTATTTAAATATTTACTATTTCTCCAAGTTTAAAAGGATGAGATGTATATGTTTTTCCATACATTATTTTATACATTTGATTGATGCATTCTTCTTCGAAAAATGACTTAAACTGCATCTAAATTCAAAATCCATGTTGTTTTGGATTTTTATGGCATAGTGTCCGTAATTGAATATGCTACTACTATACAAACACATTGTTAAAACAAAATTTTAAGCAGTCTAAACAACAAATAAAATTACTCTTACGCCTTAGACTTAAAATGATAGAGAGTTACTGACTAATTTTTAGACAATTACTGTGCTATCTAATCGATTAGGGTTGATTTTCAACTCAATGGTTAAAAAATAACTCCTCGATTATTAAAAATATTTTAATTCATTTTTGCAGTCTTCATGTTCTGTTTTCAGTAGCTGTGTGTAAGTAAGGGCTAATTTTTTCCGACACATCCATTATATCTAGCTCGCTTGATCGATTCCTCGCGTTCTGAGCAAGTACTTTAAGTGTAGTAATCATTTTTCAATAAAATTACAAGTTAAGGTAACCAACTTTTGTTCTATTCAGTTTATGGGGAAAATTCATTATTTATATCTTTGCATTATATCATTTGTTAAAGAACATTTATCAGGTCATTGTAGTAATATACAAAGGACTGAACAGCTTACGACTGTTTATGGATAATTTCTGCGGCTTTTCGCATTGAAAATCTATCGTCGCATAGCCAGACTACTGATCCCCATATTACTTTCTAGAGTTCGGTTTAGTTATATTTACGTCCCGTTTTGAAGCAACACGAGGGCTATTTTGGGACGGACCTCGTGAGTTTGAACCCCGGTCAGATGGCGAGGACGACACCTGAGCTGGCGCCCCCTCTCCAGGCTTCCGCACCACATCAGCGAGAGGACATTTAGCTCCGAGGGATTTAGCGTGCACCGGACCCGCTTACACGGCGGTTCTTCGGTGGAATCGGGTTTCGAACCTTGAACCCTCCGGCCTAGAGGTCGAGAACTTACCACCAGGCCACCGTAGCCTCATTACTTGCTAGAGATGCAATTTATTGCAACTGAAAGTGAACTCCTCACATAGCTAGGCTACTGGTTTCCATATTACTTTATAGAGCTCCAATTTATTGCAACTGAAAGTGAATCAGCGGCAGCATTTTGACTTAGAAAAGTTTTAAAGATTCTAACTAAATCATTTGCACGGTAATTAATCGGGCAATTTTTATGATGTCATTAAGAAGTTTCAGTTATTGGGTGGATACTCTTTTCGTGTTTGGTTTTTTTGTTTGTTTCTGTGTTTCTTAAAATATATAGAAACTCGGCTATAATTTTTAGTATAAACATTCTTTGTATTGTAGGCTTTACACCCTTCCGGGTAGGCTGTGTCGGAGGGGTGTTAATTAAAAAAAATCTTTGTATTGTGTATTCAATCATACTATCAAATATTTTTTCACAGTAAAAATATTCTTAAAATTATAGATGCTTATTCAAAATTTACACAACTTTGCGGATACTTTTTTCTGCATCGTACCTTCTAGGGTAACACTGATGCTACGTTCCATCACTCTGATGCATTTAAATCTCTTATTTTAATATCAGCGTGAGATTCAGGAAGCTTTCACCTTTTCACTGGGAGAACATCTACTTTCTGATCATGTACGCAAACGTCTGTTAAATACTTTTTTTCTTTTGGACCAATTAAATTAATAGGTTGAAATGGAACACCTTGCTTTCAGGAAACGGAAATGACTGCAGATGGTTCAGGAGGAAGATTAGTAAAAACTAGAGGTCTCCCAGCTGTCGAAATTCAACCGTAATTCATTAAATTTTTAAGTTTGAACGTTATTGAGGTTCTTTTGTCAAAGAGTATAATTATTACATATAATTTTTTTGAATTTTGTTCTATTACGTCAGCTGCGAGCGTGTACAAATACGTCATTATGCATTAATTTTCGAATTATTTGAAAAATACGAACGATAGGAGAAATGAGGTATAGCTTGGCTAAGTCATATTTAAAAAACAATAACGCGTTTTTTGACATTTCCTTGGGTTTTCTTTATTGCTATACTGGCCAGGTTTCGCCAAGGCTACACAGTTAATTTGTCTATCTTTTTCAAGTTATATAAAATTTAAATAAAAAATTAATACAAAAAATGAAATAAAGAACACGTGCTTCGTATTTTTTGTGTATTTTTTATTGAAACAAAAAAACCGGGTGGTTAAAAAAATAAGACTGTTGACCACAGACCTTTATGTGTTTGACATTCAGTATGAACGTAAACAATGAATGTTTTATTTTATTTAATTTCATGTATTAGTAATGCATACTATATATAATTTCCTTGGAGACAACCTCTACTCTGTGCGACTGTTTGACCACAGACTAATATGTGTTTGACATTGACAGATTTAAATTATCCGCATTTTGTATTTCACTCAGAAGAGTGTTTTTATAAATAATCTAAATAAACTCCCTCTTGGAGTGGATTTCATTGCGGGGGATTAAATCAATTACAAATCATCCACTCCGCGTTCACTCCGCACTTACTCCGTTAATTTTTTACAGTGTATGAATGTAAACAAAGAATGTTTTATTTTATTAAATTTAATGTATTTGTAACACATATTATACATAAATTTTATCTTTATGCACTCCTTCTCCATATGAACTTTAACTATAACAAATCTCACACTCCTCCGTGCGCGCAATGCTCTTAAAAAGGAGTACAAAGTTTTTTCTTCACGTATTAATTTCATGGATTTTGAATATCATATAGATATTCAAAATCCATGAAACGACGAATCAAAATTTTACATGTATATACTCCATTGGCAACATTTTTTAAGAATGTATACTCCGAATATGGTCTTTTCTGTCCATTCAAGTCAATGGCGAATCCAGGATTTGGGTCGGGGGGAGGGGGGCTGAGGTCATAAAAATTTTGTATAGTCTTGACGAATGTAAAACCTCATGGCCTATGTAAACCAAAACACTTTAACTTTACAGACTTTACTCACCTGACAATAAGAATCATAAAGATCAATATATTAATTTCGATAATATAATAAAAAATATGATGAAAAAATTATCCAAAAAATGTCTTCGACCGCGTCAACGCTACAAGTACAAGTGGAATGACTAGAAAAGTAGGAAAAGTTTTCGAGCCTGTCAAGCCAGAAAGCAATGTTGCCACGTTATTATTATTTTTCTTCTTAAAAAGGAAATTAAGAACAAACAGTTGTAGTGATTTTAAATAAATTCAAGAATTCTGGTTTAGCTCTGGGAGGGGCTGCAGCCCTATTGATTCGCCACTGATTCAAGTGACAAACAGAATTAAGTTGCTTTTAATGTTTAATTCAAATTAAGCTAGGAAAGGTGGTGCCAAGAGCGCATTTCAGTTAAATGAACGTATATTTCTTATTGAATGCCATTTATTCAGCCTTCTGAGCAATAAAATTTTCATTTCGTTGTTTTCTTTATCAATGAAATTTTGTGAGACAGTGCGGTTGTGAATTTATATGCTGTGCCTTACTGTAAATCTGTACATTTTGTTCATAAATTGGGTAACAAACAATTCACCCAAATTTCATGTTTGTAATATGTATTTGTTTGCAAGTTAGGTCTATAAAACATGTTGTTCCTTAACTTTTGGAGGGTATTGCAAATACCACTCTCCAAATTTCATCTATCTCACTCATTGCATTTCTAAGTTATCGTGTTCACGTACACAAGGACAGACAGCCTACCCATTGACGCATTAGGCTCAAAACTTGATAATAATTTATAAATCTGAAGTGAAGACCACATGCGAAATTTATAAATGTAGCTTGTTGTGGTTTTCAGTAATCATGTTCACATACACCCGGTTAGGCAGATTGACAGAGCGGTCTCGTTGGCGGATATAGTCCGAGATTTCGATGTACGATTTTGGTGCAAAGACTTTAAACTAAATTTATCAAATTTCATCGACCTAACTTTTTGAGGTATAGCTTTCACATACATACAGATGGGGACACAGATACACAGACATAACTGCAATTTTTTTTCGAATTCAGGGAAGCTTATAATGTGGAGATCCATCAAAATCTCGACTTTGAATTTTTTGAAGATTATCTATACTTCGTATGCGAGAAAGTAAAAATATATTGTTGGAAAACTTCGCCTAGTAGGCAAATTAGGCAATTCCGGAAAAAAATGAAATTAAATCTATTAAAAAAACAATTAGTGTTTAATTCTTAAAAAAAAACTCCGCAAATGTTTGTGTACCTCAATTGAAATGAGTTTGACAGAAAAACAGATGTAGATGTTGATTATTAATAAGAAATAGGAAAATAAGAATTGCCTCTCTCTTTTTGAAGAATGTTCTATACGGCAGATGTTGAATAAAAATTGTAGCAGTTTGTGCTGCGGTAAAATTTATGAATATTTTCTGAGCATTCTATTTATGTGACTATATTTTATTTCATTAATGGTATTATTATTTTGTATAGTAAATTTATTTTATGTTGAATACTTGAGTGACATCTTCCTTTCCTCCAGTGAGCCAATCAGCGCTCTTGAACTATCTGGCCTTTCTCTGACGTCATCGTTAGACCTTTGACTTCAGAAACAAGGCATTACTTTATCTGTGTGTGATGACATGTTGTATATATTGTTTAGCAACAGATTCGGAAACCCTCCGCGCTATTGCGCATGCGCCGGGCGGAGTTATTTTCATCAAAATAGGGGGAAAGTGAAGAATGGAAGGGTGATGTTTACATTTTACTGAGCGTGATCTAAGAAAGAACTCCGGAAATGGGCTCATGTGGCTCATTGCCTGACACCCCTTTCCGGTGTAAAATCGTCCAAAAGTGGTAGTGTCGGAATCCGTTGCTGAACAGTATGTCTGCTTTTGTGTAATTTAATGTTTTAGTATTTTATTAAATCCTCTTAAAATATTTCATAGAACGTTGATATCCAATTAACTCTTTTGATAATTACTATGTTTATATTGATTGATATCTGTGATTGGACTCATCTGAGCTAGCTTTTTAATTGCTTAATTCAACAGAGCGCCCATTGTAATCGTGGCCCAATAGCTAATTTCTAAGTCATTAGAGAAAAGCAATACTTCCAATTGCAAAAGGCTTTAAATGTAGTAAAAATTATATCTTGTCTTGTTTGTGTCAATAAATGTACTTCTGAAAAAATTACGAAGTTTTAATTTTTATACATTCCCCCGATTCCATTAGTCATATTTAGTAAAATGTTCTTGACACACTAGCATTTTAAACAAAAAAATGTTCCTGCAACTAAAACTGAACGAATTATGAAGCTTTGAATTTCATTATTTTAAGCCAATCTACGGTCGCCTCGAGCAAGCGCCACCCGATTATTGGCGGATTTTCCTCGAGGCGGCCATTGAAATGATCTAAAATAGGAGTATTAATAACTAGATCAGTTTTAATCGCAGAAGAGGGGAACTTTTGTATTTGAAATGTTAATGTGTCAAGATTATTTTACTAAATATGACTAATGGAATCGGGGGAATGTATAAAAATTAAAACTTCGTAATTTTTTCAGCAGTTCATTTATTGACTCAAATACCATAAAATATAATTCGTTTCATCATTTCAAGCACTTTTCCAATTGAAAATGCATGCCTATCTCTAACGACTTAGAAATTAGCTATTGGGCTGAGATTAGAGTGGACACCCTGTATTTAACTGTTTTTATACACTGGCAGAAACAAATAAATATCGCAAATAAATAAATAATTTAATCTGACCAAAATCATAGATAAAACACGAAAATATTTTTATGACTACTTTTAGAAGTATTTGAAATAATAGGGTTAGGATTATACGTTGTTGTAGCATTATATTCTGAGATCATATTGCTGGCATTCTATAAAAATGACATTTTCATCGTAAAAATACTATCTGACACCATAAATATGAAATAAGTTACAATGAAATTTAAATAATGATGAGTTAATGACACTACGACCCTTGTGCGTGATAGGCAACTTTATATGTGATTCTTTCAGTGGTGAATCCAGGGGAGGGGCTATCGTGCTGAAGCTCCCCCCAGAGCTAAACCAAAATTCCTGATTTTATTTAAAATCTCTACAACTGTTTGTTCTTAAATTAGATTTAAAAAAACTAATAATAAAATCGTGACGACATTACTTTCTGGCCCTAAATTTCCTAAAATTTTTAACAAATTTAAGGACATTTTGCAGAACTCCAATCAGAAGATAGTTTATTTCTTTCTTACTAAGTGCTTCTGCGTATTTAAAATATACTCCCTCATGCTGTTTGGAGTGGGAATCGATATATTTCTTTTTGTTGTTGAAAGATTCATGCCTTCTAGCAGCAATGAGCAAACATAGTGAGGTACACTATTAGTACCCTGACACTTCTTTTATCTTAAACTTCAATTAAATAGATTCTCATTCATCAATGCAACACAATTACATAGAGGCCACATAAAATTATGCTTATCTCCAAAAATATTCTCTGAAAATAATATTAGGGAAGCAATCTAGAGAAACACAGCTTACTATCTACAGCGCTATGGAGAAGACTGTATTTCAGTTGTTTGAATGTCTCTAATTTTCATAATTTATGACAGTAAATTATGAAAATTACTGTCTAATGTCTGTTAAATTATATAAATTAGAATGTCACGCTAAATAAAGCTTACTTCGTTTATTTGATTTGAAATCGTGTAAATTACGAAAGATGATTTAAACACTTAAAAGACTTCTGTACCAAGATTGTCCCTCTACCTAGATATTTCATGACAATACGTTCTTTTGTAAAAGAGTGCACTGTGCAGAGTTTCAGTGCAGTTGGGGAAAACAAAATCCTCCTTCATTCAGTAACCGGATACGAATTGGCTTTTAATAGATCCTGATAATCCACAGACTCCTGATAATACGTCACTTGGAAACAAATCGTTAGGTTCACCACTGTGCTAGAAATCTGTGCGAAGCATCATTATCTTTGTCACGTGATATTTTGAAGATATGTCAAAGTTTGTCTGGGTTATACCACCAATTGTCCATCTATCTAGTTCCTTAAGATCAATTTTATTTCGTCTGCGAAAATTAACATTGATTACATTACAACGAAAAATATAGAACTAGGCCCAGATCCCCTTTTTGTTTACACCATTACATCATAATGAGTTTAAACTTCTTAGTGTGAGTAGCAAAATTTGATTGCACAGTTTTTGAATCTCTAGGCGTGTCTTCCTTATTATCTGTTTGAGTGTGTGTGTGTGTGATACGTAGCTTTCTTTTTTTCCTACTTTGAGGACATGTTTTGTTCTGCCAGGCATTTAGATTTCCATCACCTATAAGCTTGAAGGAAATTTAAAAGATCGTCATGATATTGTTATTTTTTCACCAGCAATCAATATAGCGGAGCTGTTATTGTCAGCAAAATATTCAAATTTCCCATTCTCCGACTTATCCAAATTATCCAATATTCAATATTATAATCGATAAATTAAATGCTTATAGAAGATCATCACAATCTGGTAAAGCTATGTAAATTTTCTCAGTATTATTGCGTGTTTCAATAATTGCAATGCTACGTTTCAGTGAAAACAAGATCTAATTTTCGACTGTTTAATAGTATTTTGTTAACTATACAATCAGTAAGGAATATGTGATTACTTTTATCAAGACTATTTATGACATCCCATTCTTTTATGCATTGTATTTTCAAATAACTGGGTATTCATAAAATGATTTTAAAAACACTATATCTATTTTAAAGTATCTATATTTATAAAACTACTATAAGAATAAGATTTCAAATTACGTACAAACTTCTGAAACTTATCCATTACTGTTGCTCATTTTCGTGGACAAAGTGTAGCAGAATTGGGAAATTTCTTCTCCCAGATGGAATGGTGAAGCTATCAGAAATTATTTGTCTTATATAAGTTCTTTTGTTTAAACCATAATTTCATCGAAATGTTAATTTCTGACAGTGAAAAACTAGTAATTACTTTGAAAATAATTAAGTTTGAGTAACATCCCATGAAAATTCAAATTTGTTTCTGTAAGTCAACCTTTAATTGAAAAGGAAAAAGCGAATTTTCGAATTCGAATCTCATCATTCTTAAGCTACTTACTTCACTTACTGCTGAAGTTTTTCGTTCGAAAAATTTTGAAATGTATCATGCTGAAACCGAATCAAAACTGGATGGAATGGACTGGAGTAAATTAAGCAATATGTGCGTAATAATAACTTGCATAAAAACACTGCTTTAAATTCATTTTTTTAAATACCTAAAAATATTCTTTTCTGAAATTAATTTTATTCAGTGATTTTCGGTGCTTAAATGAAGTATATTTTTCACATTTATGAGCACTTTTAAGCAAAATAGTAAAAAGATCGATTTGGGGTTTATATGACTTTTTAAAATGATGGAAATCAACTAAAAATATGACTTTGGTGCTAAAATATTTGAAGACTTTTCTTGACTCTTTAAAATATGGCGGATTTGCCTAAAAAGTCTTTAGAAGTACGCGACTCTATACTTTTGGTATACTCTGTACATTATAGAAGTACTATACATTTGGCTGAAAACAGACCTTAGAAGTACAATATATTGTTGGTACAAAAATATACCACGCAGCGAATGACATAAATAGAAATATTTATATTATTTGCTACGTTTTTTTCTGCTACGGTTTCAAATAATATAAATAGAATGGTGGCGCATAGTATGTACCTTTAGTTTAGGAAATAATAAATATCAGGAAAGTATAATTTAACCTTCAAAAGTTTGTATAATGAATTCACTGAAAAAAAGCAGGGAATATTTAACAAAACAAAAATTTGGATGATTTTAGTTTGTTACATCTTTTAGGTGGTCCAGAGTATGAAGATGAAGGATAAATTGAAATATAAATAATATTTAAATTATTATTTTATTACAATATGTTTAGTTTCTGACCATTATGCTGAATATAATTTTTTCAGTGCAAGCTGAAAAATTTCATAAAGGCTTTATATATTCTTTAAATTTACTTTTTATTCAAAATTTACAAAATATTAAATAAAAGGTAATCATTTTCTAATTTAAATAATTTTCTAATTTAGTTTCTCTCTAAGTTTTAAAAAACAAGTGATCTATATTTAAAATATGAAAAAAGCCTGAATTCGTTAGACCATAATTTTCAAATAACTAGTGATATACTGAAAAAAAGCTGATTTGAAATTTAAATATTTCAAATACTGTGTAAAACAATTTATCAGTTTTAAGTTCAACAAGCTCAATTTAAAATATCAAAGGACAACAATTGTTTTACTTGTTGGTGTAGATATGGTTTGGATATAGTTTTCTAAACTATTTAGCAGATATTTAAGTTACTCAGCTCGCTGTAATTGCACTTGGTGTCCTCTGAACAATAATTCTAAGAAGGACGTGCGAACAATTATAATGTCTTGAGAAAGGAATGAGGAACTTCTAAAGCTAAAATTGATTGAAATTGCGCTATTTTAAAAATTTGAAATATTGTAGCAAATTTAAAGTTCAGTCTTTTATTAAAATTATTATAATTTTCTTTACCATTTCCCAAGTACTTTCTTTCCAATATTAATATATCATCTTTAAATATCTTGGTTTGCATAAGATTTATTTCTTTACATATAACTAAGCTGATTTAAAAAAAAATATCAGCTATGTTATTCTATACAATGAGTGTAAGGAATACAGGAAAAAGCACTAAAACTTATTTTAAACTTATGTGTATAGTTTAAAAAAATAGTACATCATTCAGATATGCAATTAATGACCACACAAATCCAAATAACAAATATAAAAAGCATAAACACTTCAGAAAAACAAACTATATATATAAACCATATAAATATGAAATATTTTAAGTTTATTTTTTTAAATTATTTTTTAATTTTTTTATAATTTAATAATTTTACAATAAACGTTGCATCTTAAGAAAAGCACCTTATTCTCTTAGAAAACAAGCGGTTAAAATATAATATTAATTAAAATTACACATTCTTATGTCTGATATATATATACCCGTTGATGGGAAAATTATCTTATTTTTGACTCTAAACTTAACGCTTATCTTAGAAGTGTAAATTTGAGTTATAGAGCAAAATTGTGAGTGATGTATTTATGCGTGATTGTCCAATATGGAGTAAACGAATTTTAAGAAACTTTCATAAAAAAAAATCATATATGATTACCTTGAGATGATTCTGTCAGAAACTGGAAACCAGGATGTTCCCATTTATGGATAGGACCAGTATATCCAGCCACAAATACACCCGAACTTTCTAAATCACAAATTCCATTTCCATTTTCTGTCATATATGAGCAGTGAAGGATATTAGAGGTATTCAGTCTTGAAGGAGTAAAATTATTAACTTGTAAGTCCTCATCATCAGAGGTGTCAGTTTTAATGACTGTCTTCGGAGATCGATATTCATTAGGCAGCATCATTTTCGATAATTAATGAGGATTTCGTAAACTCTAGTTATATAGAATGCGAACAATTTTAAGCGTGATTCTT
This sequence comes from Araneus ventricosus, assembly GCA_013235015.1. NCBI lineage: Eukaryota > Metazoa > Arthropoda > Arachnida > Araneae > Araneidae > Araneus > Araneus ventricosus. Next base: position 151,959 of record BGPR01001071.1, on the reverse strand, counting down.
AATTCCTTTTCCTTAGAAAAAGAGACACAATATCCATAATGTTTAAGTTTTACTACTGTTTTATCTTTTTTTCAATATGGCTGTTTATTCTAACGACAGTTAGAAATCTTTCTTTGTTCTTTTCCGTGAAACTAGCTGAATTTAATGCATAATAAAAGTGCCACTTCCAATTTTTGAGAGACAGTCGCCTAAAAATCGGTCCGCAATCGAAAAATTTTGATTAAAAAATTGCATTTAAAAGTCAACACTCTATCTTGTAATGCCATAAGGTTTCTTTTGCACGAAATCTTTCCGTCGGCGATTTCGTTTGAGCGTTATCAAATCTTGAGATAACTTAAGAACATTTATTGAAAGTGATTGTTGTTTCTTTTCTTAATCTGTAGTAACTCATTTCAAAGAGATAAAGTTCAAAAATACCGAAATGTTTGCCAATTATTTATTGTAGCGGACGCTGAACGTCTCTCCGAACGATTTTATCCAACAATCAACAAAGAAAATAATCAAAGAATATTCTAAATATTGGCTTGAGGACTGATCAAAATGATATCTCTAGTTCGTGCACATTTCAAAGTTTATCCTCTCAAACACACCAAACCTTGGAAATGTCATATTTCTCTTCAAGTAGCCATCTAACGCAGGAACCACACGGGCCCTCCACAACAAAAGCAATCCAACAAAACAGCACAAATTTCTCCAAGAAACTCGGTGAAGAGTTGCCGTTCCGTTATTTTGATGTTTCTTCTTCCTCGGAAAATGAATACCTTTCACTTGAAATGCTTTCTGGTCAATCCGGAGTCTATTTCTTCCGCTTGTCTGGTTACAAAACGATCACGAGGCTTGAGCTGTCACGTGGCTCCAGGTAGAAAAAGCAAGGTACGCTTAACTAGATGACCTTCTGACAGGACGCCATGAGAAACATCCTTCTTACGTAATTTGAATCGGGGGTGCTCTTCAAGTATTACATTGACTTCGTAACTTGAGGCAGAATTGTCTTTTGACGTTACACCGATAAAGCAATCGGTGCGTCTATCCTTTTTTTGAGGTTATAAAATCTTCCGAGGCCTTGAGTGCCCCTACTGGTGAGAAAGTGGATGTGTGGTATGCTTTTTGCTGTCCTTGGTTTTGACAGGCGTACGGGAAAGTTAGTGTTAAGGAAAATGATTGTATGGATAAGATTTCCCTTTTCAGACTGTATGAAACATAGACCTATATTTAGAAGGTTGAATAAAAGAAAAAAAATACCTGCAAGTCCTTCACCGTCTACACGAATTGATCTAGTTTCTTTTTTCTTTTGTCTCGCAAATTTATTAAAGAAACTTTCATAAACCATAAAACCATAATTTAATGGAATACAAATTTTTTTTAAATTAATGTTTACTCAACATTTATGTGTTATAACCAGAGATGTAAGTATTTGCAATGGGTCACATTTTCAAATGTTTAAAAAGGTAAATGACCATGACGTATGTTCGAATGTTGTAATCGAAACTGCTGTTAACTCCTTGACCTATGCATTTATATAACCTCCTAATTAGATGACACATCATCATGGGAACATTTATTGTTATTTTAATCCATATAAGGGCGTGAAGGACACCAGAGATATTTAAGAATGTCCAAGTGATTTTTGTCTTTTAAACTGTTTACTACTTTGATATAATTACAGATTTGCGTATCACAATTAGTGTAATCCGATAAACGGGTCATAGTGTGCGAAGGGGTTAAACTGGTTCATTAGTTATTTTAATAATAAAAAACCTTTTTTTTTAAATTTGTGGTAGATATATTTTTGGAAGATACCAAACGAAGATGTTTAATATACTAAGAATGAATTGAAATGTTAGTAATAAATTATGAGGGAAATGTCTAAACTTTTCGAAAATCAGTAGTTAATGCTGTTCAATATTTTTCTGATTTGCACTGATCTTGGAGAAAAATAGATATCACTTGATTGATGAAAGTGGTTTTTCCCATTTTTTTGTATCAGCAACGAATAATTAATTGATTTTTTTGCCAAAATTATAGAATAACTGTGTTAAGTGCAGGCCTCAAATATACCAATAAAGTTGCTTTGTTCATTATTTTGTTTCGTTTTTGCAATACACTGTTTACTCACTGGATGCTCCGTTTACTGTTACAAAATATCTGAAAGACTGTGTCTTGAACACAAAATTAAATTTTATGCAAAACATTAAAGTATTTTTTTATTTGCAAAAAAATTGTTTTGCATCATGGATGTTAATTTTTTCTGCTTTAATCAGTTTTTTTGGTCTGTACATGTGAAAATGGTTATTAGTAAACTGAAAGAGGAAATTACAAGGATCAAAGTTGTGAAGTTTTAGTAAAAAAGTTTTTGAATAGTTCAAATCTTTCGCAGAAAACAGAAAAAATGCGTGCCTTTTATCCATCCTATTAATCTGCTTCAAAAGTAGGATGGATCCATCAAACGAAAATAAATGTTCAACGTTAACTTAAAGCTGGGCATTCACGAGAAGGCTAAGCTATGCCGTATGTCCCAAGACCGGTTTTTTCCACCCATTTTAGTCGAAAAATTAGGCAAAGCATTCGCGGATGTTCCAAAGTTTGTTTTGAGACAAGGTTCAAAGTCGCAGAATTCCTGCCACCCATACTCTTTTTCCCCCACACGGGCGATTTCGAGTTTCATTTCTAGCCTCGACACGAGATCCCAATCTAGGCAGAACTATTGTTTTCCCGCTAGCCTCGCATCGAGGTCCCAAATTGGAATGGAGTTTTGGATTTTGAGTACTTTTGAATTCCACCACTTGGCATCATTTGCTCCAAATTTCATAGGTTTTCTACCTTGACGATTGGTTTTTCCTTTCCGTGTTCCAAAAATTCCAAAATGGACCAACGGTGAATGACCCGCTTTTGTTACCGGTCTTATGGTACAAAAATCGTAGTGCACATCTTGGTTGATTTTATGTAGTTTCTAAATGCTTGTTGAAGAGGAGGTTCGAGAGTACAATCGAGACATAGTCAGTTTGCTTTCGCACCGTACCGAAACCCATAGAACTAGGAATGGAAAATGTCTTATCAGTTTAGGTAGGCAGTAGTGGAAGGAAAGGAAAAGTGATAAGTTTAAACAAAAACAGTTTTAAAAAACACATTTATATTAACTAACTTAAAAGTAGATTTTTTATTTTTAATATTTTTTATTTTTTTAATCTTTAATATATTTCATAATTCATTATTATAAATATTATGAAATCTAGAAAGCAGTTTTTTTGCAAATTCACTACCAGATGGCGCCCTTCGAATAGAATCAAAATTTAATCAAATTAATCGATTAACCCCTTAACGATCACATAATTTTCAAGAAAAACAGTGAAAAATGTGCATATTTCTTTTATTCAAGAAAATTGTATAAAAATAAGTGTATGAACAATATATGTATTCATTTTTAATTTTGGAATTTTTTTTCAGATTGAAATTAAGAACATTTAATTTTTCAGAAAAACCGTTGAACCAATATTGAGAGCGAATTTGGTTTTCCAGTAAGTAGAAAAAAATGTGTTTTAAACATTAAAAAAGAATTTTATGAAACTTACTCATAATACAAATAAATATCAATAATTTTTTCTTGTATGACACCCAGTTTAAAATAAGCCAACTATCTCCAATTACATTATAAATAGTCTGTTACTGCCATCTGGTTTGTAGAATAAGAAATAAAATTTTTTCCGGGTATAAGAAATTGATTGTTTTTAATCTTCTCGGTGTGTTACTGTTGAACACTCCAGCCCGGAAATATCACGGGCGCGAGAAATAGAAACCGAAACCTCACGCCGTGATTTTGACGGAAGCGAGAAGTAAGTGGTTAATTGATAATGAAGTTCTCAAAATCTTAAAATAATGTATTGGTATCAAGAGCACATAAGGGTACAAGATATCAAAGCTTAAGCACATCAGGATGTGAGGGAAGAATAGCTTACAAAACTCCATCCTTACAAGCAGGAAACAAGTAATGCTAAATAAAAGAGTATAATAACAATTTTAGAAATAAAATATAAGTAAAATAATAAAAAAATAATAGATGAAAAATAAATAAATTTAAGTCTGTTCAAAGAGAGTTCATTAAAGTCCAGAGTGAAAGAAAATGAGAGAAATTAACTTCTAGGATAGAATTCACAGGTCTCGATGTCAGTTGAGAGAAGTCTGGTGTCAATTGTTAAGATGAGGCATCTTAACGTTGGTTGTATTACTGGAAGCCTTCTTGTGCTGCTGTACATGATGATATGGCTATATCTGGAGAAGTCGTCAAAGAAGCGGCTTTCTTTATCTGTCAGAAATGTTATATTTCCAGACACTGTCAACCGTTACATTTGTGGATACCAGCGGCTTAAGACAGACATCGAAACCAGAATAAAATCGACGCTGCAGTGCAGAAATGAAAAACACATCAAATTGCCTGTCTGAGAGAAATTAGAAACTTGATTGCCGAAAACTGAGGCATATATCATTTTCAGAAAACGATCAAGTTTTCCTTTTATAACCTAGGTACTTAATAATATACAGGGTGTCCCTGAACTCCCGCAACAAAAAACAAGAACACCGCAAGAAGCACGTGATTTGGCACAGAGCATAAGAATCGTAATTCATTCATACTCCAGAGACACAACATAAAAAGCAGATGAGCTGCTCAAATACATTGACTATTAATAATTTGAAACAAAACCGTGAGTTCCTAGACACATTCATTCACTCTTCTGAGTGAATGACAGCGTCCATGCCCTATTACCGTAATAACACTGCATGTTAAAAGAAGAAATCGTGTGGGGCATAGAGTAGATCCACGTACGAAGAATTTACGGCTATTGCTTTGGCTTAACTTCTACCATCCCGGACCTGAAACCAAGCGTTCGAGTCCTGTTACTGTAATAACACTACATACTAAAAGATGGAATCGTGTGGGGCATAGAGTAGTCCACTTGCGAAGAATTTACGGCTATTGCTTTGCCTTAGTTTCTATCCTTTCCGGAACTTAAACCAAGACTTCAAGGCTAATTGCCGTAAAAACACAGAATGCTAAAGGACGTGTGTAATCGTGTGGGGCATACGACAGTTCAAGTACGAAGAATTTGCGGATATTGCTCTGGCTTGGCTACTTCTTCTTGATTACGGGGCACCTCGCCCCTGGTCCCGGAGATGAGTCCATTGTCAGGATAGTGCTGAGGGCCCGTGAGATGTTTCTGGCTTGGCTACTATATTTCTTTTTAGATAAGTGTCCCTTGCTATTGTATTTTCCATCTTTGATGTATATACTTCAGAATCCGTTTCCAATCACTCCTCTGTGTTAAAAAGTATTAACATCTGTTATTATTCATAAAGTTATCCAAAACATAACTTTATTAATGTTTATACAGTGGTAAAGAATGTGTTTAGTTTCGTTACATAGACGTCCTGTTTTGAAATAACACTAGGGTTATTTTGAGCAGCGTCGGATGACGAAGACGACGGTTGAGATGGCACCTCCCTCTCCAAGCTTCCGCACCACACTAGCAGGAAGACGTTGGACCTTCTACTTCAGATTTAACGTACAACGAGCCTACATGTACGGCGGATCTTCAGTAGAATCAGGTTTCAGGTCCTGGAGTCAAGACCTTACCACTAGGCCACCGCGGCCTCTCGGTACAGAATGTAATTAAGAATAAAAATATAAGAATCTAAAGTAGTTAAAAATCTGACTAAAATTAAGTTTCTCTTCTCATAATTCTTGCAGCAAAAATAGTTGGTTTGCACATTCCAGAGTAGTGCACATCCTTAGATGACAATAAGCCAAGCGGTTTCGGTTGCCGCTAAATCGTATCTTAATTCGTTTAGTGACACTACTGATAAGTTATTTTTAAAATCTCGAAAACTTCAAATAAACATTTCATCTATGTAAATATAATCTATTTCAGCTTACACATTTGCTATAAATTTATGAAAAACGATATTTTTTTGGAAATACTTATTTATACTATTATTGTTTATTTATATGATAGATCATACATATTTAAAAACCAATTTAATAAAGTTATTGATAAATAACCTTTTTCAGAAAAAGCTGTTCCTCTATATGATTCTCTTTTACTCCAAATAAGTTTTTTCAATTAACTATTTAATTTCAGAAAATAATTCATAGGTATAAAAAGGTATGTTTTACATAACCAGAGGCAGTGTTGTCCCCTCGATTTTCCCTCCTTCTTACAGAGTATCGGCGTTTTGTGTTAAACTTCGTAGTAAACTGAAAGGAATCGAGTGTGCATTTTTTATCATCTTCTTTTTGGCCAAAATTTACAATTTGTAGTTTGTAAAAATTACGTTTGTAGACAATTTTGGTATAAAGATCTCGTACTAAAATAATTTATTTAGCATGTTGCATTTTTTATTCATCGCATTCACATACCTCCAAATAGTCATTTGGCAGACAGTCAACCTGACAATGGATTTGCTCCAAAATTTGATACGCGTCTATAATTTTGGTGATAAAGCAACTTGCCACCTCGTTTCGATTTTGAGCTATCATATTAAGAGAGATAGACACGGACGGACATGCAGAGAAACGGGACTGACGTACATAGAGCGTTGATGGATTCCGTCCGAAATTTAATAGAGGTCTACGATTTTGGTGTAAAGACCACGTTCCAAATTTCATACATCTAGCTCTTCGTGTTTTTGAGTTATCCTGCACACAGATTGAGATACACGTTTTTTTAAGGACTCAGGGAGATCTAAAACGTGGAGATTCATCAAAATCTCTGGGTGAATTTTTTGACGATTACAATAGTTTCTCTTTTCCTACTTCGTATACGAGAGAGTATGAGCACGTGTTATACATAAAGAGTTCATAGAGAGGGATTATTTACCTTCAAACGCCATGAAAACTATTTTTTTAAAAATTCAAACAGTACTAAATCACTATCTACACATACTATCCCGACGTTGTTTTTAATCCTGGCATAGAATACTTAAATGGGAACCAATCCAGATGTTTCTCTGGTATCAGCAATGAATGTACATGAAAAAGTAAGATATCTATGATTTCTGTTGTCTGTGTCGGAAAACAAATAAACGGTGGTAAACGAAACAAATTTCTACCTCAAAATTGACGAGTAACAAGAGAACGGTGTTTAAGCTCTTCTCAGAACGAACAAAAGAAGAAAGAAAATGCTTCACGTTTGTTTAAACTGCATTTTTGAAAAGAGAAGCAAACTAACCAGGTTTTTTCTTATTGTTTTTTACCTTGCATGCACTATCGATTCTGATTTTTGAAAATATTACTTATGTTAGAAGAATAAAATGTATAAAACCTTTTTAATAAAAACATGGGAACTAATCCATAGTTCTCAAACATAAATATCGCGAAAATTCTTGAACCGAAGACATAGACAATGTCAATCTATCATAAATAGAGATGAAACTATACAGAAAAAGATTTTATTAGAGCTTATCTTCGCAATTTAATATGAAATAACAAGTTGTCACGAAATTTTTCTGAGAAGATGCATCAAATTTGTTTCTGTTTTGTTAAAATGTGATTCATTTTATCATACAGAAATTTTATCTCTATTCTGCTGCTTCTTTTGCTTTAGAGGAAAATTCTTTTGCTATTTTTTGCTGCATACTGAAAAAATATAATGATGAAACATAGAAATTTCGAAAATGCATATGGTTTTATATTTTTATGGCAATCGAGATTTAAAACTACAGGCTTCATGAGTTTGGGACAAATTCTTCGTAACCGATTACTCGTTAAATTGTCAGATTTGATTATTTTTTCGATTTTTTCCTGGATTACAACGCACTGTTTCGTGCATAATACATATTTATATATAATTAAAGTAATTTTTAATAGAGTTAAGGACCTAAAATTCAATAAAGAAGCATAAAAGAAGTTCTCGAGTAGTAATTGTTATACTTTTGATTTAGAGTAGAAACTAAATCACTAAATCGTCTAAATCACTTTTTCATAACAGTAATTATTTAACTGCAATGTAGTTACCAGCTGGTTATTGCCAAAGTAAATTACTAGTAGTCATTACTAAAGTACCAAATACATTTCAAGCCTGCAGTAATTAAATTATCTGATTCGGCTCAAGCCGACTGCAAACAAGTTAGGTCTGTGTTAACCAAACAAGTTCCTACCATTAACCAGAATGTAAATTACCTTATTGTAAAGTATTTCAGTTGAATGAATGAATTGCATCATTTTTCTACTTTTTTTGTGACATCTCCCCAGTGGTTGGAAGTTAGGGCTTTATTGCGTAAGAACTAGACAGTTGAGTTAGTTTGTTGAAATCATACGTTGAACTCCGCTTCCACCAGTGGTCATTTAGTGCATTAAGGCAAGACATGGTTGAGGGATTTGAATGGGAGGAAGAAGGTTATGGGTTTTATCCTTGAAGAAGTTAACCAGCTTTATTCGAAAATTTGTAAACCGATGTGCACTTTAGCAGTAAATAGCAAGATGCGATCAGGCTGACTCCTTTAGATTTTCCTGGTTTTCCTTCAAGAGAAGCACAAATGAAAAATGCGGACCATTTTCCCCTGAAAGTCCTCCAGGAAGGCAACCTACCCTCATATACTGGTGTTCAAGTCAGAATTCTACATAGGTGCTCCAAGGTTGCTATAGTCGATAGAAGCTGTCACACTTTCCTTTCATCATGAGTCCTTGGCTCATGGACTTGCACAGATTATATAGGCTATACCAAGTGGGATTATGCAATTCAACTCCAGCATACGTTGAAATTCAAAGCTAAGGGGATGCAGGAATACTTAAAAAGTATGTAAATAAGTATCAGAAAAGACGTGCATAGCAGCCATTAAAATAAAAAAATCAAATTAAACAAGAGATGATATTTTGCAGCTCAAAAAAATTACAAAATGTAACATCGGAAAGGCGAGAGTAAATAATTTGACGAAGAAAGGTCAAAACTCAACAGTGAAGCGAAGACTGTAGAATAATAATATTAGGACCAATAGTGAATAGGGTACACATAATAGCCACTTATTTCTCGATGAATAATTATCATGGATCTTCCTTATTTTAAATATTACCAACAGACTTGCTTTTCGATACTGGTAGACTGGTGAACGTTGTAGCGAACTAATAACAGGAAAAGTAATCAATACTTCTGCAAAGTTAAGAACGATAGCATTTTCTATTTCCATTTCCTTGTCGATATCTTTAAAAAAAGATTGATATGTGGTCAGAGATTTATACTGTGAAATTAGATGACCGTAAGATTTGATTTCTTCTATGCAAATGCGTTATTTTGTGATGGCTTTGTACAGCTATGATTTTTTTTATCGGAGCATCTGTTAGGAATGCAACAGAAATCGGACCTCGGCGTCAATTTGCTCCATCTAGCTCAACGAAAGAATGTAAATAACTTCATTTGTGATGGATCTATACCCTCAGGACCATTGCTGCTCCATTCTCCAATTTCAGTCAGATCCTTCTGAAGATAACTCAGTCTCTAGAGCCCAAGTTAAACCCACCAGCTGGCTAATAATCGGCGACTAGAGAATGCCAAACGGCATTCAGAAATTTTAGGGATGAAACAGTTTTTTGGAACTCATAATGAATATTTTGTTCAGTCAGCAAAGTTAACTTTGTTTCCATTCTTGCAAGGTTGCCATACTTAGGGAGTAGATATATTCCACTCCCACAGTATCTAAAATAAATAGACGGATTAAGGTGAGTTCTTGTTTGTTCCAAATGAAGACCAGAAGATGGTTAGCAAAAAGCAATTTGTAACGTAAATGAGAGAGGTTAAGATTTAAAAACAATGAAATTTGGTTAGAAACTCAATTATTAGCCTTGGTTGGCTGAAGAATTCAGTCAAATAGAAATCATAAAAATGTAATATTATTGAGAGAATAAAAATTGAAATCATTTGTATACAAGCGATGTAACATAATCTGAGGTCTAGACATGGAAAAAATGAAAGGAAGGAAGAAGAAAATTATGTGATCACTAAAAAAGAAGGGTTAGCAAGTACTGTTCAGCGTGCGGCAATCGGTTCTATTGTTAACTCTTAAGGAGAACACATGTACTTTGGAATCGAGATTCTCGTCCTCGTATAAAGGAGGGGATCATGTAAGGGGAGAAATTCCAAAGAAATCAGGCAATCGATAGCTTAACATACTGGTGTTCAATATTAAAGGATTTTTTGCTTTTGATCGATTATTTCCAGAACTATTGCATTATTTTAATGAAACTAGATATCTGCATATGTCGATATAATACAAAAGTACATAAAAAGTTTTGGTACAAAAAATACATCATACAAAAGTTGATGATGTGTAAGACTCATCAGAACAGGCTGGTCTAAAACAGAGGTTACAATATCGATCAAAGAATGAGTAATTAGGGGTATGGTGCCCTCTTACATTTATACAGCTCTCACACCGTGAATTCATACTGAAAATGAGACAGTTTATGAGTCTGTTTCGTAAGATCTAGGGGCTTCTCAGATATAATAAACAGGGTTTTTCAAAAATATCAGGCAAAAATGAAAGGGTAGGTCAGGTATACAGAAACAAGCCATTTTCACAATTGAGCATGGGATCGGAAATGCAAAGGGGATTAACTACATGGGACTCTTTGTTAGTGAAAGAAAAGGATACACCAGATGAAATGTAGAACTCAGATTGAATGGAATACAAATTCATAATAGCACTACCCAGTTGCATGAATGAAACATTAGAAGTCTTATACGGCATGGCAGAAACGATAATGGCAAATAGAACAGGCATCAACAACAAACCTTTGAAATACTTAAAGTAAGTGTTCGAAGGACTTGCCATCTTAGGCGATACACACTTCACATGTTGTTATTCGTGCAACTGGATTGTTGTGCTATTGTAAATTTGTATTCCTTTCAATCTGTATTGTACATTTCATCTGGTGTAACCCTTTCTTTCACTTAATTCACTGACAAAGAGCCCCCTGTAGCAAATCCCCTTTGCAATTCCGACCCCGTGTTCTGTTGCGAAATTGACTTGTTTCTGTATGCCTTTCATTTTTGCGAGATATTTTTGAAACGCCCTGCATAGAGTTTAGGTCTGTTCAGAGATTATAGAGATTATATTAGGCTGGCCTATCCATCCGGCGGATTTTCTCACTTTCAAGGAATTCTTTGAACAGATGAGACTTATGTGGACCAACTGATCTTGGTGGCCCAAAAATGAAAACAAGACCAACTGCATTCCTGAAAAGGAAAGCCTAAGGCTCCAATATTTCTTTCCTATATTTTGAAGCAGCCATAGAACCTTTGATAAAAACATAAAGGTGTGTGTGCCTATCCAACATGTGCCTGTCCAGGCCATCAAAACTCTGCCATAGTGGTTTCTTCCTCGGATGTTGAACGCAGACACACGGTCCCTAGGTCTGGGCAGATGAATGTACGTTGCGCATCCGTAATTTGGCTGAAGAATTTGTGTATAGAAAGATTCACAATTATTTTCCTTGTACACATATGCAACAAAAGAAGTTTTAGTTTTTCTTTGCTCAAATGTTTACGTAAGATGATCCTTCAAATACTACAAAACTGTAAAACTTCTTTCTTTGCAGATATTCTTACTGTGCAGTGAAACAGGCTAGTAAGCTCCGAACAGGGTTTTTTTTTCATCTTTCAAAATCACTCAATAAATTTTTAAAAGATGCTTTAATTGACATATATCAGTTCTAAGAAAAAGAGATAGCCATAAAGTTTCCATTCTAAGCAAAATCCTTGAGTTAGTATAACTTTCTCTTGATGAAAGTTGCATTTTAGGTTCAGCTCCCATACTTCTCCTCACACTATGTTTATAAAATTAAGTATTCAAACAATGGAATACAACTGGGAAAATTTTGTTAAAATAAGAAAGTATATTTTTAGTTTAAAAAATAATAGAATTAAGAGATTCTTAACCAATTACTTCAACAATCTTGCATTTAATAATTCTTTTACTAAGCATTTAATACTGGATCTTCTTAAATTTAAAATCAAGACTGAAAATAACGATTCTCTCTTTCTAAGTAATAATAAATCTTTAAATAAAGACTACTGCATTATTAATTTCTTAGACATTGATTTTGAGAATTTAGAAATCCCTAAAATTTTTCATAAAAGTAAAGATACGTTTCCACTTAAAGACAATACAGAAATCTCAATAGCCTTTAGGTACTCCAAAACTTTAAAAAAACGTATCTGCAACTACAATTTCTATAGTAAAAACCTTGATCTAATAGAAGATTCGCATTGCTACTGCAATGAAGATAAATATGCAAAATATATTGATAAAGATAAAGGGCACATTATTACAGGTGACCTGGGAATTGTTGACTCCATCTTGCTGCAGGATTTGATGGGAAGGGGCACTAAATTTAGACTGAGGGAGAAGTTGAAGTACAATAAGACTTTACTTTCTATATGCAAAGACTTGGATTTGTTTATTTCTAAGCTTGCGAGAAGATACCATTGGCCAATTGAAGGGTTCAAAGAATGGAAACACAAGATTATAGAAGAAATTAGGAGCAGATTTTATGTTGACAAGAATTACAGTAAAAATAGAGGTATTTTTGTAAATAAAATAATTTTAAAAGATATAAAAAATCTTAAAGATTCATTTGTTATTACAACTGTAGATAAAGCAGTAAATAATTTTTGTATTTTATGCAAATTCTATTTTAAGGAGCTTTTGATCAATGAATATAACTCCAATGCAACTTATAGCCTTGTAGACTTCACTAAAAAAGAATTAGATAAAAGAATGTTGACTTTTTCTAAAAAAACTCAAAATTAAAACCTGTTCTCTTAAATATCCGCATCTTTTTCCAAATGTTAAATTTCATAAAAATCCTACTAGCTCTAGATTTGTTACATGTGGTACAGGAAGTTACAATTCTTTTATTAGTAAAGATTTTTTCAAATTATTAAATATTATTCTTTTTGAAATTAAAAAAGAAGATAACTTCATTATCTGCAATAATGCTGAAGTTTTGGAACTACTGAATACTAACAAGATTTGCAATTTAAACTCATTTGACTTTGAAAATCTATACACCAATCTACCACATGATAAACTTTTGGAAGTTTGCCTTTTCATGTATAATAAATTTCTGAACGACTCAATAATTAAAAAAACTGACTGGTTCGAGATTTGTAATTTCAGTATTAAAGAAAACTATCTTTTTAATGGCATAAACTATTTTAAACAGGTTTCAGGTATTCCGATGGGTGTTACATTTTCCAGTTCACTGGCCAATATCTTCTTGCACTTTTTTGAGGATAAAATTATTAGAAATAATCTAATTTACGGCTACAGATACATAGATGATTTGCTTCTTTTAAATGCTGATGATTTAGATCTAATTATTAATCGTTATCCAAAAGAACTTAAACTTAATAAAACGAACTCTCATCAAAATAAAGGTATCTTTTTAGATCTTAAAATTGAGATTAACAAGCATATTACTATGATTGGCCTTTATGACAAAAGAGCTGAATTTAATTTTAAGTGTAAAACTCTTTGTGACTTTCATTCCAATTTAGATTCTAGAGTATTTAGAAACGTAATTTTCAGTCAAGCCAACAGAATTAAAGCAATTTGCAACAATAGGAATGATTTCTTATTTGCTTTCAATGTTTTTTAAAAAACTCTAAATAATAACCATTTCCCTTGTAACATTTACAACATTAAAGATTTTGTCCTTAGAAACAGTCTGGAATATACAGTTTAAAAAAACATTTATGCGTAGTTGAAAATGGAAAATAAGGGCTTTTTTTTCTCTCTTAATATTTCTGAATTGGTCTCCTTCCCATACTAGAAAAGAGATTTCTGTCTCGGCCTCTTCTTTCCTTCTTTTCTTTTTTCTGCCTTTCTATTCCTCTTATGGGAATATAGATGGCGCCACGGAGACTAGTGTTTAATGTTTTGCTTTTCTCGAAAGCGCTGGGAAATGATTTTAATCTGGCTTGTTTCTACAGGGGGTAAGTTTTTTTTTTTATTTTACCATATGAAAGCTTATTAATTAAGCTTGATGGCTAACATTTTGTTGGTCTTATTAGCGTATTTAATGTTTTTTCCTTTTTCTTTTGATGTTTGTTCTTGTGGATTTGCTACCTGGTTTCTCTTTTTTGGGGAGAATTCGGGCTATGAGAAGCTCTGTCTTAGCCTAAAATAGGCCTGCTTCTACAGAAAAATTCCCTAAATATTCTTTTGAATCCATTTCGAATAGTTTCTAGCCCTTGAAAAAGTGAACTAGAATGGATTCCTTGTTTTTGTTGTCTGCTTTTCGTTTACTTCAAATTACTATAGGATTGCTTGTATTACTTTCTTTTTTTAATGTTGGCTTTATTAGTATATCTGTTTATAAAATTAAGATTTGAATTTAAAGTGAAAAACGCTGAAACTCTCAATTAAATTTTCAACTTTATTACAGACACTTTTAAAAGGATTGGATTAACATTCTGAAGAAATAATAAGACGAAATTTTTTTTTTATGTTCTCAAAGAAATTTCAATTTTTTTTGTTGCACTACTACTGTACTGTATCAAGCGCCCACTTTTAAGTAATACGTCGTAGCATTTCAACTACAGCCAGATAACAGACTCCAACATATTTTTGGAGCTGTGTTTAGACGCACAAAAATTCTGAAGTAAATTATGATGTTGTGTATTGCATCACATATTTTCTATTATTTCAATTCCACCGCAGCAATTATTCCTTAAATGTATATTTGGGAACTATTTAAACAAAGATAAAACATACGAGTATAAATTTTAGAAATGACAATTGCTGAAAAAGTCAATTGTTGATCATTTTTGTTCAAGTTCCTAGGACAAGGTTTAATCCGTTTCTGAAGTTATGTTTATAAAAAATTTTAAATAGTTGAATAACTTCACAAGAACAAAATCTGCAATCTTATTTTCAGTTTAGTGATGGCGAGTAAGAGAGAATTTGAAATAATGGAAAGAGTGAAATCGTATGGATTTAATCACTTAATTCTAAAATAAAAAGTCTTTAGTTATAATATTTTTAAATAATATCAAAAATGTTGCTGTGAAACAAAGAAATTCGTTACAAAATGCCCAAGTAACAGGTATCTTTTCTTCTCCGTCCATGTTTAAATAATTTTTTTCGACGAGAATGTATTAAATTCCTACCGAAATCCGGATAGCAATTAACAATATTGATCAAGTGGTATTATCGGATATCAATTATAAAGCGTCATATAGAGATCTTAAGAAATCTGTGCAAATCTAAATGGAACTAGAAACAGCGCAACTGAAAACTTTGGTGTTTATCAAATTTATTTGGTGTAATTATGTATTAGGAAATTCTGCTAGTGAAATAACTGATCACAAAAGACTTTCTGAATTAAAGCCTGAGTAATAAGAAAATGGAAATAAAACCAAACCCTAATTGCAAGCACAATATATTAATGAACATTTTTTACATTATTTGAATATATTGACAGATTGTGCAAATATTCATACATAGGTTTACAGAACTATATATTTTAAATGAATTAAACTATGAGTTAATTAATGAATTGAACTATATTCCAATTTACGTAGAATATCTCTATGAGCACCTCAGGCTTTTGAAATTTTGACTTTGACCTCCAGAATTTTGATAATAAATTATTGAATACATTTTAGAACACTTTTAAAATTGTGCTTTTTAAACATATTATTTTTATTTTTATTATTTTAACCTACGTTTATGCAAATATCGGAGATGCGATTTATTTTTGGAAGGATTGCTCTTGACAATGCTGTTTTAAAAATTTGAGCCCCTTTAATTAAAAAACTTTCTGATTAAAAACTGCATTTTTGCAGTTTTTCATTAATTTTCTATTTGATGAATTTCTCCTGATTTTATTAAGTAAACGCACTTTTTAAAACAGTTCTTTTCTCTATCATTAATGAGATGTTTATTTGGAGATTTTATTTTATATATGTAAGTATATACATGGGTCGCAAAAAAGCTTTCGATTTATAAAGGGGTCGCTAGCAGAAAAAAGTTTAAGAAACCATGGGATAGAATAATATATGGATTGCATCTCATCTTGATAAACTCATCTTTGAAGACTGCACAAGGCTACAGTGATGATGCTGATTGTCCTGCCATCTAGTGGATGCTGGCGTTAGTGAACGCGTAGATTTTTGTTGATTCTTGATTTTCTGGTTCTCGTTTCTTTTTAACTGGAACAGTATATCTGAATCGTTTATTTTTTTCCATACTGTAGAAATGTAAACGTTGTTCACATATCTGTTCTCAGCGTGAATAAAATTTCTGAAAACTTCGATGAATAAAATTTAAATTAAATATAAAAAAGGGCACGAAAAAAAAAAACACTGAGCATTTGAAAATTTTTTCTCTAAGGCTTCTATGCTAAATATTTTTAAAATAAAAATAATGAAATAAATTATGTTAGTACCTATTTTAAGGACATCTAGCAATTTTTGTGACGGTTTTGAGATACTGAAAGCAAAAAATAAATGAGTAGGCTACAAATCATCTTCGGATCCATAGATTACCAAATGCGAACATTTTTTATTATATTTGGTACAGCTATACACAGCAAAAGAAAATTTTAGTTTGTTAATGCATAAATAAGTGAAATGCGTCGTAGTTTCTCTCAATGTCTTAATCCTAATATTTTCTACGTTTTGAAATGCAATACATAGGCAATTATGTAATTTACATACATACTTTTCCAGTTATTTCTTTTTATTGAATATTATAATCGAATATACACACATAATTTCATTTCATAAATAAATGTGCAATATTCAAACAATACCCAACTAAAGTTCATGAATTAGTAAAAAAAAAAAAAAAAAAAAGACCTCAGCAGCTGCAGGGATAGATTAGTAACAAAATTAGTTCCGAAGCAATTCTATTGGAAATAAAAAATAATCACCTGTATTGTTTACAACAGAAAATGAATATCATAAGCAAAGAAGTTTACATTGATATTGTTTCTCTTCTTAAATTACTGATTTTCTAAGGCTTCTGAAATAATACAGAAAGCGCTTTTTATTACATCATCGATTTACTTTTGGTAACATATTGATCCTTTTGGTATCATAATATTCTAATTTTCCCGCACCGGCACAGTCTACCCAGAGGGTGTAAGGCACTCATAATATTCTAAGATTCTCTTGGGGTTACGCAACTCCATACGATAATGTGAAAAGATTTCACCTTAGAGCCCAGCATTGCTGCACTTGTCATGTTCTGCCTATCAGGTTCTAGAAAATTAAGTTATCAGGTACCAAAAAGGAAAATTTAAATGTTACAATCAAACATAAAACATTTCAATATAACGAACATAAATTCAACAAAACCACAATCAAACATAAACGACAGTTTTTGTAGAAATTGTGTTTTCTTGAAGTTTTCACAACTTTCATTCTCTTATTTTTTCGGGCTTTCATTATTTTTGACAGCAGTCTTGCATAAGGAAGTATTCTTCCGATTTGAATTGACATTATAAACATAAGTACAACTGTTTCTGATCTATGAAGGTATATTTCAATTTCAGTTTTTCTCTCTTGCTTGCACAATTGGCAAACTGTTTCTTTTTAGAGCTAACCTAAGGATTTTTCAGATATTCGTGAATTGGTTATTTTAACCCCAAATGGGCAACTTAATCGACTTTAAACCTTTTTCGAAATGTATTTTCACAAATGTGGTTTTAAATTTTACAGAGTATGTACCTTATCATAGAATAAAATTTTCCCATTCGTGTTTATCTTATCTAATACCAATACGCATTTTAGATTAATGATACACATGTTTTGAATACCCTTTTATATTGCTATTCTAAAATATTTGTCTTAATTTAGTTTAATTAGCTAATATATCATTAGGTACGGTTACAATGTTATCACTTTTTTTACTACCATTATTTTAGGTTTTACCACCTCTTGAAAAATCTATAATTTTTGTTTAATTTAACGAAAACAAATTTCTTTACAACGAAAAAGTACTATTAATATTTACAATTCCCTATGCATTCATTATATTCAACGATCCTGTTACTAATTTCAAGAAGAATTACAAAGGCGTTTATAGATATATTTTGTTGCTTCTCTGATATATCATTGGTAACACACCCAGGGCCGGGTTAAGCTCTTCAGAAGTCCTTAGGCAATGCAAGTTTCGGGGGGCCCCTTGCCTTTTCCAAACTTCCAGAACGAGATTTTTTTATTGATTTTAATTTAATATCTGTATAATAGTTTTTAAGTAACAAATATTACGACAAACTGAATCAGCATAACATTTAATTACGGGTCACCTTCAGGAGAGTTGGTTTCAGTATCTAACGCATAAGAAATTCAGCTTAAAAGTAATTTCAAACAAAATTATGGTAAAAATTACAAAACTTTTTTAACACTTTCTAAATACTGAAATTTTGCCAAGGTTAAAAAAAAAAAAATTGAACCACATCGATCTGCAAACGAATCTGTAAACATGGGAAAAATGTCTTAAAAATAATGTTCTGAAACACTTGCTGGTTATGGAATATGTTCGAGTACATGTCCTTTGTAAATCAACGCGGTTCAAAATTACGAGGACTGTCCTAAAATAGCCCTCGTGTTACTTCAAAACGCGACGTTAATATGAATAAACCACCTTTGTGAACCAAACGAAAACACAAAATTTTGATTATCCTGAAAATACCATAAAAAACATTTCGGAGCCTTTGCTCAGTTACATACGTTGCTTATTTGATAATCAAGCCCTGAATACATCTGTAAATATGGCTGGATTAACCGCAAGGTGCAGTAGGCGCGTGCCTGGGGCCCCGGGCTAAAAGGAGGTCTCGAAATGCAGATTTTTTTAAAAAAAATATCTTATTTTTATAATGTTTCAATATTCAGTATTAAATTAACTCTCTTTCTTAAACTTTGTGACTCATTAAACTTTGCGTAGAAAATAATAGTTATTTATTCAATACTAATTATACACAAATTAATTTTGCTAAAAAAGAGTAATTATATTTCCTATCATGCAACAAATCCTTAACTTATTTTGATAATATTTATGTATGCCTATTTAAGATATAAAAATGCGATCACTTAATAATATAATAGTAATCATTAGTCAAAATGTAATTATAATGACTAAAAGAACTCGGAACTATACTATTGCAAAGTATGATGATTAAAAGTCTAAATATGCAAGTATGAAGTGTAATATTTCAGAGGGCCCAAAGAAATTTAGTGCCAGGGTCCCATTAAACTTAATCCGCCCCTGCCTGTGAACATAATAGATTCATAACTTTTCAAAATCTACCATTAGTCTTATAGACATTTCTTATTTTCTTCGAGTTTACTTATTAGTAATATCGCAATTATCCTTCAATAAAAAAATGCCGTTTTCTCATTTTAAACGGCTTCAGGCTTTCAATAGTGGGAGGAGGCATTAGACAATCAAGCGGCGTTACAATGGGGAGTGGCATCCTGGCAAAGTGTTTAGTTCACCCCATCTCAGTTGTCATATTTGGAGTAATAAATTGAAATGTGTACTGCTATTCCGTCTTCGCGGTGCCCCTTAAGACTGGAAGCCGGGTCCTCTATTTCATCTTGCTCCCCCACCGTTGCTACGCCACCATGCACCCTTCAGAAATTTTAATCACCAATTTAACATTTGTTTGACGCAGTTTCGCCTTTTGCAGCATTAAACCCATATCAACCAATCAATCACCCAGAAATCCGAAATGTCGTATGAGATTCCTTATTTACACAATTGTTTTTCTAAATGTTGAAGAAACAAAATTATAATGTAGTATTACTAATTTTGATTATTGTTTTAAACACACATTTTTAAGTACTACAATACTTTTGCAATGCGCTGAATGAGCAATATATATTTGCTTTTGTTTAAAGAATTAAATATCTCGTACCTAATTCCGAGCAATAATTTCATAGTTCGATGTAATAAAATTATTTTTATACATATGTTGTGGGGAGAAAACAATGAGACGTACACGTTTAATTTGTAAGAATAAGACTCATATAAAAATTGTAAAGAATTATTCCTCTAACGTAATTTTATGTAGTGTTTTAAGAAAAAGTCTAAAAACGTTCACCGATTCAAACTCCGATTTGTTGCATTTTCAAATTGTAAGGCATTCCCAACTTTTCTGATAATACTCAAAGAAGGGTCATCTCACAAAGGATATAGCCCCCTATGGCGTGGAAATGACTATAGAAGGGGAAGGCAATGCCTTTGTACAGAGCCTAACACTTTTGAGAATAACCTTCTCTTTCGGCCTGACAAATTTGTTAAACATAGCAGTCTGAATGCGTGCCGACTGGAGGGTTAAGACTTACGGCCGGGTCATCTATTTCCTCTTGCTTCCCCACCGTCGCCATGCCACCATGCACTCTTCAGATATTTTAATCACCATTTTAACATTTGTTTGACGCAGTTTCGCCTTTTGCAACATTAAACCCATATCAACCAATCAATCACCCAGAAATTCTAAACGAAGAGCAGAAAATCATGTCTTTTAGAAAGCCAAATAAATGACTGGCATATTGAAGTCGTATACATTCGTCTGAAGGTACACCTGAATGAACTTGACCTTGTCAACACACATAAAATCTTATTACAAGCACCATGACCTAAATATTAACCAAATTCGTTATTCTGGTTTTCCATATAATGTTATAAGGTGGAGAACTATCAGGATGAGCAAACGATGAGTTGATGCCGTTTGATTCCAAGAATCTTGCGGAGAATAATTAAAATATATGACAGATATTATATGTTTGCCTAATTGTGATAAAAATGATTTAATTTACAGTTGAAATAACATTTCTAGAGTAAAAACAACTTTGTGATCAAAGTTAAAAAGTATAAGAAAAGCAGGGAAGAGTGAAAAGCCAAGCTTTCTGGCTCGTTAGAACTATTCTCCCAAAGTAGAAATTGGCAAAGAGCTATGGAGCAATTCCGATTATTGCCTGAAAAAAGAAGACCGGCGTTACGATGCCAAAATCGAGTATGGAGGTGTAATTTCTAGGCGGTTTAGGGAAAATAAATGGTGCTAATTAAAGAGTAATCGCAAATGATCGCACTAATTAGCACACATAGCACATTTTGAGATGAAGTAATAAAGAATTTAGATTGAAGTTATTGGTCTATATTTGCAACGTCAGATAAAAGTCAATACATCTTAATAGGAGGAAAGTTTTGGAAGACTTGTTTATGAATGGCTCGAGACCTCTTCTTGGAACTTGATACGAAAGGATCAGCTGTTGAAATGTTTTCACATAAAATATCGCTTAACGATGCTGCCGACTCCATCAAACTTTGACTAACACAGGATAATGGATTTAATGACCTTAAAAGTACTCATTAATCTCTCTGAAGTTTGTGACATGCATCTTGACTTTTCATCATGGACAGATAGTTAAATCTAGGATATTTGATATTTTGAAGGCAAAATTTTCTTGCTCAGAATAGTAACATCAATACGATGTCAATCATTTTTGTGTTCCCATATTCCTCTATTTTCCCTCTTCACATGTGCAGTTTTCTTTGCTGTCTTAGATAACATTTCCAACTTTAGGGGAGGACTTCGTTATTTTGAGTTATGGTCAGATGACGTCGAAGCCGACATACCACTTTCCGAACTTCCACGCCTTACCAACATGAGGGCAACTTGAACCAGGCCACAAACAAAGTAGATCTTCGGTGGGATCGGTCTCGAACTTACGATATTCACATCTCTAAAACTACTCTACAACAGTGCCTCCACGATTACAATCCTGAGCTTTAAGAAGTTGTATGTGTGGCCTATTTTTCAGTCATCATATTTTTGTTACCTTTGATAGGATTTTGCAACAAGGAAAAAAAAGATTTTTTTTAAAATTATGCAATAACAATTATCAATCAAGGCTTGAGAAAGTAACTACTCAATAATATATAAAAATCAGGCTACACTGAAATTTTTTGCTGAGTTATGAACAAATATACTGATATTTTTCCAGACTTTTTAAATTGCAAAATTGAACCTGTCGACAGTATGTGGCGTCAGTTAGCCGCTATATGATATTCGCAGCCACTCTTTTAAACTGCAAAAAAGCCTATTTCATCTTTTATCGGTTAGTAATCAATAACTAGGGTATTTTTGTACACCTACTAATGATTTTGTGGCTTTGAAGGCGTGTGAGCATCAATCAAATGGTTCTGACAGCATTTGTGAATAGATTATATACTTTTAAATTGTCTACATTTATGTTACTGTGTATCCAAACATCTGATATTTCACTGCCTAGTTAATGATAAAGATCAAACTGTGATCTCAATCACATATTGAAAATAAATCTATAAATTACGATAATTTTATTAAAAAATTTATAGATGCATCGCTTTGTTTTGTGTAGTAAAGTAATATGACTGTTAGAGTTAACCCTCTGACAGCTTAACCCGCGATTTATGCGGGTAGGAAGTAAGTCTATTTTCTGCTTCATCCTACGATTTATGCGGGTAGGAAGTAAGTCTATTTTCTGCTTCATCCTGCGATTTATGCGGGTAGGAAGTAAGTCTATTTTCTGCTTCATCCTGCGATTTATGCGGGTAGGAAGTAAGTCTATTTTCTGTTTCATCCTGCGTTTTTCGCAAGCTATTTGTATTTACTTAGAGCTATTACAGCTTTGAATCGTACTGTACACTAATAAACCCTTGCACATAAATAACAATTCGCTTCGTTCAAACATATTCGAACATGTTTGCAAACGTTGCATCTAATTAGCGATTTAAAAATATTCAGCAATCAGAGTGTTAATGAATTTAATCGAAATAATTCTGTTTCTGCAAGATTAATTTCTCTATCAATCTTCATATGAACCGATGACATTTGACGTAATTGACACAACGTCCACTGCTAAAAAACTTACTCTTGGATAGATAGATATATACAAAAAAAAAACTGTTTAAGTTACTTGTCATTGAAACAGGAAAGTGAGTGAGAGAGAGAGAGAGCGTGAGGGGAAAAAAAGAGGAAAGAAACAGCTGAAAATTGGTGAGCCCCACCCAAGACCGTAGCATGGAATGGGGGGGATAGTGACGCAGTTTTTCTGTTTGCTTTATCAATGCTTGCTGTGGGTTCAAGATTCTCAGTAATAACAGACAAACTGGCATAGATTCCACAGGGCTAGATGTCAGTGCTTCTTAAGCATTTTTTTTGGAGACCGCTTATCGGGAGGGGAAAAAAGTTCTTGATCCCATTTTCATCCGAAAAACTTGTCGCATCGCCAAAATTGAAAATGAAATATAAATTATTGATAATGCAAAAGAAGTTAATATTAAAACAGTTATTCAGCATATTTGAATAAAATATTTCAAATCAAGAGTGTTATGCACTTTTATTTAATTTGACTTGCTTCCTGTTTGCAAAGATAGAGTTTTAAAATCGAATTTTCCCTCATTTCCTGATGTGCTGGTGTTTTGAAAATGGGTTTACTTTTGTATTCTCGCTGGCAGTGCACTATTTTAATATTTTCAGAGCTTAATCATCAGTTAATCGATTAATTTAATTAAATTTTGATTTTATATGAGTGGCGTCACCTGGAAGTGAATATGAGAACTAATTGATTACAAGGTACCATAATATATTATAATAATGAATTAATGACCAAAGATTGAAAAGTAGAAAATAATTAAAACAAGAAAAACATTTTTTGAGCACTAACAAATCGCGTTTTTAAAAACTGCGTTAATTAAATCAATTTTCTTAAATCATTTTGCTTAAAAATATTAAAGTATCTGAAAAAAAAAGCGGCGTGAAGATTTGATGACCCTATTTGCGTTCTACGAACAACCACTTTAGTTGTAGGCCCACAGTTTACGATGCCTTGTTCTGTGTTGATTGTTTACCTCAATGTTAAATTGATCCACGATTTAACAGTAAAGCTGTGATGGAGAAATTCTCCATCGATTTCCATGTGTCTTACACCATTGTAGGTTGGCGAGGCCAGTAAAGGGATGGGGAACATTGTAGCTACATTTTGAAGAAAAAGGAGAGCCGTCTCAACAAATTTGAGCACCCTGGACTAGAGTAATTTGGCGCTTCATCAGAACCGTAATTAGGGATTTGAGAGCCTATGGTCCAAAGAAAATACCTACCTAATGAAATAATTGAGGATTAAAAATATGCCGTCTGTTCTCTGATAAACGCTTTACTGTTCTGCAAATCGTAGCCTTTTCAAAATAGGATTTTGTAACCAGTTTACATAACGTAGGCAACTTCTATTTCCCGCATAATTTAGGACTTTCTCACAATCTGTCTCTGTATGAATATCTTTTTAAAAATGATATACATGTTTATGTAACATAACAAAATCCATGGCTGTCTAGTTACAAGCCATAATCATATCTGTACTTTAACGTGCTTAAAATTATAGCTAAATATTTTTGGTTCAAAATTAAAATTAGTATAATAAATTTTTAAGCGCCTTTGGATCATTGTCGGCCCTCGGCTACATCCCAATTAGCCCATTGGATAAGACGGCTCACGGAAAAAGTCACTGAAAGCACGTTGGGAAAAACTGGATATTTTTAACATTCAGAGACTTTTAGTTTGAATTCATACCAAGGCCTTGTCTCTGGAAACGATTTTAAGAAACGTGATGACATTTTTTATTCCGTTATAATTGTGCAATTCATAAACTAAATGTAAATGTCAGTATCTAATATTGTTAAAAGGAAAATTCGACACCCTTCAGTAAAAAATGCGAAATAGATGTCCAATCAGGAAAACACCTAGTGATATGAATTGGTTAGTAGAATTTTTGTCTAGTTGTGGTAGCAAATATCTGGATGTATCCATATTTATAGCGTATCATACACTCGTGTCCAAAAGTTAAGCATAATTCATAAGATGCGAAAAATTTGGAGCTAATTTGGATTCATTGGCTTATCATTAGTTGTACATGAAATACAGGATGTCCCATCCTAGAACTAGGATGCCTTAGAATTCTTTCAAAAGAAAGAAAGAGGTGATAAAGAGGCAAGGTAAACAATATTTAACACAGAACCTTGTGTTGTACTCCACTCATACTAGCAAAAAAGGAAAATTTTCTGGAGTACAAGATAATATTTTATTATTGTAAAAAAAATAAAAAAAATACTGAAACAACAGATAGATGGTGTTCTCGGTGATTGGCTGGTATTACATGCCCTTTATCTAAAGTGCGATGCATGTCCTATATTGCCGTAACGCGTATTAGACAGTCTGTTGACTAACTATACAATGCGACATGCATTTAAGAACTTTACCACCGCCATCAGGAGTTTTTAAAACAATATCCATCCCCAGTGAAGGTGGTGGACCTGTGTCTCGATTTCCCGTTCTCCACGCCTGAACTCATTTGACTGCTTCTTCTAGGAACACATGGGACAGTTGATGTCCAAGAAACCTGGGGACTCCATTGCAAACTTAGTTGTGCCAAACGCTGTTACTGCTGTTTTTGTTGTTTTGTAGCGAAAGTTATATGTAATAATTGCTGTTTGTAACTTTTAATTGTGTTTTTCCAAGTATTATATTTTTACGTGTTTCCTACTATTATAAACATGATACACTGTAAAAAATATCCGTTTTTTTCCGGACTTTTTCCGTATATTTGACGGTTTAAAGCTGTTTTGTTGACAAAACGGTTTTTCACCGTTTTCCGCTCCAGCCATAAACGGTTTAAAACCGTCAGTTCAAATTCTATTTTTCGTCCTACGGTATTGCTTTCCGTATGATAACTTTCCCTTTTCTTAAATGTAATTTTATTGCATTCATTTCATGTTTTTAATAGGGTTCCATCTCCGCTATTGTTTACACATGTTGCAGTAACCTGTTGTCACTCATGAAAGCTAACCCTAAAACACGTGTTCTGGCAATAGTTGATTTTTACACGACTAGGTGGCGCCACTAGAGCTATAGTGACTTTAAAACTCAAATAGATTATTTTTACTTCATTTTTTGAAGTCTCCGGCGGTCTAGTGGTTAGAGCGACTGCCTTTTATTTCTATGAACGCTGTTTTGATCCCCGGCTCGGAGGAGTTAGAAGTTTTGTCACCATCTTGCATCGAAATCGTCCAAGTAAGTTCAATTAAAAATTATATCAATTAAACTAATTGAAATTAATAGTTAAGCCTTGATTAATTAATATTTCTAATCGATAATACACATCAGCACATTTCAATTCGAACAGAAGGAGAAAACAACTCAACTCAGTCGATGACATCACTTACTTCGATGACTTACTTTTTACGGAGAAAACTTAATTTTATACGGTAAAAAACCGTTGTGGCTACGGATTTACTTCGTAACTTTTACGTGAAAAACTTGTTCCTGTATGGTAAAAAACCGTTGTGCCTACGGATTTACTTCGTAACTTTTACGGTTTTGCACAACCAACCCAGCTGCCAGTTTAAAACCGTAAATTTTACGGGATTTTTTTTACAGTGTATCGTCAAAACGTTTAAGTTCTTTTTTCTTGAAATTCTTTATTTATGTTTTCATAAAGTTAATAAAAAATGAGCTCTTTCTAAAATTATATAACTGCTATCTACGAAAATATTTGGGCAAAAACATGTAAATATATATGACTATCAAAAAAGTTATAAATTTTGACTTCAGTCTGCCATAAAGAATTTCATGTTGCACAAAAGTGTCGACAATAATCTTCTCCCTAGATAAGACTTTTGTGTCAAAATAGAGACTGACAGAATATAAATATTGCGAAAAGTTTTTCGTTCTATGTGGTTGATAATATTTTAAAAGCAAAATCATAAATGCACTTTCCTTTCCATTGATATTTTTTAATCTTTCAGAGTCAGTTTGCTAAAAACAATTTTTCAAAACTGCTATGTTAACAAATTTAAAAAAAATCGCGTCCATCAGTGTTTATATATTTAATAAAGTTGATTTTTAATTTTTCAATTTTAGAATTAATTTTTTTTTATATTCTTACTTTGGAGACTTTTTGCACGAATCAGTAACTGATCAGATGATAATTCACCTGTTTTTCTATTAGTTAGCATGTCAGAAATTTCTAAATGATACAATGGCAATTTAAAATAACATCCTCCTTTAAACTGCTCCATTAAATTTTGACAATAACCGTTCATCATAAATTTGTCTTTAAGATAGTCCTTGGGAATAATTTTAATGTTGTCATTTTTAGTTTGATTTATGGCTATATAATCACCTGCTTTAAGATAGATGAATTTACAAACGACTTGATTATTAAACCCCCGACTTAAGTTTTATATAAAAATTATATTAAGCTCCATTCAAAACTTATATCTCTATAACTTTACCTATTTCTTTTTTTATTAGGTCAGTTTACTTTTCATAAATTTCTCCAATAGTAGCTCTTGCAGAACTTTCGCGAATTTGAAAGCATTTTTACTTTAAATGATAAAACGAGATTAGAAACGCTTTATCCAGAATTCATTCAAATAAATCTAATATGATTCTATAATATTGCAATCGAGGGAGAGCTGATTTTGCAGCGCTTTTTTTAATTGCCAGTGAAACCTTATTTTTTAAGGCTAGTACTTATGAAACTTCATAATACCAATCCGAAGGCAACATATCAGATTTGTATGCTTAATTAAAAGGCGAATTGATGAAACTGAAAATTTATCGCTGTTGACGGAGGAAAATATTTTACTACAGTTTATTTTATAAAAATTATGGACTTTCTTATTCAACAATGGCTCCATTATACAGAAAGCAGCTTCTTCTTTTTCAATTCCTACTATTAGTTCACACTCTCCCTATATATATTTATATATCTTGTTCAAATTTTCTATCGTTAATAAAATACTTTTTATTCATCCACTCAAGTTCAAATACATTTTTTAAAACTTGTAGTGGATGACACTTGTTGTTAATACAGTTTTTTCAAATATTAATTCATTAATTAAATTAAATTTATTAATTTTATTTATTGGAACCTCGCACAGGCTACGATCATGGTGTAGGGATAAGAATTGCGGAACGGGACTCGGTGGCGCAACGGTAGCGCGTCTGATCCCAGATCAGAAGGCTGCGTGTTCAAATCACGTCCAGGTCAAGAGATTTACTCAAGACATATCATGTTTGCACTTAATTTATATTCTGAAAAATATCTCTTGTTGGTAATTGCATCCAAAAATGTTTAGTTCCCCGTTTGAATGGATAAATTTAGGTCTATTTTTTTCTTCATTTCCTACTATTAGTTCACACTCTCCCTATATATATTTATATATCTTGTTCAAATTTTCAATCGTTAATAAAATACTTTTTATTCATCCACTCAAGTTCAAATACATTTTTTAAAACTTGTAGTGGATGACACTTGATGTTAATACAGTTTTTTGAAATATTAATTCATAAATTAAATTAAATTAATTAATTTTAGTTTTATATGGGAGAAAAAAAATTCTAAAATAAAATTTTTCTTTGTTGACCTAAGTAGGAATTGACTTTAAAATTTTTTTTTTATATTACTTGTTTTAAATTAACTCTCTTTCTCAGAATTGATATCACATTTCCTCTCCCAGTGTATTTGACGAAATCAAATTTAATATGACATCACAAATTCTGTAAAACGGACTGACTCCCACTGCACATTTGAAATACAGTAGAGTCCCACTAATCTGGGCACCGATTGTCCGGACGTCTGGTTAATCCGGATGGGATTTAAAAAAGATGTTTTGTTTTGTTGGTCCTACATCAATTCGTAAGTTGAAAACTTAGGTCTAAGTACACAGCAGTATTAAAACTAAAATTAAACTATAAGAAAAGTGATATGTATTTATGGAAAAAACATCGATTTTTATAGTTTTACCCATTGAAAACTTGTATTACGTGCATTTTAAGGCAAATTCCGTTTAATTCGGATTTTTGGTGATCCGAACAGGGACCGGTCCCGTGTAGTCCGAATTAGCGGTACTTTGTTGCACTGCGATCAAATTGAGACATG
Organism: Araneus ventricosus; assembly: GCA_013235015.1. NCBI lineage: Eukaryota > Metazoa > Arthropoda > Arachnida > Araneae > Araneidae > Araneus > Araneus ventricosus. The sequence continues at coordinate 122,977 of BGPR01001071.1, read as the reverse complement.
CAATGGAAATGAATGAAATTTTACTTTCTTTAATAAAAATTTTTAAATCAAAATGACATTTCTTATTCTTAGAAAAAATAGACTAAAAAATTCTTCTTTAGGAATTTAGCTTTAAAATAAAGTGTCTAAAACTTTCTTCCATTCACGACACTTTTTCGGTCAATAGAATTTTTTGCGACGCCGTTTTAACTCGAAAAGTTTTTCGTGATCGCATTTTTGTCTGGAAAGAGAAATTCTTCAGACTTCCTAGTATGCAAGGAAATGAAACCAGAATTCGTGCTAAAGCCCATAGCAAATAAAGGGAAAAGTTCAATACATTTATTTGATAAATTTTAAATGAAATGCTTAAAATCAAATAATTATATCTGCAATTGTTATTAAAGTATTTGATTCTGAAATTCTTAGATTTTATTTAGGATTGCTATTATATATTACCTCCTTGAGATACAGATTATCTCTAAAGTCTGATAAGATGTTATATTTTGTGAATATATTTTCTTGTTTATATCCATATAAAAATCCACTGGACACTTTAATTGTTTAAGATTGTGTTCTAATTAATTAATATGATTAATTTTGTGTTCTAATTAATTAATATGATTAATTTTGTGTTTTAATTAATTAATATGATTAATTTTGAGTTCTAATTAATTAATATGGTTAATTTTATGTTCTAATTAATTGATATGAGCGCTTAAATGAAAGATATCGAACTAAAGTTTCTACTGTTGGATTAGAATTCTGCTGTCGGGACAGACTTGTCTTTGTACGCTGAAATTTTAAGAAGTCTTGCCCTGAAGTAAATTGAAAGACTATTTTTAGATTTCATGAATCTTGTCGTATTTGCATCGAAGAAAGAATACATTAAAAGTTACGATAGTTAGGCAAACTCTTGAGACGAACGAGCCAAACCTATCCTTCATAACAATCGGCAATTATCTGAGAGCCCAAATTTTATTCTTACAAATAAGGAATTCTTGAATTAAAAATTTAACAATAATATTAAATGGATCGATATTAAGATAAGGGAAAAAACAGTGAAACAAAAATTGCTTTCTTTATTTTCAGGAATCTAAGTAGGAATCTTGCATTTCCTTAAAGTCAGTAAGGAAATCCATTATCTGTACGACTTTTTTGGAACTTGCAGTTATCAATTTCAGGCACGGTTCCAATTTGGCAACAGTAATTTGGCTCTTAAATTTACATTTAATGGAATTTGCTTTAGAAAAGGATTAATGACATAAATATTTAGATCTGACGATATTGAAATAACATAAGGAACACTTCTGTTATACCGTGTTTAGATTCAGTTTTGTTATATTGACACCCAGTTTTAAAGCAACCCGAGGAATATTTGGAGATGGACCTCCTCATTTTGAACTGTGATCAGATGACGAAGACGACATCTGAGCCAGCGCCCCTTTTACAAATTTCTGCGCTATACCAGCGAGAGGACATTTGACACCAAGTACTTTAGCGTGCGTCAGACTCACTCGTACGGCGATTCCTCTGTTAAATCTGTTTTCGAGCCTAGGCCCCTCAAACCTTACCACCAGGTAAGGTCGAGAAGCTTAGACCTTATTACCAATAGGTCACCGCGACCCCACTCTTCTCAGCCGTGAGAGATCAGGCAGAAAAATTAAGCAGTAACTGGGCCACACAATGCCAGATTAAGCCCTCTAGGGACCCTTAGGTAATGCAAGTCTCGGAGTCACCCTTTTCTCCTCCTCAACTTCCAAAACCAGATATTTTGTATTGATTTTAATTTAATCTCTATACAAGCAGTTTTAAGTTGAAAATTTTGACAAACTGGAACAGCAAAACATTTAATTGCGGATCACTTTCAAGAGAGTGGGTTTCAGTGTATGCTCAAAATAAATAAATAAAATTAAAAAATAAATGCAAAACTAAAATTTAATGGTCACTTTATACAAAATAGTATAAAGATGACAAAATTTTTTAACACAATCGGAATACTATCTAATCATAGGACCTTACATTTTTTAAATAATAAAGAAATATTTTTTAAGAATTATAAAGTAACTTAAAACAAGTAATGCAATAGGTAATCAATTAGGAATGTTGTTAGAATAATGTTCCAAAATTTAAACCATTCTGGATTTTAATTTGAATAAGTTCGAGTGCACGGTCTTTATAAATTAAATGAAAGCACAAAATTAAACTACTTTGAAAGTACTTCAAAAAGATCTCTAGGCCTCGGGGGCACCCAAAATTGCGGGGCAAATAGGCAGTTGCCTACTTTGCCTATTTAATAATCCTGTCCTGGAGCCACATGCACGAATAAGCGACCAAACTGGCATTTCTTGTTTGTCATGTTCACCTCGAAAACAGATAACTCTTATTTGTTTGCGCATTTTCTTAAAATTCCATGTGTAATAAATACATCCTTAACAGTTCAAAGTTTCGTTTACATGTAGAAAATTACGGTTTGTATGCTGTAAGAGCCCATTTCTAACAGCTCACAATTATTCGTTCAAAATAATTGGTCATTTGGAGGATTAAAGAGCCGTATACGATTCGTGAGTTGAACTTTGATGACCCCACAACTAGTGTAAATAAATTCCAAAAATTTATAAACCAAAGGAAATGTCCTCCCCGTGACTTTCTCGTGTGCTAAAACAATATGTATCGTTTCGTGCTTCGTAGCATATTGAAGAAAACCAAGTATGCATTTTGGATCTTTTCCTTTTATCCGAATGGAACCAAAATTTGATACAGATCTACGATTCTAGCAAACCACATACCAAACTTCATTTATTTATGTTGTTGTGCTTTTTAGTTACATACGCGAGTATACAGGCTGAAAAACAGTCAACCCTTTGACGATTTTTTTTTCAACATATGATACAGATCTATAATTCTACTGCTAAAACCATATGCTGAATTTCATCCTTCAAGCTCAGTACATTTTTGAGATATTGCATCCACACGCACATGCACATGGATGGACGGACAGCAGATTTCTAGCTGAAGGGTTTCATCCAAATTTTGATAAAAATCTGCAATTTTGGTGTAAGAACCATATGCCAAATTTAATCCGTCTAGCTTGTTATGTTTTTGAGTTATCTTCAAAATCATAACAAGCTAGAAGTTATCTTTCTGTTCATCTTTCTGATGGACAGATATAATTCCAAAAATGTTTTTTTCCAACTCAGGCAGGTCTAAAGCGTGGAGATTCATTAAAATATTGAGCTCGAGTTTTTGACAATTGCAATACTTTCTCTTTGTGAAGTATTCAGTGGCGGTTCGTCAGTTTAGAAACAAGCAGTGCTGCAAAAGTTGTGTAGACCCAAGTTGTAGGAAACTCTGTGCTGATTATTTTGATATATAATCACGATATACCAAAAATTGATAGTTTTTGAGCTATAAGCAAAGACTAGGATAAAACCATTTTTTTCATGTTTTTTGGCTATAACTAAAATACCAACAAAAATATTTGGTGGCACACCTCAGATTCGTTATCAGCGCCCCAAAAACATAAAGGAGCAAAAAATTACAACTCCTCCAGATTTGATTTAAAAAACTACCTAATGATTGGACTACTGAGCGAAAGCGATAAAAGGCCAAATGAGGACGGCAGAAACGGAAGTCGCGCGCCAAGCGCGGTCTGCGGTTACTGCAGCTCAGAGTGCCTCTAAATTTAACGGTGAAAGGGTTGCTTTTTTCTTCTGATTTATCGCTCAGAGTGAGAATTCCGTTCCTTCGGAGAGGCAAACGCCGCTGCAGCACAAGCCTGCGTCTCCCTTACTTGTTGATTGATTTCCTGTCTTCCTTTGACGTTTTTTATTACTTTTTTCCGCTATTTTCGTTGACTATTAAACTCTTAAAGCAGAAAAGTAATAAAATAAAAATAAAAACGAAAATACAAGCTTTTTTAGAGGGGGACTGCAGCTCTGCATCCCTTATGGACGATCCGCCACAGGAAGTATTGTAAAGGAAAAATAAAAAGGAATGAATTATGAAGCAAAAACCAAGTATGTCAAAATTGGGAGCTTTACCAGAAAAGTTTAGAAAATTAGAAAACACCCAGCCTGTTTCAGACAGCAGGAAGAATTCGATATAACGCACACCATATAGGTATGACATAGAAGAGATGAATGACAGCATCCATGACAGGTGAGTACAGTATATCTTGAAAGATCAAGAAGGACATCACGCTTTTTGCTCGAGCATGTAAAAGGCTTAAACTGATCCGACACTCACGAACTGAAATGTTTCTTTCCAGGATAATTGTCTCCTCTTTTTAAAAGCCGCGATTTCGCAATACTGTTGCGAAATATCTCTTTTGAAACGAATTTCTCAAGTTTTTGAGGAATTTTTGTCCTTCAAGTTCTTCCAAAATTCCGAGTTCGCATTTTTTTATAAATATCTATATATCTGTACCAATATCTACAATTCACAAACTGGTGTGGATGTCTAACAGTTTTAGCTGTGAAGAAAAGGATATGTGGCACAGTTAGCATTTTTTTATAATGTTTATATGATTTTTATATACTGTATATCTGTACCAATATCTACAATTCACAAACTGGTGCTGATGTCTAACAGTTTTAGCTCTGTTATCTGTGAAGAAAAGGATATGTGGTGCAGTTAGCATTTTTTTTTATAAATATCTGTATATCTGTACCAATATCTAAAATTTACAAACTGGTGTGGATGTCTATCAGTTTTAGCTCTGTTATCTGTGAAGAAAAGGATATGTGGCGCAGTTAGTATTTTTTAAATAAATATCTGTATATCTGTACCAATATCTACAATTCACAAACTGGTGCGGATGTCTATCAGTTTTAGCTCTGTTATCTGTGAAGAAAAGGATATGTGGCGCAGTTAGCATTTTTTAAATAAATATCTGTAACTTGTTACAAATATCTAGAACCGACAAGCTGGTACGGATATCTAGCTGCTTTAGCTCTGTTTTTTTGTGAAGAAAAGGATCTGCGACACCAAATGAAAGGAGAGAATACTACGCTGTTATTGTCATTTCTCGTGAAACTAAGAATCATCAGGTTTCTGTGTCAGGAAAATTTTTGATTCACTCTAATGGCAGAAATTTATATTTCTATAAATTAAACAGACTTTTAACTATCTTTAAACATAACTAATAACAAATATAACAAATTTATAAAAAATATACAAATAATATAATATAATATATAAATTATATAAAAATGTAAATAACTAATAACTAATGAAACAAATATAAATAATTAAACGTAACTAATTATAATTGAACAAATGAACTATAACTAAACTATAATTAAACAGACTAAACAAACAACTATTTGATATTGAAGGAATTTATTCACAATTACCTTTGCTTGGGATATTGTTTTCTTTCCTTATTTTATCATACAAGAATAAATAAACCAGCGGAAGTGTTCTCCCCTCGAATTTCTTGTATATTATTTACACAATATGGCGCGTTTTGTTTTAAGTTTCGTTGTGCATTGAAGAGAATCGAATATGCGTTTTGGACCTTTTCCCATTCATTGATTGGATCCAAAATGAGACAAACATCTATAATTTTGATATAAAAATTGTATACAAAAATTCACTCATATGACGTGTCACATTAAGGCTGCGGTGGCCTAGTGGTAAGGTGCCGGTCTCGGAGCGGTAGGTTTCCAGGTTCGAAACCCGATTCCACTGAAGATCACAGCATGTGAGCCTGTTGCGTCCTAAATCATGAGTAGGGGGCCAAAAGTCCTTCCGTTGATGTGGAGCGGAAGTTTGGAGAGGGGGATACCAGCTCTTTTCATCTGAACGTGGTTCAAAAGTACGAAGTCCGTCCCAAAATAGCGGTCTTGTTCTTCAAAACGGGTCATTGATATACCTAAACTGACCTGTCATGTTATTGAGTTACCTCATTAATATAATCATGAATGGACACCGAGTCAACCTTTTGACGGATTTGATCAAAAATTTGATACAGATTTACAATTCGCGTTATAAATCCATATGCCAAATTTCATCCAACCAGATTGCTGCGTTTTTGAGATACGCTCACATGCACAAGTATGGGCTGACAGACAGACTTCTAGTCGATGATTTTCGTCTAAAACTAGATACAGATATGCAATCTTGGTGTAAAGACCGCATAGCAAATGTCATTGGTCTGGCTTTCTCCATTTTTGAGATATGGTTAACAATTATTGTGTTCCCAGACTGAGAGACGGACAAATTTGATTCCAAAAGCAGTGTTTTTTCAGACTCAGGGAGGTCTGAATTGTGGATCAAAATCTTGAAGTTGGTATTTTTACCATTACAATATGTTCTCTTTGCATACTTCTGATCCGAGAAAGTAAAAAGGCATGCATACAAGGTGTATCACTTTTACTGTTTTCAAACGTCTGGAGAAGGGGGGATGCTGGAAAACGAATTGGAACCAATAATGCATGATCAGAGATGTCTTCTTTGTTAGGAAAATGGAGTTAGATAACAGTCATGTTACACTACCATTTGCAATAAATGTTTGACCCGACGTCGTCGGAAGAGGCTGATACCTCATTCCTTAACATCTGAACACAAGGAGTTATGAAATATATCTGTAATAACTATTTCTAGAATTTAAGGCTGAACAACAGATTCAGCAGTCGTTGCACTCAGTGGTGGCTCGTCATCTCAGAAACAAGCAGTGCTGCGAAAGTTCTATAGACCTAAGTTGTAGGAAATTTTGTGCTGATTATTTTGGTACATAATGATAATATACTAGAAATTGATAGTTTTTGAGTTATAAGTAAAAAACTGGGAAAAAATTGTTTTCATGTTTTCTGGCTATCACTAAAATTCCAACAAATAATTTTTAATAGAAAACCAGAGATTCATAATCAGCACCCCCAAAAACATAAAGAAGCAAAAAATTACAACTCCTCCAGCATTTGATTTAAAAAAATACTTAATGACTGGACTACTGAGAAAAAGCGAAAAAGGCCAAATGAGGAAGTTGCGTCAAACAAGAGCTGGGAAAAACGCAGCTGAAATGCATGGCATTTCAAGCGGAGAAAGGGTTGCTTTTTCTCCCGACTGAGAGCTCCGCGTTGCTCAGTGCTCGAATTTTGATCCTTAGGAGGGGCAAAACTCTATCTCTCTCTCTTAATTATTGATTGATTTCCAATCTTCCTTTTACGTTTTTTATTACTTTTTTGCCATTTTCATTGATCATTGAACTCTCAAAGTGGAAAAGTAAGCCAATTAGAATTTTGAAAAAGGAAATACAAGTTTTTAAAATAATTTCAGGGGGGGACTGCAGCTCTAATGGACGAGTCGCCACTGGCTGCACCATGACATGTGGTTCCAGCACCATGGGGTTCTCGCCCATTGCTGCTATGGCATTCATCTGTTCTAAAAAGAGACTTATGTACTGACCTGGTGGTGGTCCCATACACTCGTTGATACGATAGGTAGGTCTATCTAATTTTGATTACTTGATCTGAGATCACCTGAAAGCGTTAGTGTACGGTAACGCTGTCGTCAATGAGGGTATTGTCGCATACATCTCCATAATTGCTGCACCCGTCCAAGATGCACAGGGAAGCTTCAAAATTCCATGTGCCGACGATGCGAAACTGCTTGTGGGCAATACTTTGAGTGCCTTGCCTGACATCTGCATATTTCGTAAATGTCCCTATTGTTATTAATAAAACATAAGTTGTTCGTTCACGTCTGTTATGGACTGTTCATTTCTGCTGTTCTCTGTTTCCGCTACCACATAACGATGGAGGCCCTACGTTGGTAGATAATTCCAATTTATCTTAGGCGCTTAACTCTTTTCAGAAATTTATTTAGCTTTAGGGAAACACCCTACATTTTTTACATGCAAATCGTGGGGATTCATAAGAGATTCTTGAGTAATTTTTTTTGTTAATCGTTTAGTGCCTGTGTTCACATGCCTTATCACCTTTTATGGGATTATCGTTGATGTAGAATAGTTGCTGCATCAGCTGGGACCAAATATTTCATATAAATTGGGAAATGCTGTGACTTGTGGCAGAGCCTCAGCTTCGGGACCCGAGTGTCGTCGTTACGAGATTCCAATTCCACGGGAGATATGTTCTGTATACAGACTGGTGCACATTAAATTTGTTGAGGGTCAAACATCCCCCTGCTGGTGTGGTACAGAAATTTGGTGAGGTGGTACCGGCTCAGGTGTCGTCCTCGCCATCTGACCATGGTTAAAATTAATAGGTCCGTCCCATAATAATATGCCTCCCACACATATTGGAATGTTAATCTATCTTAATTCATATCGTCACTGTTATATCACAATGTCGTATGTCAAATTTGCCCAAACATTTTATTGATGCAAAACACTTGTATAGGTTAGTTACATCTGCTCTCAAATTCTTGAATGTGATATGGTCGTATGTTGTCACAAAATGTCATATGTCACTAGTAGTTCTAGCTGTTACAGCAAATTTTTAAAATATTTTGCTGTCTGTGGTTTTGGATATAATAGCGACGGTATAATATTGAGATAGCATGAAAAGATACTGTCAGCTTTCTTGCAGTGCAGCGTTGTATTGCCAATGTCCTTTGAAACTTTTACCAGCATGTTAATGTTATGAGAAATGCGAAGAATAGGCGTCAAAATTATAAAATACGGATACAGATATATTCTTTCTCTTCTCTTTCTTTTCTATTCTAATCTATATATTCTTTCTCTCGTTCTTTTTCTTTCTAACATATTGCACAGATTATTTTTACTTTAGATATAACGTGGCGTAAACGTTAAGAAACAATTGTTAAATTTACTATTCTACTTGTAGAATGTCAGAAGTAATTTTATTAATTACTTTTTTGAATGAAGCTTTTCATCTCTAAGAAGACTCTTGCTATTGCATCTTCTTTCTTTTTTTCGAAAAAATTCCTCAAATGATATTTATTTTAGAAGAAACGGGGGGCAAACAGTAAAAGTGAATATAAGATTCAATATTCTTCTCAAAGAATGCACGAAAGTCATTTGATTAATTACATTTTTGTAATTCCGTTTCCTTGAAGAATCTTCTTATTGACCCGATTTTTCCATCTTGATACTATGTTTACGTGTTTCAAGTTAATGAATCGCGCCGTGAAATGATTCTCCTTCGGAAGTTTCGTGTAATGTGTTAAGCATAATTTGGAATAAGCGCGTTCGATCTGCACGTTTGTAGAAACGAGAAAGGCGGAGCGTTGCTAAGGGCAATGACAGTTGACAGAGCTCCCGCCAATCACATCACGCTCTTCCGAAAAGCGTTGCTATGACTGAGAGGGGAGCAGGCTGCTATTTTCAGTCACTTTCGCCAAAATCGGCTCTTTTACGATATTCGTGCTTTCAGCTTGAATTATTTATAAAAGCGATGAATTCATTCAAGTGCTCACGAAGAGTGTGTGGAAATGTACATTTTTCTCAGATTTTCTTTTCTTTTCTTTTTTCTCTAATGAGCTTCCAAGTACGATACATAATTCAAATGTATTCAGCAAAAAAATTCTCCCACTAATAGTTACAGTTTGTTAGTTACATAAAAATGTCCTTTTATGTCTACTTTAAAAAAAATTTCTTCTACGGTGTTACATATTTGCATAATTCATATTTTTGGATTTCGGAAATAATTTTCGAATGACTTAACAATTGGTTAATAAAAAATAATTTACTTATGAATTTTTTGCTTAAGGCACGGTAGTTTAATAAGGGTTTTTAAATAAACAAATTAAGTGCTTTCAATAATTAAAATTAAAGTTTATTCCTTAAAAACACTTACTTTGTTTAATTAAAAGTTATCTATAAATTTCTCTATAAAAATTTACTTATACTATACTACTAATATTCTTGATACAGATTCTCTCTAATAATTAAAAACCGTAAAAATCAAAACTGTATTAATTATACTCCTTACAATTATTTATATAGATTTATGCCACTTTTGTGGAAAAATAAAGAAAAAAAAATTACATAGTGTATGGTTAATTTAATACATTCATGAATTATTCAAAAGCGCATTCGAAACGTTGTCGAAATGTTGTAATCTTGCTAAAAAATTTCGGTTATGCATATTATTGGACGCTTTTTTTTCGCGAAACTATTTATAATGTGTATAATTTTGCGATAAAAATGCATATGTAGAAATTTATTGTCACAAGTAGGTATGCATTTGCATGGAGTGGAAATTTAGTTAAAAAATAATGGATAGGATGTAAGTGAACGAATTATTATGCAGTTTGAAGAGAAATGGGTTCATAAAATTTCCCTGAATTGGATGATAAAAAACGAAAGAGTTGGTGAATTTCTTTTTCTTCTCGAGATAAAAAAAGGAAGAAGAAAAAGTAGTTACCTGAATATGTATTTCTTTCTTATAACAAAATTAAACGAATTAATAAGAGTGTTTTCAAAACAATTCATATTAGCTAATAATAAAAAGAAGCGAGAGCTCTTACCTTGCTCGAATAAAAATTAATGTACTTTTAAAAATTAGAGGCTGTTTAACTTGATTAATTAATAACATTGATTTTTCAAATCTTAAAATCGAGTATTATTTCTGTCGTCCATCGTGTGAAAGGCACAAATATTTTTCACGTGAGTGATATTTTTGAAAAATGCAAGCGAGCCTTTCGGTAAAAATACGTGACACTTAAAATTACCGCTAAAATAACGGGATGTGTGAATCAAAGGAATCAATATGTTACATTCGCAGTCTTTTTTTACGATGATTCACTTTTACGATTCATTACTACGATTATTCACTACTATGTTTTAAAAGTTTTTTAACCTTTAAAAACCTTCCTTTGGTAAATAAGACATCATCAACAACAAAAAAATCTTGTTGCGAGTTTCAGAAGAAAAATACCCCTCTCGGGTTCGAAATAAACAAAAAATATCTACAAAATCTACAAGGTAAAGACAGTAACACACATCTATAAACAAAACTACGTTTCTTTTCGAAACAGAAAACACCACTTTACTAATTTTTGTCAAATTTTCTTTTTCTTTGGGAATACGGTTCAATTGTTTAGTTTCAGAAATGAATCAAAGTTATTTTATCTACTGCTGCTTAACATTGGGGAGAGACTGAAACTGGAGAATGGGATGTCAGCTCATGTCTCCGTCACCTGACTAGAGTTCAAAAAGTAGGAGATCCCTCCTCCTTCATGTAGCTTTATAACAGGACATTAGTCTTGCAGACAAATCAAATATTAATCTTAAATTCTCTCAAAACATAAACATTCCAATTATATTTTAAAAAATATGAAATAAGATTATTTTTGAGTAATTTCTGACATTTACGATTAATTAACCGTTTCACGACAATTTTAAAATCCTTCTTAAGCATTTGAAAACAAAATTTCTTGCACCATTACTTGACAACACGTGCTTCTATTCAACAGAATCAACTTCTGTGTCGTCACTATCACATGATAAACATAATTAATTGTATATGTCATCGAAACATGTGACTAAATATTGCAATGTATGACACAGCTCGCATGCGCATGTGCTTGCTTTGTGTTAATATTTTGAGTAAATTTTTTGAGAAAAAAATTTTGTTTGGATTTTGGTGGTTATAATGTAAAAGAGAAAGTCGATTATCGTGGGACAATGTGTTTCGAGTTTCCTGTTAACCATACAGAGCTATTAAAAGCATGTACTGCGATAATTCCATTGTAAAATTATAAGCCGACATCTTTTTGCGTACGGTGCTCTTTTAAGCATTAAAGACTTATTTCTTCGAAAACACTGATGCCTATATTATAGTACATTTGTTCACTAACTAATTTATAAAAACTAAAAAGCAACCGAGTACTTTTTACAAAACTATTTAAATACATAATAAATTTTAAAAATTGGTAATATAACCTAGATCTGAGTTCCTTTATTAACGCTAATAGACACGAATAATTCTAATGTAAATAGAAAATGATATTAAATAAATTAGACTAAGTCTAAGAAAAAGTGATGAAAAGTGATTGAAACTAAAAACACAAAGTTGTAAGAACTAGGATGATGTCACCAAAGAAAATACAAAACAAAAAACAATTATCTAAAAAAGGCAAAAGAATTGTTTTAACCGTTACAAGTAGCTCTTGAACAATGTGCAATGTATTCCATATCTGAACCTTAGGTCACTTCACGTGTATAACATCAGCATGAATTAATTTCATTACTTAAATAAAAATTTCTTAATCTTTTTCCAGTCGTTACTTCATATTTTGTTACTTCATATATCTCCACGTAAGGGAAACAAAAACTGAAATAAAGAATTAGTAATTTTAATGCAATCATTTGGCGCCGCTTTGTTAAATATTTCAAACTACGATTGTTTGTTAATTTCTGGCTACTATCGCTGAAATACTCGAAATAAGTACGAATTACCAGAGGTTTCGTTAACTTACTTTATTATGTCATTTATGACGTTACATTTATTAGTTCCCTTTAGTTTCCGAATTACTAAAAATTCTTAAAAAGCACAAATTTGCTTCATCTGTTTTATTATCAATCAGAATCTATTTTAGTCATAACTAATAATAATGACAGAAAAATACTTACCCTATAACAGTAAACTTAACTTACCCACTCTCTAAAACTTAGAAGTTTTCACACATATAAAAATAACCCACATTTCCTATAAACAACGAAATTTTTTTTGATAAAGTTATCAGATTTTTAAATACACATATGATACAGTTTAATTTCCACAAATTAAAGTTTTAAATAAAATAAAAAAAAACCAATCGTGATAAAGCTTTTTACGAAAGTGTTGAGATATTTTTCGTTAAATATTTCTCGTCAGGATTTTTATTTACAGCTGATTCCATGTCATAAGAAATTTTTCTACTTGAAAATCCCATGAGACTTGAAAGGATTAATAGTTCCTTATTCAGAAAATGCCGAAAAACTGAATAGCAGGAGATTTTTTTAACGCAAATGGTTCTTTAAGAATATTTTTGCCAAGAATATAAGGGCGTGTATAGCAATGTATTAAGCGTTCTTTATTAAAACATTCTTTTATTCTACCAAAACAATAAACTAAGTTTTCTTCATTAAAATATTCTTTTATTCTATAAAAAACAACAACAGATAACGGCATTTTGCTTCATTCAAAATATTAATAATTCACGGTATATAAACAGCATACCACAAATTACAAATTATAATTCCAAATTAATTTCACAAGTATTATAAAAATCAGAAAATTGATATTTCTGAAGAAATATCAGTTTTTTGATTTTTACTTTGATTAGATAGGATAGATTTTCTAGATTTTATATCTGTTTAAACGTTTTTTTAGTTCATTTATAACAGACGTTACGAGCATTCATTTAAGCAAAAGTCATGAGCAATTTATTATTGCTGCTGTTCTATCTTTAAAATGCGTTTTTCTTAGTTTGAGATATTTGTTCGTTATCATGTTTTATTAGCTTATTATCTTCAAAAGTTTAAGTTCTACTTCCATGAAACCTTTTGAGAATGTTTTCATAAGGTTAATGAATGGAATAATTAATTACTGTATTTATAAAACTAATTTTTCACAAAATATTAATGAATGAATAAGAAGTAGTACATAATTATCAAGAAATATTACAAATTTTGACTTTTGTTTACATGAAAAATTTATCAAGTTCTGCAAATAATTCAAAAATTGCCCAGACGATTTTTTTTCTATTCAAATTGTGGGCAGGCATTGATAATTTTTCACATTTTGTGTTTGAAGCAAACTTTTCATTTTTGTCGTAATTTCAAGTTTGCATTTTTTTTAATACATCACAAATCTTTTTCTTATTTCTTTTTTTGGGACAAATTTAGTCTTGGAGGGAGTTTGTTAAAAAGCATGAACAATAATTTTTACTAAACTGTCTCTTAAAAATTAGCTTCGTCGATGTTCATAAGCATTAAAATAATTTGTTCTCACTTTTCGTTTTCAGGAAAATAACAGATATGAGATTTTGCAAGAGATAGCCTCAACCAAACATGTATTTCAAATGGCTGGTTTTATTAAATTTAATCAATAAAAAAAGTTCAGATCACTCTATGCACTAAAAACAACAAAAAAAAAAAAACAAATTAGTAAAAAATAACTTTTCATCACCTTAAAAAATGAGCAGATCATAAAATAGTTTCCCCACTTTTGTTTAAGTGAAAATGGTAGATATGAGATTTTACAAAAGATAACCTCAGCCAAATATTTATTTCAAGTAGCTGGTATTATGAATTCGAATTAATAATAATAAAAATAATGCAAATCAATCGGCGTGCTAAAAAAAAGCAAGTTAATAATAATAATAATAAAAAATTCAGCACCTTGAAAAAGAAAAACCCTGTAAGTAAAAATCATAAAATAATTTCCTTCACACTTTTCGTTTTTGTGAAAAAAGTTAAATATGAGATTTTGCAAGAGGTAACCTCAGCCAAGTATTTATTTAAACTAGCTGACATTAATAATTTCAAATAATAATTTAAAAAATTAGAACTTTATGTATTCTATAAAAGAAAGCAAAGGAAAAATAAAAAAAATCCCGTTTTTCAGTAACTTAAAAAACTCTCCTCCGAATCAAAAATCCTAAGTTCACTTTTATCTTAGAAGGGCTCCCTCTCAATGAACGCTCTGGAATCGTTTTGTCCCGAGCACGGCATTTGGCGCGAGTTTCCCGTTCCAACCGAAACGCTACAGAGCGCTCCAGCAACTCTCTCATTTTTGGTAACCCCGCTTCACGCTGCTGTGTGTAGCGGTTGTCTGCTCTTTAGTAGTGTGTTGATAGAGGAGAAAAAAGCGCGTTTGTTTTGCTCCGTTTCATCCGTGAATAGCTCGATTCGTCAGTCGTAAAAAACATCAACAATTCTGTTCAGTATGGTTCTGAGTAGCTGCAGTCGATGCATCGATGTCCAACAAATGCCGTTCTTCTTAATCGAGAGATAACAGTGTTTTTTTCCGCAATGATCAGAACGCCGGTAAGCCAAGAGACGAGGCCGAATGTAGGCTTTTCCTGGTGGTGTGCCTCTGTTGTGTTTGTCAGCCTCGTTTTTCCAATAGCGGCATTTGATGTGCACCTATTTCGGCATGAAAACAAACCGGGGAGAATGGTATTTAACTGCAGCACAACTGAAGGTAGGCGATATTTTTTAGAAAACTCATCTCCTTTAGTTTCTCAATATTTTCAAATTGAACCTGTGACCGGCGAACTTTATCTGAAAAACGCTTTTCCTTGTTTACAAAATGCCAAGAAGAATTCGTTTTCGAATCCGTTTTTAATTTTCGTTGGGTCCAAACGTCCCCCGGCTAGTTCATCTGTAGTAAATTATGTTAGTTTTCCAATATTCCTCAATCTGAAAGATTCTAAATGCACAAAACATGATGTTAAATTTCACGAAATCAGTAATGACTTTTTGGAAGCAGTGATTGAAATTGTAGATACGGTAAACGAAAGCAATGCAACTGCCGGTAGTCATGTTATTTGTTGGGAAAAGAGCCAAGAAATTTTAGGATTGTCTCAAATCCTTCCCTTGACTCAATTAAGAAGATGTGACATTCTTTGGGATCAACCACCACAAGATGGGTATTCAATAGAAATAAATGGAGGGCAATTAGTAGCCAATAGAAACTTTTGCTCAAATGCACTTAGATGGACAGTAGATTTTAAATTTCATGTGACATGTAGTGACAACTCTTATACGCAGTCTGTGCGTTTGTATTTTCAAGCAGTATCTCAAAAAAATTCACGCTCGTTCGTACACCGCGATAGATCTCGAAGGTCGACATTTAATCAGTCTCCAGTGTTTGAAAACGCTTTATACAAAGCAACAGTCCCAGAAGAAGTCGAAGGCGGCTATTCTGTGGTAAATGTCTCGGCTGTTGATCCGGATGGAGATCAGGTTGTTTACACACTACAGGCTGCTCTGGATTCTCGAAGTCAGAGACTTTTTGAAATCGATAGTGTTTCAGGACAAGTTAGAACAACTACTCACTTAGATAGGGAGTTTATGAATGTCCATTATCTGCGAGTAACGGCAGCCGATGACCGTTTGCCTCCAAGTATAGGGACAGCAACAGTTCAGGTTCTAGTAAGTGATCGTAATGATCACACACCAGTGTTTGAACAAGCTACTTATATTGCATCCGTCCGAGAAATGAGCCCAATTGGATCGACAGTGATCACTGTCAGGGCAACTGATCAGGACATCGGAGCAAATGCTGAAATGGAATACAGCATTCTTAATCCCACAGGTGACAACGATGTTTTTCAAATCGATCAAAACACTGGAGTGATTACTTTGGGCAAAAAGCTCGATAGAGAGGCAACTGCGTTTTATTCTTTGTTAGTGCAGGCCACTGATAAGGGGGAAGATCCTGAGCAGAGATCTTCTGTAGCAACTGTCGAGATTACTGTGTTGGATGATAATGATAACTATCCTCAGTTTACTGAAAGAACTTATTTGATCGATGTGCCTGAGGATATTGAATGGACTGTTCGACCTGTCATTGCCGTAGTCAGAGCCGAAGATAAAGATCAAGGAGTGAATGCTGCAATCCGCTATGCAATTATCGGAGGTAACACTCAGGGACATTTCAATATTGATTCGCAAAGTGGAGAAATATCTGTTGTTTCTCCTTTAGATTATGAGACAGCGCGGAGTTATCGACTTATTGTAAGAGCGCAGGATGGAGGGCAACCTTCACGTTCGAACACCAGTAACGTTATTCTAAGAGTGCTGGATGCTAATGACAATGATCCAAAATTTTATACTTCTCTGATTCAGGATTCCGTTTCTGAAGGTGTTCCGATTGGTCATAGCGTACTTCGAGTTCAAGCTTATGACGCTGATGACGGTCCAAATTCTGAAATTGTTTATTCTATTTTGCCTACTGAGCAGACTTTACCGTTTGCAGTAGATCGAATGTCTGGGTGGATTTTAACAACTAATGAATTAGACAGAGAACAAAATTCTTTTTATGATTTTGAAGTAATGGCAAAAGATAGGGGATCTCCATCTAGATCGTCAACCGCTTCAGTAATTATTCGCGTGCAGGATGTTAATGATAATGATCCAGTTTTTGACCCTAAAGTTTATTCCGCTTCAGTATCAGAGATAGATCCACCAGGAACTCCAGTGGTAGGAGTAACTGCAACAGATCGCGATGAAGAACCACGTCTTATTTATCACATAAGTGAAGGAAATCACAGAGGACGATTTAACATCATACATCAAAATAGGGAAGGTTTAATATCCGTAGCGCAACCTTTGGATTACAAGATTGACAAAAAATTTATATTAACTGTTACAGCTACTGATGCTGGAGGGAGATTTGATACGGCTACTGTGCACATCAATGTGACCGACGCTAATACCCATCGTCCTGTGTTTGAAAAAGTTCCATATACTGCTAGCGTTCCCGAGGACGCTGCCATTGGAACAACTGTACTAGTGGTTGAAGCTTCTGATGGTGATGTTGGAGAAAATGCCAGAATCTCATATTTTATTGAGGACAATCCTGAATTCACAATTGATTCAACAACTGGTGCGATATCAACCTCCCAACCACTCGATAGAGAACTTACAGCTGGTTTTGTTTTAGTTGTCACAGCTCAAGACCACGGAAGTCCTAGTTTGTCTGACACAATTAATGTTGAAATAGAAGTTCTTGATGTAAATGACAATCCTCCGACTTTTGTATTGAATTCTTATGCTGCTTCCATTCGAGAGGACGCTTTGGTTGGTTCCAGCGTCATTCAAGTTTCGGCTTCTGACAAAGACATTGGACTCAGTGGACAAGTAAGGTATACCTTTAGTGGAGGTGAAGATGGTGATGGTGCTTTCATTGTTGAACCTACTTCAGGTATCATAAGGACAAATCAGTTACTTGATCGTGAATCTGTGCCCTTATATCGACTTACTGTTTACGCTGTGGATAGAGGAGCTACTCCTCTTTCGTCTGCAGCGACTGTAACTGTCAACATAGAAGATGTGAATGACAATCCTCCAAGATTTGACATAGATGTTGTCAAATTGTTTGTGTCCGAGAATAGTCCCATAGGATCATTAGTAGGAGAAATTATGGCAACGGATCCAGATGAAGGCCCAAATGCTGATATATTTTACAGCATTGTTGGAGGACCAGATGCTGATAAATTCAATTTGATTTCGAGGAATGGTGGACCCGCAGAACTTTATACCAAATCCTATTTAGATTATGAGACTAGTAAAAAGAAATATGCTGTTGTTGTAAGAGCAGCTTCACCACCTTTGAGAAATGACGTAGAAGTGAATGTCTGGGTAACTGACGTGAATGATAATGCACCACGTTTACGTGATTTTGTTATAGTATTTAATCATCATAAAAGTCATTTTCCAAAGAATCCTATTGGGAAAGTTCCTGCATACGATGCAGATGTGACTGACAGACTTCGATATAAATTTATTTCTGGGAATAATGCAAATTTACTGATAATGAATGAAAAAACTGGAGAACTTTCTCTCAGCCCTCATCTAGACACAAATGTCCCTTTACATGCAACGATGGAAGTCAGCGTGTTCGGTAAGTTTCATTCTTTATTTTACTTCATTATAGAACTTTAAGCGCAGAGAAATTTAGGTTGGCTTCAAATTTGAAACAACATTATTAGTCTTTTCAGTATAATTGTAAATCTGAAAACTTGTTTTGTGGTAAATCTTATCTATTTCAATACTCATTCTAATTTCTCTTCCTAAGCCCCGTTTCATTGTAAGAATATAAATTTTTATACTAAGCTATGATTAATGTTATACTGTTTTATCAGCATAAGTATGTAAAATAAGTATAATACATTGTTTATAAATATATGCGCAACACAGCATGTTTGAATTACGAAACAAGATCTTAAATGTGTAAATGCCATCTTTGTTTCAACAAAATCTCTCTTTTTTTCGGGTAGATTAATTCATTTTCTGACAGTGTTCGTATTTCGGCCTTTTTTAAATTTTTTTGTAAATCTGAAAGAGGAACAAGCTTACTTTAAGGATTTCTAACTTAGATATTTATTAATCTATGATAAATTAAATTAATGCACTTAACCAGTTAAGTTTAACTACAAATTAGAAGTAGAAATTAAAAAAAACCTAACGGCTATTTGGTAATTGCTCCTAAATTCGAGGCAATAAATGACTATTTCCTAGAAGTTCAAAACAATAATCTTGTTCTTTCATAAAAAAATTATTTACCCTTTCTTCATCACAAAACACTTACTTACATTTTACTCATTTAATTTTTGTTTGAATGTCAAAAAATGTTGCATTCTGATTAAAGATAAGAGCTTAGAATTAAATAAGAATTGTGAAATAAAGAAAGAGTAAATGGAAATAAAAAAAAAATAATTTGTTACAAAAGTAATATATTAAAGAGTTGAGTCAACCAACTTTTGAAAGTTATTCATCTTGATATTTTTGTAAATTTGCGACCGTAACAATTATATAACAATCAATAAATTTTAATTAAAAATTGAGAGCTTAAACTAAAAAAATAATAGTAGAAGTTAAAAAAATAATAGTAGAAGTTAAAAAAAATAATAAACAGATTGAACTGTAGTTGGAAAAATCTACGTTAATACCGAAGCTTCGAGTAAAAAGTATTTAATAGATTTTTATTTTTACGATATCTTGTGTGGAAATTATACATAGAAATACTTTTACTTTGATTATAGTAATATTATCCATCAATAAATATCCCTACCTGGTTAGAGAGAAATCAGTTTCACAGAGAAATTACCTCCTGCGTTCAGAGCAGCTTCAAATGTCTGGCAAGTGGACAGCATACTATAAAGTTCATGAGCAAAACTGAGTACGAAATTGGTTACAACTATGCTTGTCTTGATAATGACACATTGAGGTATAAAGTTTGATTCACAATGCTTGTTTGAATTTCTTTTAATAACCATTTTCGTGCTAGTTTAGAGCCGATAGGACATTGCATTTTGTTATGTTTTAAAATTATAGATTGCAGAATAGGAAATTAATAAAAAGGCAAGCATACTCTATACCATGAAATGTTCTGCGAGTTAATATACCAATATTAATATAACAAACGAATTAATCCATTTAAATGAAAGAAACGTTGTTTTTGTCATGTTTCATACCAACCTGATAAGTAAAGAACAAAAAACTAATATAAGATATCAACAGGAAGCGATGTTATTGAGTTTTTAGAAAATTTTTATGCACGTATGATGAATTATAGAATTGGTTTATTTAATGTTTAACCTATAGATTTCGGGAGGATGAATTCGCAAAACATCCTTCTAAAATGGGGATTTTGGTGAGAAAAAATAAAGTGCTTTTCCTCTCTTTTCATTGGAAGATAGTCTATAGTCTTTTTCAACACCCCGTAGTACTACTCAGCCTGTTGTTTTCTACCCTCATTACTAATAAAACTACCCATTACAAATTGGGTATAATGGATAGTTTTATTTTACCGTTGTACTGCCCACAAGGAATCCAAAAGGTTGAGCCAGAAACAAATGTTAGAAAAATTACGTAAAGATTAAGAGAAACATCGTGCACCAGTCCAGATACCTCATCATGCGTGTGTTGCGCGATGAGGCTGAAAGCTTCAAGATGGGTTATTTTTCTAACGATTATTCATTCTCTAATTTAGTTTTATCCTCATCATTCAAAACAATAAAAGAATCCTCATCATGGAGCATAATTTGCAAACCCCTCGGAAATTTCCCTACGGAAATGCAGCTGGCAACTGCTTCCTACAGGGGCAGTTCTCGTGCGGATAATCACTGTTGCATGATACTTCTGCCGTTACCGTGGATTCCAAACATCTGTTGGAGGAAAGCTCAGGTTCAGGGATTTGGAAACACACATCAGCTTTGTTCCTTCATTACACGGAAGCTTTTGCAGATACTCAGATAAAAAAGAATGAATTTATTTCAAAGAGTTTTTAATCACCGGGAGAGAAACTGTCATAAAACAGCTTTGGAATAGGAAAGAAACATTTGTTTACGTTTTCGATGCGAGCATGGATGTCAGGTGTGTTGTTTGGGTTCATTACTCAAAAGTACACAGAATAATTAGCTTTTTTGAACAGCTGTTTATTTTGAATCGGTAGATATTTTGATTTTCATTTTTTACCAAACCATCTCGTATATCTATAAAATATACATCCGAAGATAATATTTTTACTCAGAGATAAATCTTAAAAAGATCAAAACTCACTGCTGTACTCTGAGGCTGCACAAACCAAACTCAGAAATCAAAGAATTTTCGTGAACCATTTTGAAAATAGTCTAGAGGAGTATATCCAGACATTTTGTAAATGAATGTGTTGGCGGATAATGCGTGATTACAAATTTATTTTAATAGATTAATTTAATGATATAATAAAAAGATTTGTTTCAAGACAAAGCTATATTATTTTTCGTTAAAAATGTTTATTTTTTACGTGTCGTATTACAATGTCTCTTTTTCTGGATTCTCATTTAGCGATGTTCGTTATCATTCTGCTCAAACAATTAAGGAAGAAAATTAATGAATGAAATATTCATCAGTTAACTTAAAATGAAGAAAATGATATTTGCATTTATGTTAAATTTTTTAAATACGACGAAGGGGGATTTCAGTTTATTACAAAGTTATATGTATTATTATAGTAAGTAATTGCTTTTAAAACCAAATTCCATTTTAAGATAATTTTTCTTGTAAGACTGTATATCCATCCAACATATACTAAAAATTAATAATTTCTATGTTTATCTTAAGATTTTTCTTATAAAAATATTTGTTTTCCTTAATTTGGTGTGAATTATAAAGACTTTATTGGAAAAATATTTTTCAATGTAAATGTTCCTGCACTGATTCACTAACAAACTCTACTAATAATAAAGGAGAACGTGTATGTCTGTCTGTGTGTGTGCCTGTGTGTTGGTCCTCTAGAGAGGAGGCCGCTAGAGCTAGAGCTACGAAATTTGGCACGCACATTCTTTGGAGGGTGGGAATGTGCACCTCGGAGCCGCTTTCTTGAATTTTTAATTAGAATTTTAATTAATTAAAAAATAAGCGAGATTTTGGCGTTTTTCCTTATTAACTTCCGAAAATATTAAAGCACAAAAACCATTTTTACGCCATCTGAAAGTGCAAAAAATTATCTTTTCAGCGATATCAATTAAGTTGCCGTACATCTTTTTTTTTTATAACCTTTTAAAAATATATTTTGGCATAATATACAACAATACTTTTCATTGTTGCAACGCATTTCAAACCGTTTTCATTGTTTAAACAAATATTTAATTGCATGTTTCTCTACCATTGTTGAAGGCTAAGAAAATATCTTACTGGATTTTTCTTTCTTCTTTTATTTCATCAATTTTTCTGTGAAATCTGTAAAGGAAGTCCTCAAGATAGTTAGTATATAATGAAATAATCCAGTAAACTGAAAGATTATCGTTGCTATGTTTTAATTCTTTTTATCAGCGTGTTTTAAGTCAACTGGTTAAACAACTGTTTAAGCTTCTGGACGTAAAATATGCCGTGCCAATGTAATGTTGAAATCCACTGCGTATTTTACGTTAATGTTGACAAGTAACAGAAAAAGAGTGTAAGGCTGCGAAATGAACACGGGTAAAATGTCTATAGCAATTTGAAGTTTAAAACTGCTTTTTAAGGGTACCATGAATATAAAATTATTTATAAGTGATTCAGTTGAAATTTTATTTCTGCCTATCAAGCTGGTCGCCGAAGGCAGCTAGTTATTAAATAAAAGTAATTTATTATTTATATATATATTTAGTATATATATAGTATTCTTTTTCTGAAAAATTGATAACAGAGAATCGGAAAAAATTCTACGTATCTGTTTTAATTCCAATTTTCCATTCCGGGAAATAAAGCAATTAATTTAATTTTTAAATTTGAGTTCGTATATTGCTAATTTTAACATTCATAAACATGTTACTCTATCTGTTTCATTACGATTGCAATAAAAATATTATTCTAATTTCTAAATTATGAATCTAAACAAAGCCGTAGTAAAAAATATCACTAAAATGGTTCTTATTGCTTCTAATTCGTCCGTCCGTTTATTTCATGAACTGTTTCGTTACATGAAATAAAGGAATAAATTGGATCTTTGAACAAGTTCGCATATTGTAAATTTTAATATTCATAAACATCCACTCTTCTTAACCGATTACTATATAAATATAATTCTAGTTTCTAAATTATGAATGTAAACAAAGCTGTAGCAATAAATTATCGCTAAAATAGTTCTAATTGCTTTTGATTCGTCCAAAAAGCTTCATGCCACAAATATTTGAGGGCGAATTACATTTTTCTTTTTGATGGCCCAAGTTCATTGAAAATCCCATCAAAGTTACAACTCTCATTTAGAACAAAACATCCGTAAAAAAGAAATAAAACATTTGTAGAATAACTTTTAAAATTAATCGTATCTAAATTTACTCCTAAGCAACTAGATGTATCATAAACCCATGTTATTAACTTACGCATCTTCTTTCTTCTTTCCAGATTAATCTATTAAGCTTTATTGACAGCGCATGCGTTGTTGTACATTAATGTCATTTTTATCGAATGAAGATTGTAAAGCAAATATCGCTTTAAAGAGCTAATATTTTCTCACGTATCTTCGGTTCGTAAATAAAAAGCGCTTTAGTGCGACTAGTCATCAATAAATTTTAATAGCTGCTTTATGGTGTATCATCTGCTCTTATTAACCTAAGGCACGACTGGTTCAAATGTTAAAGCTTGTCTCATTATAAGTAATTGACTGTATGCATTCTCTGTAACTATAGCTCTTTATCCATACATTTTTTTATTTCATGATAAAATTTTTTCAATATATATACGGAATTACAGCTTTTGTGGATAGAGGTATAATTAAATGGTCAATCTCCTCTACTATTTCGTTTATATCAATAGTCCCCCCCCCCAAGAATCTTTTTCTTAATTGTATGCGAACACCTATGGATCACCTATATTAAAAAAACG
The DNA here is from genome assembly GCA_013235015.1 of Araneus ventricosus. Classification (NCBI taxonomy): domain Eukaryota; kingdom Metazoa; phylum Arthropoda; class Arachnida; order Araneae; family Araneidae; genus Araneus; species Araneus ventricosus. The sequence goes on along the minus strand of BGPR01001071.1, from coordinate 99,009 downwards.
TTTAGATAACAGCTGTTTTTAATTTTTTTTTAACAAACCGTATAAATACCTAAAAAAATCTAAAGGAATAAGGATAGCCTAGAGCGTCTCGATTGATAATTGATGTTTTTTATATTAAATTATGATTCTGAAGTCAACATTTGTCGTCATTATACGGGAATGATATTACAGTGCACTCCCGATTATCCGGTTAATCACCGGGAGGGATCGCACGGACGATAGAAAAACACGGATAATTCTAAAACTCCTTTTTATTAAAGAAAAAAATCAACATCAGTACAAAAATATAAAAATTACTTACATTTGCATGCTGTATAACATCAAACTAGGAATTTTCCTTTTAACATTTATTGCTTAAAAAAATCTGTAATGCGTCTTTGCTTCTGCTGTTTGTTCATCTCTTGTCGTATATCGACACATATTTTACGAACCGCAGTGATGTCACTGAACTCAAATCTTCTTTGTCCCATATAATCTATCAAAGTTTCCACAGATTGTAGAGCAGCAGAATGAGAAACTGTATTTCCCTCATTTAGTACATCTTTTGCATCAGTACTAGCTGATTCTCTATTATAAAGTTTTTGAAAGATTTCTAATTTTTGTTTAGCATTTAAAAGTTTTCGTTTTCGTTTCACACCACTCATTTTTACCAGTAAAAAAAATTCACGCTACTAACTGGCGATAACAAGACGCAAAAACTAAAGGAACACGTGCGAAAGTGAAAGAGGACGAAGAAATTAAAGAATGACGTGTCAGGAAGAAGCTTGTTCGTACGAGAATGAGCTAGCAGGAAGTGGATGATTCATTTCTCGAAAAATTAGGGGTTGAATCGGTAGAGATTGCACGTGGAGGAAGAAAGAAAAAATCCATTTTTTAGCCTCCGCCGTCACGGCTCACTAGTTTTACGGAATGAATCTCTCGATCGAACATCAACATCGATTTTACATGCGTGAAAATGTTTCTCTTCAGTGTCTTATGTAGTCTTTATGTGAGTCCGGAATGAGCACGGATAATCCGCGCACGGATAATAGAGAGTACACTGTAGTTATATTAAGATCAACAACATAAGAATAAATTTGCTGTTATAAAAGTATTTATTAATTAGAGGTTTATTAGTTAATAAAAGTGGTATTCAGTTAAGCACACTTTTAAGAACTTGAGTTCGCGGCTACTGAATTCGGTATATTAATTATGAGTCTTATAACAAAGAATAATAAGAATTTTCCGATACATCCGCGTTCGAAGAAATTAGAGGATATCAAATACAATATTTCATAATTTTAATAATATTTTTCACGAATAAAACTTCATTTAACAAAAGGCTGCGAGTCATATATTATAATGAAAGAGATGATGTTAAATTTAAATTGTTACTACAAGTCTGGAAATTTTTAAAATCGCACCGTTTATAGCATTTGAAAAATATATACCTACATGCTTAATAAAATCGTTTTGAGAAATATACAAAAAGCAATCACTAGATGGGTGTAAACCTTCCGTCAACAATGGATTGAGTAACCAAATACGGTAAAGCGCCGTTTCTTACGTCTTTCAAGGGACTGACATAAAACGACGTATAAACGAAAAAACGTATAATCGAAATTTTGCTAAAGAACTTTGATTGCTACAAATTTAATGCACATTCATTTAAAAGTGATAATTTTAAAGATTTTTAAGACATCACTAGTATAATACTACGTAGTTTGGAAATCAATAATTAAATTTTAAAATTAAACACTTATCGTGAAAGAGAAAAAAATCATACCTTTATCATATCTTGAGTACTAATTGCACATATCTTATGAGATTTATGTGCATGAGGGTAAGTGTTTTGTTAAGAAAATCTTTAACCATCGTCTGACGTGCTGATTGTCTGCAAGTATTAAGCACATTATTATGAATCGAATTAAGTCCATTGAATGTTGTTTTTTCGCCATTCTTTTGACAAAAGAAATAAGCTCGAAGTTTTTCAATGGGGTCAAAACAAACCATTGCCTCTTTAAAAGAACGTGGAATAACTTCATCATCGCTTAAATTAGAACCAGTTAATTTGTCTTCTGTTAATTCATGAATTGTGAATAATTTGGAAGTCACGATATACACATATGTATATCATGTGATATGTATTTATCACGGCTCACATAATAGAAAAGAGGAAATTTCCACATTTTAGAAGGGACTGAAACGACTTATAACTGAAGCTTTGCGACGTATAAACGAAGTGCTTTATCATTACAATGAATACGAATGGATCGGGATTGTGATGAAACGACGTATAAATGAGAAACGTATAAACGGTGCTATACTATATTTGAATAAAAGTTTCTAAAAAGTGTACAAATTATATATTATTGAAACGGAGCCGATTCGTTCTCACTTGATACGCGTCGAATTCACCACGCCAATTTAATTTTGAAATCCATTTTCACGTCTTGTAGAAGGAATAAAGACGCAACACCACAGCAGAGCACAAGATAACCTGAAGTTAGATGTTAAATGATATGCACGGTTATTCTTCTCATCTGATTGTGGCATCACGTGAATTATCTCTGTTCTCTAAGTTTTCCCTTTTTCTTCAAACCAAAAGTGCAAAATCAAAAATGTGAAAACAATATATATTCCCAGATAGTTTGAGACAAGATTACCAACTAAAAATTAATTACGCCTAGCAAGTCAAACCCGTTCCATTTTCATGTAATTCATAAATTCTTCGCCCTTGACGAAAAAGCCTCCGCTATCTTCTTCTAAGAGTGGAAACATTTCGTTTTAAAATCGCGAAATTGTTCTTATCGTGGTTTAATTGTAGGTCGAGTGATAATTCCTCTCGTCGAACTTCGTACAGGAGGAATATATTTCATCCGAACATTTGTAAACCTGATAAGGTACAATGGTAGATTTTACTTAAGCTCCAAAAAATAGAGCGATGCAGATAAGAATATCAATAGCGCTTTTCAAGTTCAAGCACCTATGAATAAAATTACTTTAGACGGAAATTTTATATCCGCAAAGATCATCTTTCACAAAACTGTGCGTTTTAACCTAACACTGTGCAGCGATGCATGCGTACCTCATTCACATTTCTGCTTCCCGATCTGGTTAGGTATCATGCCAGAGAGGGACCAGGTTTGATTCCTGGGTAAATGAGGACGAGGGAAGAATTTTTATTGGAGTACTTGGATTCACAGGCCCGCAACCTCCAAGGAATATCAGTTATCTTAGCAATTTGCCTAGTGAGATTATTTTCACAATTTAATATATATTTCCTAAGTTATAAATTATTATGCTAGGGATTTACGTCTTCTAGGGGTGGAAAAAAAAGGGAAAAATTTATGTTAATGCAGTTTATCCATATACATGTATACTTTCTTTACCTGTCCTGGATAAAGGTTTCGGTGTTCTCTATGTGAGCAAAAAGTTACACTTCCGCTGTTAGGTGGCTAATTAAAAAAGGAAGTTGCAGCTTCCTCGGCGACTGTGTGTTGTAATTAAGCCATACCAAATTTTATTCATCTAGATCGTTGCAGTTTTGAGTAATAATATTCACATACACATCGGTAGAACGATAAAGAGACAGTATAACTTTTACCGTATTTGATCCAAAATTTGAAAGAAGATCTAAAATTTGGATGTAAAAGCCGCATGCCAAATTTCATTGATCTGTTTGTTGTGTTTTTGAACTATCGTGTTCACATACACATGGGCAGACTGACAGTCAGCCTTCCCTTTGAAGGACTTGACACAAAATTTGGTATAGATCTAAAAATTTTGATTATAAATAATTACTAAAATGCATTTATCTACTTCTTAACGTTTTTGAGTTATCGTGTTCACATACACACGGACAGACACACATAACTCCAAAAGTGTTTTTTCGGAAGGAAAACTGTTTTTTAAGAAGCTCTAAACTATGGAGATCAAAATTTCGAGATAGACTTTATTGACAGATTTATTATTGGAAGC